>OY751322.1:17949796-18447296 GCA_963564615.1 Rhorus exstirpatorius | reverse complement strand
TTTTTTCCTCCGTCGATCCAGATATTCGGTAAAATTGACACAATGTGACGACGCGCTCGTTTTTTTTTTTTTTTTTTTTTCGTTCCTCCCCCCTCGCACGTGACAGCGTTAATAATTCGTGAATTTTCTTTGCGCAATGCTCAGGATTTGAAGGATTACATGAGACAAGCCGGTGAAGTAACTTACGCGGATGCTCACAAGCAACGCCGTAACGAGGGGTAAGCTTGACAAATAAATAATATTTTTACGATTTTTATATGAATTTTTTCGATATAATTGCAAATTTATCATTTGCATGCTGCCTTCTTTTTTTTTTCTGTATTCGATTTCAATCGCAACACAATGACGAGCGAAAAATTTTCAACATTCGTGAAACGATAGCGGTGACTTTTTTTTTGAATTTCCAAAATTTTTGTGCAATCCCTCAATCGATTCTCGCCAAATTCAATACCAACCCCGTGATGTATTTGTGTGTTGAAAAAAAAAAAAAAAAAAAAAAAAAAAAAGGCTCATTAGCCAAAAATTTGCGGAAATTAGAGCTATTGGAGATTTTTTTAAATTCAAAATTAAAAAAAAATAATCGAACTCAAGCTTTTTTGGTCAATCGCGGTTGCTCGCGCATTCTCGTCCCATGATCCATCCATGTAACGAACTTTTGGCTCGATAGCCAAAAATTTGCGAAAGTTGGAGCTATCGGAAGTTTTTTTTTTTTTTTTTTTTTTGAGAAATTCAACATTTTTTTCGATATCTTTGAGAGTGATTCTCGCAAAATTCCAATCCATGCTTGTGACTGAGTCTATTTGTGGGGGGGAAAAAAATTAATTAGCTCGATAGCCTGAAAAATTACGAAAGTCGAAGCGCCCGCGGACATTTTTTTTTTTTTTTCGAGAAATTCAAAATCCCGGCAGGATGGAAAAAAAAAATTCTCGAGCGATTTGAACGAAAATTGAAACGAACAAAGTTGGTTACACGATCTAGCTGTGTGCCAAGTTTCAGCTTGATCGGTCGAGTAGTTCTCCGGATAGAAGGATTTGAATTTTTCAAGGCCGGAGCCACGTTCGAACATTTTTTCTGAACATGTTTTTTTTTTCGATGTTTTGGGACATTTTTGAGATACCGGCATGAAAATTTCGAAATTCGCTTCCCCATTGAGGAAAACTTTGGAACGATGAAAAAAAAATACGAATTTTCAATGCCCGTGTGTTCAAAATATGCCGAAACGTGAAATAACATGTTCAAAAATTGTCCGAACATGTTTGCGCATGCGCGCTGGGCCTTGAAAAATTCAAACTGCCATAACTCGAGAACGAATCGACCGATCTCGCTGAAACTTTGCACGCGCCTCGAGCATTGAATCACCCTTGTTTGGTTCAATTTTCGTCAAAATTCCGCAATTTTTATTCACATTTTACGAGATTTTGAAATTTTCGAAAAATTTCCTCGATTGCTCGAACTTTTGTGAGCTTTGAGCTATCGTGCTGATTCGTCTTTAGCGCGAATATATTATCATCGAAGAACGATATCGCTACTGAATTTGGCCTGTAACGCCTCGGAGGGTGTTCATGTTTTATGAAATTTTGATTTTTTTTTTCCAAAAAAACACTGCGACATCTCTGAATTCACCATATAATTCAAAGATTTTCGGCTATTTTTATTTTCCCATCCGCGAAGTATCCATTGACGAAAGTTTGCCGCGTCAAATTTCGCGAGAATCCGAGAAAGGAATTTTTATATTCGAGACCCGGATATTTTTTTTATTTTTCTAAACATGATTTTTCGACGTTTTGGCAAATTTTGAACATACTGGCATGAAAATCTTGAAATTTTGCCTTTTTTTTTCATGAAATCGAAGCAAAAAAAAAACGCAAATTATCTCAATCAACGTAAATTCCAATGACATCGATGCATTTTTTTTTTTTTTTTTTTTTTTAAATCAGCGTCGTGGAATTCGCCACGTACTCCGATCTCAAGAACGCAATCGACAAATTGGACGATACCGAGCTGAACGGTCGTCGCATACGTCTGGTCGAGGACAAACGACGCGGACGTCGTTCACGCTCGTCAAGCTCGAGATCGCGCTCACGTTCCAGGTCTCGCTCCCGTCGTCGTTCGCATTCTCGTTCAAGGTAAGATTCGAATTTGGCGAAGAAAAAAAAAAAAAAAAAAATCAATGAAAATCTGATCGAGTATGAAATTTTTGATAAATATATCCTATGGTTATTTGTCAAACTTCAAAATTCGCATGAATTGACTGCATCCGGTTGCAATTTTTTTTTTTTTTTTTTTTTTTTTTTTTTTTTTTTTTTTTGCAAAAAAAAAACACCTGCCGTTTTTTTTTTTTTAATGCAATTTCATCGAAAGCTCAATAATTTCGTGAAAAAATTGATTATAAAATGGAATCGATGCTCGAGGCATTCGAGTAAGTCAATTTTTCCAATCGAACTCGCGACGAGTCGATTTAATTTTATTTTTTTTCTTTTCGCATATTCGTCGCTAAAACGACGCGTTCAAAGTCGCAATTTCTTGGGGGAAAAAAAAAACGTGATCCGAAACTTTGCGGTTTTGGAAGGAAGAAAAAAAAATTTTTTTCGAGCATCAAAAGGCAATTTTCAATTCGCAAGTTTGAAATTTCGAAAAATTCGCTCGCGGCAATGCCGCGAATGAGTGTAAAATTTTTTTTTTTCTCCCCCAATCCATTCCGAAAAATTGAGGGGGGAGGGGGGGGGGGGGAAATGACGTTCGGAGAACGAAAATTTTTGAAAAAATTCCAGCCAAAAATTTTTCTTTCATTTTTTCAATCAATTTTCCGATATTAAATTTCGATTTTTGAAATTCTCAAACTTCTCCAGCTGCACCGAGTAACGAATTTTGGGGAAAAAAACGAAAAATCTGATTTTTTTTTTTTTTTTCTAACAAACCTGTGTAAAAAAAAATGGATTTCGTGGAATGGCTTGACGTACTGAATATTTTTTCCATCTTCCGTAACGCAAATCTCCGCTTACTCGCTCTTTGTATTTACTTTTTTATTTTTTTTTTTTTTTTTTTTTTTGCGCAAAAATACGATTCAACGCTGAAAATCGTTTTTTTTTTTTTTCGAGGAACGAAGCAACCGAGTTTTATTTTATTTTTCTTATTTTTCATAAACGCAATCCAAGAATTCCTCATTTCTTGCTCTTGAACCGTTGAAAAAAAAAAAAAAAAAAAAAAAAAAAAAATCCACAAATCCACAGCTAGAATGTCTTCCAAATCCACAATCTCTCTCGCCCCCTCCAGCCAGTCGTGACCGTCTGAAAAGAGTGTCGCGTCGGTTTGGGTTTCGTATGAATATTGAAAAAAAAAAAAAAAAAAAAAAAAAATTATCGCATTTTTCGACAAAAAAAATCCTCACTTCCGGTCGAGTTTAAGCCAAGATTTATCGAAATTTCGTTGAAATTGCAAAGATCGTTTGGATAATTTTGCGAATCGTGATGTTTTTTCAAGTCCAAAGATCCCAGCGGGGGGTTTAAGCGTTGGGAAAAAAAAATCTTTTGAAGAAAAAAAAAATAGAATTTTCTGTTTTTTTTTTTATTTTTTTTTTTTATTTATTTTTTTTTTTTTATGAGTAATTTTGTCCCCAGGAGCCGCCGCAGCTCTCGTAGCCGTAGTTGCCGGAGCAGCCGTTCGAAGTCAAGGGCACCCACGATATCCAAATCAAAGTCCAAATCCAAGTCTCCTGAGCGCGGCCGCTCTCGTTCCAAGTCCAAGTGAGTACCTTCATCCCGATTCTAATTTTTCTTTTTTTTTTTTTTCTTTTTCTGTTCTTTTCTTTTCTTTTAATTATTAATTTTTCTCCGTTATTTCTCGAAATTTTTTTACCATCTTTTCTGCACATTTTTTTCCGCACTGCATTCTTTTTATTTTGTGTGTCGTTTTTTTTTTTTTTTTTGTTCGACTTCGTCACGAATAATGAAATTTTCGAAACTAGATTTGTTTTTTTTTTTTTTTTTTTTTAATTTTTTAATTTTTTAATTTTTTAATTTTGAGGGGAGCGATAAAAATTGCTGGCGCTTTGGGCTGGTCGAATTTAATACGGATGTGCATAATTCGCGAGCATTCGGAATTTCGATCGTTTGAGATGACGATTTTTTTTTTGGTTTTTTTTTTTTTTTTTTTAATAGAGATTTTGGAAATTGAAAATTTTTACAATCAATCAATAGTTTGGGGGGGGGGGGGGGGGTTACAAAATACCAATTTTCTGATAATATCCTCAAGGATGGTCCTCCGTTGTATCGATACAGACTTGAAATTTAAATGTTGAAAAAAAAAACATTTAAGGTGCGTTCTTATGGCCACGAATGAAAAACAGTCTTTTCATAGTAAATTGCATAAATAATGACTTATAAAATGTGCATTATCGTCCCTCGTTGAATTTTGGCAAGGAAAAAATAGGAACAATGAAAATTTGGCACTTTTCGTGCTTTAGCTCGAAACGCTGCTCAAACTTTGCGCGATAGAGCAAAATTGCTCATAAAACATTTTTCAGGCAAATAAATTCTGTACAAAAAAGTCCCCGGCGGCGTACATCTAAAGTGAATAGTTGAGGCGTGGGAGGTGCACAAAGTTGTAAAAATAATTTTGAAAAAAACCATTTCAAGCAGGTAGCTTTAATTGACATTAGTTGAAAATAAAGTTCCGTTGACTTTTGAATTTTTATGGATTTTTAATTCAGCGCTAACGCGGTGATATTTAATTTAACAATTAGTTGGTCTGTTCTGCGATTTCACAAAAATCACGCCACTTCGGACACCTCCCGCTCATTCGCTGTTGACTTTTCATAAATACCGCCGAGGACTTATTTATAGGAAATTTAATTCTCTACAAAATTGTTCCCGCTCAATTTCCTCTATCTTGAATATTTCCGACAGCGTTTTCAGTGCAAGCTCGGAAAACGTGAATTTTGATTTTTTTTTTCAACATATTAATTTATTATTATATAATTTATATATAATATATAGTTAATATTTCAAAAACTTGCAGGAGTATATTGCTATAATTTTTATAAAAAATTTTATACGTTGCTTATCAATGCCATTTACGATCGAATAGCGTTGAAACGAAATCTCAAAGTTGTAATTATAATTTTGAGAACATAAATTGACTGGCAGAGTTGAGCGAGGATGGCACTACCGAGCCCTGCCTGTGTTTAAGGATAGGAACCCTCCCTCGTTTATCCCTCCAACTCTTTCTCTACCCCCTTGCTCATTTTTTTTTTTACAGACCTTTATTTCCCTGCAGAAATCGCGCATCCCTTTTTGTACTTTCCCGCGCAGCATATTTATCATTTTTCCCTTTTTTGACAAATTTATCGATTCCTTTCATCCATTTCTCTGCCCTCTTTCTCGCTTTCTCGGTCGCTAATTCTTTGCCTTTTTTTTTCATATCGATAAATGCTCCATCGAGTCTCATATTTTTCTTTGCCATAGCCTGCACTTTCGATCCTTCTCTCCTTTCTTTTGCGCCCTTTCTGCGTCGCCACATCTCAATTTTGCCCAAATTTCCCTGTCCCTTCCGTTCAGACCCCTCTTCGGACCAGTATTTCCAGGGCATCTCCTCCTCAACACAATGTCTTTGCACATGGGACTCGTACGTTGAATTTTCTATTTTTTTCCCTCTTCCTTCCGTAGAGTTTCCTTTTTTTTTTTTTTTTTTTTTTTTTTTTTTTTTTTTTTTAACTTTTCCAGCCTCACGTTTCGTTCTTTCGTCTATTCTTTTCCACATGGCTTCGTTCCCTCATCATCGTTACCGTGTCTTCAATTTCCATATCTTTCGGCACTTTGACTCAATTCTTGCCCCATTTTGACGGTTCACCGTTTGTGATCGCCCTTGCAGCTTCCGACGAGCAAATTTTTGGCCATTTTGTCTCCTCCATTCTTATCGGCTCTCCTATGTACCTCGACGCTCTTTCTCTTATCAAATATTCCAGCCCAGGCACTCCCAATGCTCCTCTCCGTATAAAAATTGGCGTTCTATCCACGGCTAGTGCCAACTTGCAATAGCTACTCCGGTGCACTTTCAAATATGCTCGTATCAGCCAAATCTCGATATTTTCACGCCATAAATTGCCCCCGATTTTACTATCGCGTCCAACAAATAGAGTGTCCATTACATTTTTCCTTGCCCTTCTACAAATTCCCCACACCGTATTCGTGGCTGTTTCCGTTTTTCCTGTATTTTTTTTTTTTTTTTTTTTTTTTTTTTTTTTTTTTCATAGGCCTAGCTCGAATTTTCACATGTGAATCAGTATCCCAGATATTTGAATTCCTTTACTATCTGAACCTTCTCTCCTTTGATTTCCTATTTTTCTTGCTTTTTAGGTCTTCCTCCGTTTCTAAAAATCATTATCATTGTTTTATTGGCATTTATTTCCATCTTATTTTCCTGTGCCCATTTTCTAGGTCCTTAAAAGTACTTTTTAAACCTTCCCCTGTCTCCGAAATTGCCGCAACATCGCCTGCATAATTTATAGCAAAAATCTTTTCCTTTTCTATTGCAACTTTTTCCGCATTTTTCCTTTCCCACTTATCCTCTAAATAATTCATATATAAATCGAATAATACCGCACTTGGCGCATATCCTTGCCTTGTTTTGAAACTTTTACTGATTTTATTTTACTATCGGAACCTTCTCGCCTTTGATTTCCCATTTTTCTTCCTTTTTAGGTCTTCCTCCGTTTCTAAAAATCATTATCATTGTTTTATTGGCATTTATTTCCATCTTATTTTCCTGTACCCATTTTCTAGGTCCTTAAAAATACTTTTTAAACCTTCTCCTGTCTCCGCAATTGCCGCAACATCGTCTGCATATTTTATCGCAAAAATCTTTTCCTTTTCTATTGCAACTTTTTCCGCATTTTTCCTTTCCCACTTATCCTCTAAATAATTCATATATAAATCGAATAATACCGCACTTGGCGCATATCCTTGCCTTGTTTTGAAACTTTTACTGATTTTATTTTACTATCTGAACCTTCTCTCCTTTGATTTCCCATTTTTCTTCCTTTTTAGGTCTTCCTCCGTTTCTAAAAATCATTATCATTGTTTTTTTGGCATTTATTTCCATCTTATTTTCCTGTACCCATTTTCTAGGTCCTTAAAAATACTTTTTAAACCTTCTCCTGTCTCCGCAATTGCCGCAACATCGTCTGCATAATTTATAGCAAAAATCGTTTCCTTTTCTATTGCAACTCTTTCCGCATTTTTCCTTTCCCACTTATCCTCTAAATAATTCATATATAAATCGAATAATACCGCACTTGGCGCATATCCTCGCCTTGTTTTGAAACTTTCACTGATTTTTTTTTTACTATTTGAACCTTTTCTCCTTTGATTTCCTGATTTTCTTCCTTTTTAGGTCTTCCTCCGTCTGTAAAAATCATTATCATTGTTTTTTTGGCATTTATTTCCATCTTATTTTCCTGTACCCATCGTTCTAGGTCCTTTAAGATACTCTTTAAACCTTCCCCTGTCTCCGCAATATCGTCTGCATATTTTATCGCAAAAATCGTTTTCTTTTCTATTGCAACTCCTTCCGCATTTTTCCTTTCCCACTTATCCTCTAAATAATTCATATATAAATCGAATAATACCGCACTTGGCGCGTATCCTTGCCTTACACCTCGCCTTGTTTTGAAACTTTCACTGATTTTCTTTTACTATTTGAAACTTCTCTCTTTTAATGTCCCTTTTTTTCCTCCTTTTTTAGTAAATCTTTGTTTTTTTTTTTTTTTTTTTTTTGCATTTATTTCCATCTTATTTTGCAAATTACGATTTTAATCGTTCATTTTATCGGAATTGAAAGAAAGAAAAGCAAAGAAGTACAAAGACAGTAAGCGTGTCGTAAAATTGGCAAGGCTTTTTTTTCTCTTTTCTTTTTTATGCTCATGTTCTCTTTTCAATAATTTTTATTTTTTCCCCCGGACATGCGTACACGATTATATGAACATGTATATATAATTTTTCAGATCAAGAGACCGCTCTAAGTCAAAGTCCAAATCGAGATCTCGTTCTAGGTCCAAGGCTGAGAGGTCAAAGTCAAGGTCGCTGTCCAAGTCCAAAGCCAAGTCACCCTCGAAGTAAGTCCCGTTCTCCTTTCAACCGATATCCTTTGACACTTTTTTTTTTTTTTTTTTTTTGAAAATTGAACGTGATTTTTAGTGCAATTAGGAGGGGGAAAAAAATTATTTCGCGAATGAATTCTAACCAATTCATTTTTTTTTTTTCTCGATAAAATTACTCTATTTTTAAATTCAGTGATACTTGAAATTCAAAACCCGGTCCCGTCGTTTTATACATTTAAAATGGCACTAATTGAATACAGCAATTTTCCTTCGCGAATTGTTAATATATTCGTCAATTCGTCAATTCCAACGATCGTATCGATAATATTTTTCGTCGACTGGCAAACAAAAAAAAAAAAAAAATCAACAAAACAAGCAAAATATCCATTAAAAGTCATTTTTACCGTAAAATAATTTACAATTATTCGTTTTAAAAAAAAAGAACGAAAATTGCTCGTCCTTGGAAAAAAAACAATCATCATCTTCCCAAACGGAGGGCTTCATCCTCGACCGGATATATATTTACTTTTTTTTCTTCAAAAATCGATATTTCCGGTAGAAAAGCAAAAAAGTTTAACATTACCGATTATCTCAGGGACAGATCGAGCCGGGAGCGTTCAAGGGGCGACAGATCGAGATCCCGCTCGATGAGCAAACACAGCAAGAGTCGCAGTCGCTCACGCTCACCGATGAACGGCGACAAATCGCCGGAAAACAACAAGCTAAAGAACGATTGAGAAAGACAAAAAAAAAAAAACACGCAACGAGAACGAGAACGAATTGAAAAGACGGATGAAAAAAAAAATTTGAAAAAAAAAAAACGACGTAACGAGACGCCATTAAGATAACTGACAACCGATAAAAATGAAAGAAAAAAGTTTGAAACAAACAAAAAAACAAAAAATTTCGCCCCTTTTTCCTCACTTTTCCGGTATAATAAAGATCGATTGATCGTGACAGTTTTTTTTTTTTTTTTTAATATAAATACCAGAAATCGCGATTTTCATCGTTGATAACGATAATAATAGAAATGAAAAACGCGCAAATCGATATAAATAACGATCTCGCGAAATGAGAGGGGGGGGGGGGAAAAAAAAAGGAAATACAAACAAAAATCGAGCCTAAAGTGACGCGATTAAAAAAAAAAATAATAAAAACAAAAAGCAAGTTTGAGGATTTTGCAAATTTCCTCGGACGGAGAGTTTTGTTTTTGTTGTTTTTTTTTTTGTGTAAACGCACCCCGTTTTAAGAAAATTGGCAGTTCAACGATCCCCAATCGCAAATTAGCCAAAAAAAAAAAAAAAACCCCTTCGACCTTCTCAACGTCTCGTGGCTTTTTTTGTATATATTCCTAAAAAAATGATTACACACTACCCCGTAAGAATAACAATGTGATGTGTATTGGGAAAAAAAAAAAAAAAAAAAAAAAACAAAAAAGAAATGTCTCATTAACAATAAAGACGTTCGAAGCCCAAAATACGAAACTTTCGTGGATTTTTCGGGGAAGATGTTACATTGAATTTTGATTTTCAGCGGGAAAAATGATTTCTGAGATTTTTTTAACGAAAATTTTGAGTTTCCGAGATTTTTTTTAGCAAATTTTTGCCAAAAAATGAACGGATTCGCGCCTAAAATCGCTTCAACTGTGCTTTCTCGATGAAAAATTTAAAATTTTCAGGATTTTCAGGTTTTTTTTTTTTTTGAAAAAGCGGAAGCGAATTGCGAAACTTTTTTTTCGTTTTTCGACTCGAGGCGATCGAAAATTTTCCGATTTATACGAATAACGTGAAAATTTTCCATAAAACCCCAAAAATTCGATACGAAAACGTCGAAAAAAGAAATTATTCAAGTCGACAAAAGTGTACGGTAAGGTAAACGGCAAATTTTCAGCTTTTAAACTTTCCGATTGGAAAAATTTCAGAGTAGTTGATTATTTTCGATATAATTATGAAGCGCCGGGTCGTCGGTAACTCGGACATAAAACGCGCATTTTTAATTTGCTTATACTGATTTTTCAACGTTTTTACAAAAAAAAAAAAAAATTCATTGCGTTCGGAATGAAAGAAATTGTTGATATGAAACCAAAGTTTTTCGATATCGTACTCGGATATTATTGAAAAATATAAAAAAAAGAACGCGGATCCTCCGTTGAATGTTCACTAACTGGGAAATTCGCCTCGTTTGGCATATTTTTTTTTTTATTTATGCATTTCCGTTTCCAGTGCGATTCCGGATTTCTTCCACCTGGAGAGGCAAGTACTGAAAAAAAAAAAAAAAAATAATCCGTGGTTCAGCCAAGAGGCGTTGCCTCCGAATTTAACGTTTCACGGCTGTAAGAATGTCGCAAAAAAAAAAAAAAACCGTACATCGATATTTTGAAAATATATTTCTCACGATGCCTTCATAATTGACTCGATAACTATTTTTTATTTTCAGGATATTTATATGTGCGTTAGTCTGCATAGGAGAAAAAAAAATTGCATCAAGTTTTATCGCTTGCTGAGTTAGTACTCCCGCTATGTAAATGCTATATGACAAATTATGTTGGAAAAAAAAAATTAAAAAAATAATTACTTGAGTGCGAACCCGAGATCTTCGGGCTGTCACCGGAAGTCGCTTTAGACGATATGGACATAGCTGAGTTTTTGGATATAAATAGCGCGTTGAAGCTTCATATTCATCGAGCTTGCTTACCGATTTTGACTTTTTCATTTGCAATATTGCTCAGAGTCAACGCGCGCTATCGTTCGATCGAGGGCATTGCATAATTTTGGTTACGATTGAAACTTTTATGATGAATTTATCAAGAAAAGGGTGGCAGGTGAGTTCGTTGGTTTCCGGTGCGCGGCAAGGGGAGCGTGCGCCATCTGTGGCCAAACTCGTTAACCCGGTAGCCACGCGAAAGTGTGTCCCCACCACCCTGAATATATATAATTTATAATATATATATATATATATATATATTAGACTTTCAAAATAAATCGATACTTTTTTTTTGCTTTACACAATCTTAAACTATACTTGGACATCAAAAAATAATCCTCGCGAAAGGAGGGGCCGGTCCTTCAAGATTTAGAGGTGTCTCATCGGACTTTAGTCATTTTTATTTCGTTTAATACGTGAATAATTAATTTGCATGGATGGAACAAACGTTTTTCTAGTCCTAAAATGATGAATATATTCCAAACTTATGTATAAATACTGAATATACTAGAAAAAACGATCTTGATGATCGCAGCAACAATTATCGGTCGATAAATGCAAAAAAAAATACAAAAATCAATATTAATAATGTCCTACTTTCCTTTTAAGGTACTTCCTACTTTGTACTTTCTCCTACAATTAAGTAGGAGATCATTAACTACTGATAAATAACGTTTTTAAGAAAATTTTTATAAAAATCGCAATTAATTGTTTTTTCATTTGCTAACACGTTTTTATTTTGTTCAATTAATCATAAAGTCCTGTTTGCTAATAATAATAATTTTTACTCGATTGACAAAGTAGACTAAGAGTTGAATAATCATTAATGTTATTGAGAAAAACGATGTGGGGTTAGAAAAACAGGCGTGCAGAGGTACCCGCGCGCCGATACGACGTGCCGCGCTAGATAAATTAATTTATCTCATCTACCAGTAAACATAATTTCTCCATTGATAAAAAATACGTTTTTTTATGGAAAATTTGACGTAGAATACGATGGTTGTATTAAGAAATCATTAAAATTTGGGGGCCATGGTTAAAAAATTGATTTAAACATTTCAATTGTTTATAACAATATGAAATTTTTTATAAATTTTTTTGAAAATATTTTTTTTCTCAAAATTCACTCTTTTATCTTCAAAATAAAAAAAAAAGTTTTCTCTAACTTAAAAATAACCGGAGTTATGAATTTTTGAAAATGAGTCTCCAAGGCACAAATCACGAAAATCTCAAACTTTCAACCCCCTCGATAAAAAAAAAAAAAAAAAAAAAAAAATTCCTCGAACGCGTATCTTTTTTTTTCGACACAGAACCCGTAAAAAAGTTTCAGCCTAATAAAAAATGTGTCAGTCAGAATGGTGTTCGGTTTGTAAAATAATTAGTCATTAATGAAATAAAAAAAGACAAAAGTCCGATGAGATACCTCTAAATCTTGAAGGACCGGCCCCTCCTTTCGCGAGGATTTTTTTTTTATGTCCAAGTATAGTTTAAGATTGTGTAAAGCAAAAAAAAAGTTATCGATTTATTTTGAAACAGTCTAATATATATATATAATTTATAAAATTTGAGTGAAGGTTTGTGCTGGTACTAGGAATACACCGTAATTATTTCAGATTTTTTTGACCGCGTATAGTTGAGGAGAAAAAAAAACATTAAATATGCCGCTTATACATGGGCTCTTATGGGAAGAAGTATTCGAAGTTATGATTGGAGTTTATTTTAGGAGTGAAAAAACGGTAACATTTCCCCCGAAGAACCGCTTGAGGTAGTTGTGTCGGAGACTGATTTGTCCCAGCTCGCGCTCAACTGGCGTTCCGTCGATCGCCAGGTGAAAGAGCGGCGGCAAATTTCGTCAATTTAACAATCCTGCACGCGCGAGCATTGACTCGCCCCTCTCGGAGGACGTTGAACCGGAATTCCAAATGTGCTATATGGAAATATTGTAATTATAAGATATAAGCAATTTTTGAGACAGCTTCAGTTAAAGTAGTCGTGCCGCAAGGAGCGTTTTCTATAGAATCGGCTGAAATTTCGAGATGGGGAAATTATTTCAGATTTTTTTTCCCGCCTAGAACGCGAAATAATCGCCCTCAAAGTTGAAACTTTTCACACGCGTTCCCCATGTTGAGTATATGGAAACCGCATATTGCTTATTTTAGTACGAAAACCGTTCTATACATTACAAAAAATTAGTATACGGTAGAAGGATGTTTCAGGATTGATAAAAAAAATCGGAATGATCTACCGTTTAGTTTTTCGGGAATAATTAGTCAAAGTTACCCGCTATCTACGGGTATGGGACACGAACGGTCAGATTTCCGCTTATTCCCCGTCGCGGGTCGCGGCACAACTACCTTAATACCCAACGGTCATCATCCCGTGTTGCCAAGTCGCCAAAATGGTTGCTTGGAAACACGGCACGTGACGAAACGGGCGTAGGATAAAAGTTTATGACATTGTTTCGACGAACCATCAATTTATTAAAATCATATTCCAAAATAATAATTAAAACGAAAGCTGCAGTAAAACGAAAAGGGTCGCAGTGCTTTTACTCGGCTGTAAAATCATCGTGCTTTATCTCTGGTAGTTATCAACGTGCATGCGGCAGAGCTGACGCATTCATAGAAAAACATACATAAATCTGGACATATTTCTTTTTTAAATGTGGTTGCACCTATTAGCATAGATAACATCAAAAAATTTTTTCCTTTCTCATAGGGAGAGCTTTGTCTTTTGGGTGATTTTTTTTTTCAATGTCAACGTAATCGAAATTCATCAAAACTTCAAGAAATTACATTTAGAAAAAAATATCCCAACGTGTGTGTGTACTGCTATGCAAAATTCAATCGTTTGTGACTCGATAATTTCAACTACGGCACTGCCGATTTGTGATAACGTCCCAGATAGACATTTGTTGGCAAAATAACAGCAAAAACCCGCCAGTTACTAATGTAAAATCACGTCTATTCTGCTGCCCCACGTGATATGCACGGTATGTCACAGTTCTGCCGCTAATATGACGTTACATTTGTCGTAATTCTGTCGTCAGGCGCCCGTGAAATTTTTCGTGTTGCAATAGAAGAGCTACCTTAGCGCTTAAATGCTGTTAGCAATAATCGCAATTCTGCTGTCGACTAGCTATCGCATTTTTTCCTAAATTCTGCTGCCACTGTGCTGCTATTGTTTGAAGCGCTTCAGTGGCAGCTGTGGCGTTACACTCTGCCTGCAATTTTGTGGCTGCTTGCGGTCATGTAAACGACGTGCCAGCAGAATTCAGCTTAATGCAGTCGTATAAATGTGCTTACTAGCGGAACTCTTATCAGTTTATGTCGTATTTCTACCGCTATTTCGACGCTAGCTACTTTTTCATCGACAGGATTTTCTTTCGGGGGTAAAGCACGATGACTTCCTTCATTGACTGTAATTTTTATACCAATTCATAATGTCACTCAGTTATGGAGTAATTTAAAATTTTTCAAAAAGTTGGTGCACTCGCTCTAATTTTTGAAAATTTTGAGATGTGGCGCTACATTTTTTTCGATCAATAAGATTAAGATTTTATGAAATTTTCAATTTGTCAAAAAATCTCCATTACCGCTTCAACTTCCGCAAATTTTCAGATATGCGCTTCAATTTTTTTACATAATTCAAATTATTCTTCAATAATACTATAGTCTTATTATTGTTATTAGCGAAAAATAGATAGAGGGCTTCGGATATTATGAGATTTCGAAGTATTCGAAAAATTTCGATCTAAATTTTCAACGCAAGTAAAATATCATTGCGGAAAGGTTTGTATTTGATTACTCGACGATCGATGAAACGGTTTCGGATTTTATGAGACAGAAAAAATTGAAGGATGACTTGCATTTGGCAAGAATCGATGATGGGATAAGATTTTACGAAATTTTGAATTATTCGACAAATTTATATGACAATTGTACATTTCCCACATTTATAGATATCCAGCTGAAGATTTTTGCACAATTGGAATACACGTGGCTATGTTACATAAACAATTGAAAATAAAAAGTTGCGAATTGAAACTTGCACATTGCTTCCTGGTAATTTTCGAAATTTTTTCAAACTTTTAAATCAGGACAAAAACAGTTTTGAAAAAAATTCGAAATTTACAAAGAAGCAGTGTGCAAGTTTAAATTTAAAATATTTTTTTCTCTTCACCATGCGTCGCTTATTAAGCTTCCTTTATGAGCATGCGAGGAAAATTTGAGAAATTTCCAACAGGAAAAACTATAAGCAAATTTATCTTTCTACAAAAGAAAAATAAGGCAAAGCTTGCAATGCTTGCGATCAGAAGAAAAAAATCGAAGTCGCAATTGACAAATTTGCTATGCGATTTTTGTCGCTTTCAATATTGTAATTTAAATACGCCCCCTTGACAAGCACAAATGAATCATGAACAGGTTCATGCGTCACAAAAACGTTTTTAGTAAAAGATAAAAATCCCAGAGTCAATCGCCCCTAACTTCACAGGTGTGTGCTTAGAATGAGCGACGTGGTTGCAGCGGATACGCCAAGTACCCGCCGCGACCCAATCCCTGAATATACAAACACCATCATTAAAAAAAAAACTCGAGACAAGCACATTAACCTGCATTGTTTTGTCCATCCTTACAAAAAGTTGTCAAATAAATTCAAATCATTCGACCCACAGATTGTCAAGTATACATCTATATAGCATTGTTATTTTTCATTGAACCGTTTGAGAATTTATATGTTCATATATACAGCCATTTGTTCATAATCGAAAAATGGATTGCTTGAACAATGGGAAGAGAAAAATTTGAATTTAAAAACAAAAATTCAAACTCGCCAAGTACTTCGTTCGAATTTTTATTTTTTAATGCGTGGTCTGATGGGGCCACGATACACATAGCGATGCTAGCGCCACCATCATCAATTTTCGTCTCCCTGCGCGTCATGGCGCATCGAATAATTACTCGAATAAAAAGCTACACGGAATATGAAAAAAAAAAAAGAGTATCCTATAATATTCCCTCCCCAGAAAGAAATTCACGCAAAAGGACCGTTGGTAGGGATAAATTTCCTATAGATTGTTGGGGAGGACTCGTAAAGGCTTTCATGCAGAGAGAGAGAGAGAGAGAAAACGTTTTCAGGAGCGAGTGAGAAAAACGTAATGGGGCGCCTCTGGCGGTTGTTTTTAGAGATTCTTGTGCCACAAATCCACGAAACCGTTTGCCTCGCCACGATACTCTCAGTATACGTCTCCCTTTCATCGTCGAACGTTCAGTGCGGCCAACGACAAAATCCTTTTTGTATAAAAAACGACATCCGCGTACGAGAGAGAGAGAGAGAGAGCATAAGGAATTTCACACCGACTGACAGGTCAGTGAAGAAAATAATTTACCCTGGAATGATCGTTTGAAAAGAATGAATAAGTAAATGAAAATTCGTGGGCGTTTTCTGAGCTCCGAAAAAAAAAAAAAAAACGTAAAAAATTTCATCGTCCCCCATGATCCCTGTGCGTATTGCCCGCAACCGGTTTTCACGTTGCTCTCGAATTTACTGTAACTTATAACTTATAACACCGCTTATACACGAGAGTATAACGTTGAAATTTCAATCGCTTGTGTTTTCCTGCCGCACTTTGCGAATTCATAAAATCATTGTGCTACGTAAATTTTGAGCCAGTCGAAATTCAGTTTGACGAGAGAAAAAATGTTTAATTATGGATAAATCTCAAACGTATTGCCGTCAACACCCGTGGCGGTTGGATCGTCGCTCGTGGCTGCTCGCGACGGTAGAAAGGATCTTTCAGTTTCTATATATATGTATATATATAATCCGTATAACGTGCACTATATCAGGATTCTCGTTAGCTTTTTTAAAAGATTACATTTCCAGTAAACTCTCGGCGGTTCGTTAGTCGATCAACCGGTAATCACTTTACGTGTGTATACCTTAACTAATAATAATGAAAATTTCATGTTTTTTTTTTTAATTTGAAAAAAGAAAAAAAAAACGTTTAACCGTCAAAAACGGTTTTTTCAGGAAATATCATAAATTTTTCGACGTTACTAGCCATGATAATTTAAAAAAAATATTACATAATACAATAATTTGATTTTTTTCTTTTCAAATAATTAATGAGTGGTAAAAAAAAAATTGACAAATTTATGGAATTTGTTTTTTTTTTTGCTTCGAATAAAGCGCTTGTCGATGAATACATCGAATTGGCGAAGAAGGGTGCGGTCGCGAGACGAGACCCTGCTTCACTACAACCCGTTCTATCTCGTCACAGGACCCCCATTGTTAATCGTGTGTGTGTGTGTGTCTCTCAAAGCCCACTGATGATCGACGCTCCCTTTTTTCTCCATATCCGTGTATATAAATGTGTTTATTTGCGTTGCAATCGCGTATTTCATGTCGAAAGCTCTCGTCGATATCCCCCCCCCCCCCCCTTGCGAATTCGTGCTGTCGATTTTTTGTTTTCTCGATGAATTCACAACTGTACAGATAAATATATAGACATGTATGGGGCGCTTCAGTCCAAATCCGACGGGTCTTCAATCTCGAATTTGAAAAAGTTGTTTTTTTTTTTCGGTATGTCGTAAATCTACCCCAATTTTTCAGTTGTTTCGAAAATCTGCTTGATCTTTAGCGACGGAAGTGGCATTTTTTGGAAAAAAAAAGAATTAATTCCTCAAAATATAACGTGAATAGGGGAATTTTGATTTTTCAATTGCCAGCATCGATGTTTTTCGAAGAAAAAAAAAAAAAAAAAAAAAGTAATTGTCAATTTTGATATTTTCGAAATATATCGGAGGTAGGCAAATTAGAATTTTCTTAATTACCAGCAATGATGATTTTGGATAAAAGTAATTTTGGCTTTAGATATTTTCAAAAATTATAATCAAAAAATTGAAATAACACATTTTTGGGTAATTTTTTTTTTTTAATATAACGCAAACAGGGCGAGTTTGAATTTCTCAATTACCAGCAAGGATGTATTTTCAAAAAAAGTAATTTTGAGTTTTTATATTTTCAAAAAATACACTTGAAATATTTCAACCATATATTTATGGGTAATTTTGTAAAGATATATCCCAAATAGCTATATTTAACTTGCGCATTCATCAATAGCGATGTTTTTTGAAAAAAAAAAAAAAAAAAAAAAGGAAAAAGTAATTTTTTATTTTTATTATTTTAAAAATTACACTCCAAAAACTTAAATCCGAGATTTCGCCGTAATTTTGTCAAAATATATCGTAAATAGGCAAGTTAAAAACTCCCAATTACCTTTTTTTTTCAAAAAAGTAATTTTGGGTATCGATATTTTCGAAAAATACCCTCAAAATATCAAAGTCAAAGATTATTCCTGGCTACTCCTCTCAAAATGTATCGCAAATAAACCAAAGTAAATTCCGCAATTACCAATAGCGATGCTTTTGAAAAAAAAAGAGTAATTTTGGGTGTCGATATTTTCAAAAAATACCCTCAAAATATCAAAGTCAAAGATTATTCCTGGCTACTCCCCTCAAAATGTATCGTAAATAAACCAAATTAAATTTCATAATTATCAATAGCGATGCTTTTGAAAAAAAAAGAGTAATTTTGGGTGTCGATATTTTCAAAAAATACTCCCAAAATGTCAAGGTCAAAGATTATTCCTGGCTACTCCCCTTAAGTATCGTAAATAAACCAAATTAAATTTCATAATTATCCATGGCGATGCTTTTGAAAATAAAGAGTAATTTTGGGTGTCGATGTTTTCAAAAAATACTCCCAAAATATCAAGGTCAACAATTATTCCTGGCTACTCCCCTCAAAATGTATCGTAAATAAACCAAATTAAATTTCGTAATCACCAATAGCGATGCTCATGAAGAAAAAAAAGTAATTTTGGTTTCGATCTTTGTGTACTTCTTTGTGAAAAATTGAAAGATTACTTGGGAAAAGCGAGATAGATTACTGCGCAGGCTGGAAGCGTGGGATTAATCATTCATTTAGTACATATATGTATATGAGCTTCGTCAGTCGAATACGAATGACGGAGTTTATTTTTTATTGCGTCTCACAGACTGTCACGCTTCTCGCTCTCATCGTACTCATCGATAACATGATTAATAAATTCAAATCCCCCCCCCCCCCCCCCCCCCCGAAAAATTCCTAAAACGTGAATATGTGGGCGCACCAGATGACATAAATCATTGATTTTTTTTTTTTTAAATTAATTATCATTATTTAAATTTGATGTGCATCAATGCACGTACCCTTGCGAGTTCTATCCACCTCTTTGAAATTTTAATATTAATTTAAAAAAATGATTATATCCATGATTTTTCGTGAATTCGATAAAGGGCGTGGTTTTACATATGTTTTCCAGCACAAAAATGCAAGCACAAACGTCGTCGTCCCCTTGAGAATGCAAATGTTTTTTTTATCTTTCTCTCTCTCTCTTTGTCCACATCCTCCCCCCTCCCCCCCTGGCTATTTCGTTCGTATCTAAATATATAAAGTCTAAATTTGCATTTTGTTGGAAGGCGAAATTCGAGGGTATACGCGTGGAAGAAAAAATGTCCTCGATAAAATGCCAGAGAGACTCGCTTAGCGAGGGGAGAATATTGAATTTTTATTTTTGAAATTTTTTTTCCCCCCAGTTATATCAAAATTTAATTACAATTGCAACAAGCCTTTATGCATTAAAAAATTATAATTTTGACGTGTACAAATGTATCTTATACATTGCAAATTATAATTTTTAAGATGTAAACTGTAACTTATAAATTACATGGGGGCACTTGTGAGAATGAAAAATCCTTGTAAAAAAATAAATTACAATTGCGTTGCATATATGTGACTTGAAAATTACAAATTACAATCGTCAAATGTCCCTGTCCCTTGTAAATTACATATTCGGTTAAAAATAAAAAAAATTTGGAGTTGCAAAAATCAGCTGGTCCTTATTAATTACAAATTAAAATTTTAAAGCTGCTCTCTCCCTTCTACATGACAAATTAACAATAATAATATGTGTCCTTGTAAATTGCATTATTACAATCGTAAAATTTATCTTATTCTCATAAATTACAAATTATAAATTGCGATCTCAATCGAAGTTTCAAATTGCAGCTGTAATTATTAAAAAAAAAAATTTCAATTTACCCATCTTCGTGTAAAATTGCGTATTTGAAGAAACAAAAAAAAAACATTAAATTTTCGAACAAACGAGCAAAAGAAAAATTTCCCACCCGGATTGTAACACATCCGTGACCATGAAAGGGGAAAAAAAAAGTCGAAGACTTGACTCTCGTCCACATTTGCGATAGTGACGCACTCGAGAGTTCCTGGGTCGAGGGTAAAGTGCTCGGGAAAAAAAAAAAAAAAAAAAAAAAAAAAGAGGGTGGTTGGTTGTATCCCAGAGCCCGGGCTATAGTTTGCCCCCTATCCTTGGCCGTGACGCTAGAGCTCCCGAGACTCCAATCGATGTAAGCGTCTGCCGCGTGTCCAGCAAGCGCAACGGGGAATCCCCCTTTCCCGCCGCGTTATCGAAAAATTAAAAAAAAAATAATCCTCAGCTCGTCATCCAATATCGATTCATTTTTTTATTTTTTATGAAATCGTAATTTTTCTTGATTAATTAAACAATTACAGTATACCGAAAGTTTTTTTAATTAAATTCGTTGAGGGTTAAAAAAGGGCAGGTGTGTTTTTTTTTAATTGCAATCGATTCTATAATCAGGCGTAATGAAAAAAAAAATTTGAAATGTTTTCTCATTGATTTAAATGAGTAAAAAAAAAATTTTAATTAAAAAAATATATATTTGTAAAATTTTGTAAATTATTTGTCAATTATTTGTGCTATGTACGCGCATATATATTTATTTGTGGGGAGAGCAGTCGAGCATGCCCTTCACACCCGGGTATAACGGTACTCCGAGTGTTTCAGCTCGTATTCTCTTTCTCTCTCTCTCTCGTTTCGTCCTTTTCTTCCCCAGCTGAACGATCGATTTTTCGCACAGACTTTCGTGCATCTCTCTCTCTCTCTCTTCGAACGTTCGAAAAGCCCTACATCGCGAATTCACTCGCCATTTTCATCGTGTCACCATAAAACGACCAACGATAATCTTTGTTATCACCAAAAATCAATTAACGAATCGTTCGATTAATCATTATTATTTTTTTTTCCCCCTATTCGAATTTAAATTCCCCGAAAAATAACTGGATAAGGGGAAAAAAAAAATTACATTGCAAACTCCAAAATTGTCTCGTCTTATGTAAATTAATGTTTTTTTTTTTCCCTCATTTTACTTCAATTCTCAATTAATCTCAATTCGGGTGATTTATTCATTATTATTGATAAGAAAAAAAATTATAAGAGTTTTAAAAAAATTTTACAATCGACTATACCATCGTTCCTCCGTATACCGTTTTTTTTTTTTAATGTATATATGCCATACGTGAGTCACGCTGATTCATGAATGTGTGCATTCGTAAGTTCGATGTACATACGTTTATGTATGAGTACATATAATTTACTGTACCGTAGTTACTATATACATATATATATATATATCGTTGGCTCGAGACGTCCTCGTCCGTTGTGCAGGGTTCGTTACCCGTCACGGTCGTACACTATATTGTGCACGAGAAGTGTACGATACAAACTATACAACGAACTCGTGTGAGTCCGCTTGTGTGTGTCGCGAGACAAGTTTTTCTTTTCCTCTCGTTATAAGCCACGCAGCCAAAAGACTAATATATATATATATATATTTATTCTCTTTATTTTATAATTCAATGAAAGTAATTTTAGAAAAAATTTAATTATTTTCATTTAAAATAAAAATTAAACAATATGCAATTATTTCAAATCAAATCTTTTATTTTTAATTAAAAAATTTGAACAATTCGTGAAATTCATAATGGCACGTTCAACGGACTTTCACAATCGTTAACTCGGAATTACTCACCGGAACTGTTCGGTAATTGGTTTTAAGAATTTTTTTTTTTTCTTCTCGATGATCCCACCGCGGACTGTATTCTACGAATAGCCTAAATCGGAACTCGGCTCTGATTTGCGGCTAAGTTTGATTTAAATTCGTTTAAAATTTACCCTAAATTCAATTTAAATTGAAATAACGAGGGCGTTTCATGATTGAAATGAATTTTATCGCGTCTCAGCTCAGCGATGCGATATATTTTGTTCGATACGATGCACCCGAGAACATAATTGGCTCTGCGATGTTGAATTTTCTCTTCGAGAAGATTTTTCCAGCTCAGAATTTAGGAATTTCTGTCTGAAGCTCTTGCGCGGTAAATTTTTCGTAAATTCTTCGTAGCGCAGTGAAATTTGATCAAATTTACTCTTGCGCATAGTGCATATTCGCTTTCGCAGTACATTTTCCCTCGTGCAGTGAAATTTGATGGAATTTTCTCTTGCGCATGAGATAAAATTATTTTTGTCGTAAATTGTTCTCAGCGCAGTGTAATTTGGGCCACATTCTCTTGTGCGCGCATGATATATTCACTTTTATCGTAAATTCTTTCTTACGCAGTGCAATTTGACTGAATATTTTCTGGCGCCCGGGATCTCATTCTCTTTTTTAGTAAATTTTCCATTGCGCAGTGTAAATTGACCAAATTTTCTCATGGCGCTCAGGATCTATTCACATTCTCAGAAAATTATTCTTTATGGGGTGTAATTTTGTCAACTTTTCGCTTGCGCATCGGATATACTTACTTTTGTCGTAAGTTTTTCGTTCCGCAGTGA
This sequence comes from Rhorus exstirpatorius, assembly GCA_963564615.1. NCBI lineage: Eukaryota > Metazoa > Arthropoda > Insecta > Hymenoptera > Ichneumonidae > Rhorus > Rhorus exstirpatorius. The sequence continues at coordinate 18,424,743 of OY751322.1, read as the reverse complement.
GTTTTGACCAAATATTCTTCTGCGCACAGAATATATGCACCTTTTTCGTAAATTCATTCTTACGCAGTGCGATTCGATCAAATTTGCTCTTGCGCATAGAACGTTCTAATTTTTTTTTTTTTCGTAAATTCATTCTTACGCGGTGCAATTTGACCAAATTTTCTCTTGCGCATAGAATGTTGTAATTTTTTTTTTTTTCGTAAATTCATTCTCACGCAGCGCGGTTCGACCAAATTTACTCTTGCGCATAAAAAATTCAAACTTTCATGCTACATATTTCTTCCCGCAATGAAATTTCTTCAACTTTGAATTTCTGTGATTCCCTCTCAGAGAAAAAATTTGAAAAATTTCCACTATTCATTTTATTTTCGAGCATTTTTTTTTCATCAAAATACCCAAGACCGGAGATTATTTTTTGCCATATTATATATATCTTTTCGCGTTTTACGATCGAACGAGTGAGTCCGGGTGTTGCACACGGAGATTGTTGCTCTCCTTATTCCCCCCCCCCCCCTCCCCTACCGAGACCAACGAGTTCCTACTCAGTTTGTATTACAAAAACGACCCAGTTACCTTATTTTACAACTTGAATTTTTTTTTTTCTCTTTTTTCGCCTTGATTAACGACCACGTCGATCCATTATAGACAGAGTTCTCTTCGCAATGGAGGATTTTTTTATTATTTTCTTTTTTTTTTTCAACTTTAGAAAAAGAAAGAAAAAAAAACAAAGTTTTTACGATTTAAAAGAATTTTATTCTATCCAAATCGACTTGTTCAATTGATTTTTAATTATTAATTAATAAATTGTGTCGAATTATGGTGAATTTTTATTTAAAAAATTTTTTTTTATTGCCAATTTTTTTTTTGAAAATTTCATTTTATTTATTTATTTTTCTTTGACGCTGAAACATTTATGGGCACGATATATCTGGGTACTCCACGGCCTCTTTCGCTATGTATTTCTCTCTATATATATACTATATCGAGTCATACTGTCGGTTGCCTTATAAGGACCTCTCGAAGCCACTACAGGTCTTATATATATATATATATTTAACCAGAGCCTTACCAGCATTCTCACGACTCTCGAAAAGTCCCTCGAGATTAACAAACGAGTCTGAGGCTGATAAAACATCATGATGAATAAAAAGTATAACTATGTGAGAAAAAAGAAAATTTTCTACATTTTTAGTTTTTTTTTTTTTTTTTTTTCAAATAATAAATTTTAGTTTTTAAAAAAAATGTCATATCTCTCATTCAAACAAACAAACCAAATTCAGGCCCTCAAAATAAAAATGAACTACTTAAAAATGTTCGTTTTGACGAAAAAAATGAATTGATTCACCAAAAAGGCTGTAAATGCATTTCTCCAATGTACTCACGACTCTGCTCTGCGCGCTCAATCTCTTCGAAACCATTTTGAAGCTTTGAATCAACGCCAGGTTCATTGAACTATGATTTTTTTTTTTCGAAACATGATTTTCAAAAAAAAAATTGCCCTCAAATTGATTCCTCAGTTTTTATACTGATTTTTTTTTTTTGCGATACATGATTCGAGCAATTTGTGCATCTTTTTTTTTTTTTTGCAAGTGACTTCATTAACGTGGAATTTCAAGCTATAACCTTGCAGGAATGTTCAGGCGTTAAATTGTCGGGAAAGAAAAAAATTTCACGCAAGAAATTCAACGAAGAGTGTCAGGATTGACGACGAGCCAATTAGTCACAAAGAAAAATATTCCAAAATCATTTTTATTCTTGAAAATACGTTTTTTTTTTTTTTTTTTTTCATCTCGACGACTGCAGCGCCACGAACCAGCGCGGTTGAAAGCCAGCGTTGAAAATTTCTGCGCTTTATTTTATTTTTTCAATTTTTTTCACGAACAGGAAGTAACGACCGACTGATTTCCGGTTCGTGATTCTCTCGCTTTGTTGATTCTCGTGTGTGTGTGTGTGTGTGGCTCGTTAACGTCTTTTTTTCAGCAAGATTGAGAGAGAGAGAGAGAGAGAGGGAGAATAAACGAAAAAAAAAATTCGAAGTGTTTCTCGCGTACGTTTTAACGCATTAAGAATATCAATAATAAAACGACAATAGCCTGAAGAGAAAAAACAAACAAAAAAATTCGTATTCAATGCAGCTTTGCTGAATAAGAGGGAGAGAAATCGTGAATATACACCATAACAGAGAATTTCAATGGAAATCGAACTGTCATTTCGTTCTTTTGTATTCCTTCGTGAAATAATCGTCTGTTTATCTTTTTCTTTCCCCCCTCCAAAGAAACACCTTGCGATTGTCATAACCACACGCTGGAATTATTTCTACCCGTTACAGTCATCGATCTACATTATTTGTTATATTATTATTATGTATGGGGCATTCCATACGAAATCGACCAATCCGTGAGTCCGACCATTTTTTATTTTGTTGAAAATTTTTCCATTTTCTTTTTGACCGAAAGCATTCTTTCGAAATTTTTTTAGATTTTTTGTCTCAACCCCGTCCGAGCACAATAAATTTTTCAAAATTTCGCAAAATTCTTTTAATGAAATACTAGGTTTTTTTTTTTTTCGTTTTGAGCTGTAGTTCCATGAAGAAAATACAAAAAAAAAAATTCGAAATTCTTTTTCATATTTTTTTTTTCAGTATTAAACCCAAATTATTTTTTTTTTTCAAAAATAGAAGTTTTTTTTTTGAAAAACTTTTACAAAAGTAGATAGCTAAATAAAAAGTAAAGGAAAAATTAATTAAATAATTATTTTTATTGAGCAAGATCGTACATTTATTCCTATTTTTATTTTCGCCAAATTTTTCATTAATTTTTATAGCAAATTCAGAATTTCGATTGAGTAAATTTTATTTTATTATGAAGATTAAGTAGGAATGAAAAAAAAATAATAATAATAATAATTCGATGGCTCGTGGAACAGAAAAAAAAAATGTGTGCGCAGGGAAACGGAAATGCAAGTCGAGAAATTTTCTTGAATATCATGGCGGAGAAAGAGAGAACAGAAATCGTGCGAGGGCGTTCTATTTGCGTGCGTGAACGATCCGTTATTCGTCCGGAATTTTTTGCGGTGTCGACGACTTCCTTTAACTTATTCTTCGACCGCAATGGCCTTCGAGGCGTTGTTACCGATATAATTATAGAAATCGACAAAATATAAAAATTTTTTTCTTTCGATACCGCGGCTTCTATATGGGGGGAAAAAAACAAATATTCGCAAAGTCGAGAACTTTGCAATTAGCAAACCCTAAAATTTTGTAAATCATTCCCTAAATATAGCAAAACGAAAAATTGTTGTAATTTTATTTTTTGCAAAATATTATAGATACATTGTTTTTTTTTATCGTAAGATTTTTTTCTCGTTTGACAGAACGGGTGTAAAATTAGGCTGAAAGGAGGTTGAAATTTGATTTGCAGTTTGAAATAATTGTAAATTTAGGTTAAAAGAAGGGTGAAAATTTCGTTGGAGAGAAAGGTGAAGATTTAGATCGAAATTTGTGAATTTCGATTGAAAGAAGATTGTAAATTTGTGTCGAAAGGAGGCTGCGTTAATTTAGGCTCAAAGTAGGGTCAAAATGAAGATTGAACGAAGAGTGTGTAAATTTAGGTCGAAAGAAGGATCAAAATTTACGGTTGAACTAATTTAGATCGAAATTTGTGAGTTCAGATTGTAAATTTGGGCCGAACGGAGGCTGCGTTAATTTAGGCTCAAAGTAGGGTCAAAATGGAGATTGAACGAAGAGTGCGTAAATTTAGGTCGAAAGAAGGTTCAAAATTTACGGTTGAACTAAGGGTTGTAAATTTAACAAATTTAGGTTCAACGAAGGGTGTAAATTCAGGTTGAACGGAGGGTACAAATTTACGTTGAATTGAGATTGTTAATTTGGATTGAATGGAGGGCCCAGAGTTAGGTTGAAATAAGGTTCAGAGGAGATTCAAAGATGTAGGTTGAAAGAAGGGCGAAAATTTCGTTGGAGACGAAGGTGAAGATTTAGATCGAAATTTGTGAGTTTTGATTGTAAATTTGGGCCGAACGGAGGCTGCGTTAATTTAGGCTCAAAGTAGGGTCAAAATGGAGATTGAACGAAGAGTGTGTAAATTTAGGTCGAAAGAAGGATCAAAATTTACGGTTGAACTAAGGGTTGTAAATTTAACAAATTTAGGTTCAACGAAGGGTGTAAATTCAGGTTGAACGGAGGGTACAAATTTACGTTGAATTGAGATTGTTAATTTGGATTGAATGGAGGGCCCAGAGTTAGGTTGAAATATGGTTCAGAGAAGATTCAAAGATGTAGGTTAAAAGAAGGGCGAAAATTTCGTTGGAGACGAAGGTGAAGATTTAGATCGAAATTTGTGAGTTTTGATTGTAAATTTGGGCCGAACGGAGGCTGCGTTAATTTAGGCTCAAAGTAGGGTCAAAATGGAGATTGAACGAAGAGTGCGTAAATTTAGGTCGAAAGAAGGATCAAAATTTAGATTAAACGAAGGATTGTAAAATTAGATCGAATAGAAGGCTCGTAATTTAGATTGAAAGGAGGGTGAAATTTTTTATTGAAACGAGGCTATAAATTTAGGTCTTGAGAGTCGAAATTTGGCTTTTCGACCTTCGTTAATTTAGGTCGAAAAGAGCCTACAGAGATTTACGTGGAACAGAAACTTCAAAGCTAGGTCGAAACGAGGGTGTAAATTTAAGCTTGAAGGAGAGTACAAATTTAGCTGGAAAGATGAAAATTTAGATTAAAAGCAGGGTAGGTATGTGAAAAAAAATAATTGAAAACCTCATCACGATCGAGCCCATAACAAATGTGTGAAGTATGAGCGAATCGATTGACAGCCTTTATTTTTTGTTGTTTCTCTCCTCTTCGTTTATTTTCTCTCCCTCCCTCTCTCTCTCTCTCTCTCTCTCTCTCTCTCTCTCTCTCTCTCTCTCTCTCTCTCTCTCTCGTTAAGTCCCATTGTTCGATTCTCGAGGCATCCTCGATTTTGCTACGTAATTTTACTCAAGCACCCTTTCCGGCTCTCCCTAAATCTGACATTGCACGAATAAAAAAAAATTGCTCCTGTCAGATGTTGAGAATAAACAGAACAAGCAAAAAAAAAAAAAAACAACGAAGCATTGACATATCGTCGCTTCTTGGATTTCGATCGAAAATTTGCCACGACCAAAAACGAACCTATTTTGTAAATTTATCATTGATTGAAAGGAAGGAGGAACAAAAAAAAAATCGAAATGACATTTTGATTTTTAGAAATCAACAAAAAAAAGTAAAACGACATGTCGAATCCCGAGACCCCAATGTTGAAGGACCTTCCAAAGGTCTCGATGGATCTCAAGAGCGAACTCGAGGGCTTCAATCACGAATGCATGAAAAAAGCAGCCACGGCCATTAAGAACGTTCTGCCCTCGGCTGAAGGTAATTGAAAAAAAAAAAAAAAAAAAAAAAAAAAAAAAAATGTAATTTAAATTTATAAATATAAATAAAAAAAAATTTATCAATTTTCATTGAGAATTTTTTCATATTTATTTATTTATTTATTATTATCTTATCGTTTTAATCAATCCCAAGTGAGAGACATGAAACTAAAGATTTTTTTTTAACGAATAAATTGAAAAAAAAAAAAAAAAAAAAAAAATGGTAATGTAGACGTCCGACAGGAGCGACAACACTCGGATTTGATCCACGACGTCGAGTCCTTTAAGACAGGTCAATTGAAGCACGCCGATACGAAAGAAAAAATTGTATTGCCCAATGCGACAGGTATTGGAAAAAAACAAAAAAAAAATCAAATTAGAACAGTTCATATTCATCGGTATCGGAGGGTATACACTAACAATAATTTATAAAAAGAAGAAAAAAAAATCATTAGACTGATCATATTTAATTAGTGAATCCATCGTCATCTGAAAGTCATTAATATAACGGTGTATGGATGGAAGAAAAAAAAATCATTTGCCAAGGATAATTAGGTTGAAATGTAGAAACATCGGCTTGTCATTATCGCTTCAATTAATTACGAATATCAAATTAGCGTAATTACCGATTCATACAATTTATGTTAATTGCTTGGTAGATTGCTTCGAATCGCCCATAATACAATCTTCGTATCGCGGTTGCAGGAAAAAATAATTGATTGCATATTCATTGAAAATGAAAAAAAAAAAACTACTAATATATTATTAATTATTAGTATGGTCTGGTGATTTGGTAGTTTTATTTTTCCAAGGATTCACATCCGTTACAATTCCATTTTCACTCTTTTTTTTTTTTTTTGTTCGCCCCTCTGAAAAAGTATTTTTGTCACGTCAGATGTTGCCGCGGAAAAGAATCAAAAGACCCTCATCGCCGGAATCGAGACTTTCGATCCAGCCAAGCTCAAACACACGGAAACCCACGAGAAAAATCCACTTCCGGACAAAGATGGTAATTATACATGAAAAAAAAAAAAAAAAAAAACCCGTGCGAATAAAAAGTTTTCTCATTAATTTATCTCGCTCATAAAGATTCACTCGATGAGCAAGTGGATTTTCCAAATTTGGCTCTTCGAGGCGAGATAAAATAATGACGAATACAATAACGAGCAAAAAAAATTTCTACATCCTTAATTCCTCGATCGATTCTTGGCCAAATTCGATACTAACCGCGCGTGATCGTAACTGGGAGTCTATTTGTGTAAAGAAAGAAAAAAAAAAAAAACTTGGCTCATTAGCCAAAAATTTGCGAAAATTAGAGCTATTGGAGATTTTTTTAAAATTCAAAATTAAAAAAAAAAATAATCGAACTCCTCAAGCTTTTTTGGTCAATCTCGGTTGCCCGCGCATCCTCGTCCCATGATCCATCCATGTAACGAACTTTTGGCTCGATAGCCAAAAATTTGCGAAAGTTGGAGCTATCGGAAGTTTTTTTTTTTTTTTTTTTTTTTTGAGAAATTCAACATTTTTTTCGATATCCAAACCCTTTGAGAGTGATTCTCGCAAAATTCCAATCCATGCTTGTGACTGAGTCTATTTGTGGGGGGGAAAAAAATTAATTAGCTCGATAGCCTGAAAAATTACGAAAGTCGAAGCGCCCGCGGACATTTTTTTTCGAGAAATTCAAAATCCCGGCAGGATGGAAAAAAAAAAAAAATTCTCGAACGATTTGAACGAAAATTGAAACGAACAAAGTTGGTTACACGATCTACCTGTGTGCCAAGTTTCAGCTTGATCGGTCGAGTAGTTCTCCGGATAGAAGGATTTGAATTTTTCAAGGCCGGAGCCACGTCCGAACATTTTTTCTGAACATGTTTTTTTTTTTCGATGTTTTGGGACATTTTTGAGATACCGGCATGAAAATTTCGAAATTCGCTTCCCCATTGAGGAAAACTTTGGAACGATGAAAAAAAAAAATACGAATTTTCAATGCCCGTGTGTACAAAATATGCCGAAACGTCGTGAAATAACATGTTCAAAAATTGTCCGGACATGTTTGCGCATGCGCTGGGCCTTGAAAAATTCAAACTGCCATAACTCGAGAACGAATTGACCGATCTCGCTGAAACTTTGCACGCGCCTCGAGCATTGAATCACCTTTGTTTGGTTCAATTTTCGTCAAAATTCTGCAAGTTTTATTCACATTTTACGAGATTTTGAAATTTTCGAAAAATTTCCTCGATTGCTCGAACTTTTGTGAGCTTTGAGCTATCGTGCTGATTCGTCTTTAGCGCGAATAGATTATCATCGAAGGACGATATCGCTACTGAATTTGGCCTGTAACGCCTCGGGGGTGTTCATGTTTTATGAAATTTTGATTTTTTTTTTTTCCAAAAAAACACTGCGACATCTCTGAATTCCCCCTATAATTCAAAGATTTTCGGCTATTTTTATTTTCCCATCCGTGAACTATCAATTGACGAAAGTTTGCCATAAAATTTTGAGATTTCATGGAAATTTTGAATTTTCCAAAAGCCAAAAAACAAGAAAAAAAAAAAAACCTCGCAGCTCCGATCGATCGAATTCCTCCGTTATCGAAAAAAAAAAAAAAAATCTTCGACCACCCGACTAGCTTATTTTATATTTTCTTCGTTATTTTTCCCCGCTCAGCCATCGAGCAGGAGAAGGGCAAGCAAAAATTCATATCCGGCATCGAGAACTTTGATCCGGCAAAGCTCAAGCACGCTCAGACCCTGGAGAAGAATCCTTTGCCAACCAAAGAAGGTAGATAAATTTTTCTTTTTTTTTTTCTTCTCTAAACATCCGTGTCTTTATTTTTTTCCTCTAAATTTACCAATTTTGTTCGAATTTCAAAATCGACCAACATCGACGGTACAAAAAAAACAAAAAAAAATCACATCAGCCTCAAAATCCTTCGCTTTCGTTAAAATTTTCGAAATTTCGAATTACTTTTCAGCTCTCGACGCTGAAAAAGTGGCCGCTTAAAAAGAGACCGCCTAGTATGCAATAATATTGAAAAAAAAACAAAAAAAAAACAAAAAAAAAAAGAGAAAAAAAAAACTGAATTCATCTCAACGATCGAAGTGAGAGGACGGGGGGTCTCTATAATTTCTTCCAGTCATCGCATATATATATATATATGTATTAAATTATATGCACTTTAGGAAAGGGAGATGCAAAAAAAAAAAAAAGAAAACAAAAATTGGAGAATTTTTATTTTTTTTCAATCGTAACTCATGAATTTTATGCAATTTTCTTTTTTTTTTTCGCGATCGTGTACTCGAATTGAAGAAAAAAAAATAATCATCGCGTAGCTAAGCGCGAAAAAGTTTTACAAAAAAAAAAAACAAAATGCTATATTTGCTTCTGTACGCAACTCGCTATATAAAAAAAAAAAAAAAAAAAATATATAATAAGACTGGCGACGAGGGCGTTTGCCATGAGGCCAGTAAATATAATTCCTACGAAAATTGGTGCAATTTTTTGGACCTCGTATTTTCATATTCGCAGCCCGGAGCCAAGATTTTATTTTTTTTTTTTTTTTCTTTCGCTTCGGTGTGGAAAAAAAAATGAAAAAAAAAAAAATGAAGAAGAAAAACAAAGAAAAAATAATAAAACAGCGGTCGATATATACTTTTATAAGAATATGATATTTTGTATAACGGGCTATTGTACTTTTTTAATATTCGTACCACATTTGTATTGTTCATATACCGATGAAGTATAATTATAACGTGAATAAAGAATGAACTGAAAATGAAGGAAAAAAACAAAATGAAAGATTTTGAATTTTTTTTTTACACCCTTTTAGCCCTGGCGCGACGAATAAACGTTGAAAAGTTAAAATATATCAATAATAATAACAATATCGGTAATAATAATATTTATTATTATTATTAATAATATTAATAATTTTATATTTATCATTAATAATAACAATTATTTGGTAATAATAACAATATCGGTAATAATAATAATTACTATTAATAAAAATAATAATAATTATTAATTATTATTATATCCGTCTTGAGAAATTGAAAAATTAACGCGAAACCGTTAATTATTTGAAATTTTAATCTTTAACTTGCGAGGAACAAGTTGGATATCGCAATTGACAATTTCGTCATTGAATATAAATTACGAGAGAGCAATTTTTTTTCGTTATTGCACGATTTGAATTTGAAATATTTCATTCAAAATCCCATAACTGTAAATGTACATTCAAATTTCATATTAAACAGGTCGTAGCTGGGTAATCATACTACTCGAGTCAAACGTCGTTCAATCTCTAACCTAAAATAACGAAAAAAACAAAAAAATCCCCGTAATTACCGCTTGAAATTTCACGTTATACTTGCAATTGGTTATATTACTGTGAGAATTGAAAATTACGGTTTCTATACTAATTCGACTGTATCTTTAACATTTACAAATTGACAATTATAACCTCTATAATACTCTTTCGAACTTTCGACATTACGATTTTAATAACTTCAATTTAATTATTAATTTTACCTTTCAAATGAAAAACAAAAATTGCCATCTTTACATATCCTGCTATATTTTAAACAGAAAAAAAGTTGCAAAATGACCATTCGTAATATTTTCTCCCCCCTCCACCGATCCCTTTCTCACTCGCTACATCTCGGAAAATCTACATTGTAAGAAACGTTTCTCGTACGAAATTTCCAACGAAATATATATAACATGGCTTCGCTTTTTTTTTCCATCGTCCCCAAGCACGCGTCTCTAATCGCCCTTTCTGCGCTCCTGCGCGAATGCCGTGTTATTGTTTAACGAAAAAAAAAAGAAAAAAGAAAACATTTGTTTTGCTTAGCCTATAACTCCATATATATATATTTGTAGCGAGAGCGAGAGAGAGAGAGAGAGAGGGGGAAAGGCAAATCGTCATATAAACGACAAAGAAAGCGTCGTTTAACGTACCACGTGTTTACCGGCGACACGGGGGATTGCCGGCCGTGTGGGGCAGGGGGGGGGGGGTGCGTTCACGCCGCGGTGTTTGCCGGTTTCCCGTTCTCTTTGTCTCTTCGTCGTTCCTGCCATTGAGTTGTATAAGATCACAAGGACGACAACGACGCTCGAACACCGCAAAACTCTTTCGTTGTACCACGCGTTTAACGTAAAAATTAACGTTGCTATTTTCTTTTTAATTTCGTTTCACCGAACTTGATTGTTAGAAAAGAAGAAGCAGAGACGAAAAAAAAAAAAAAAAAAAAAAACGGCAAATTAATCGAAATTACGCGCGTGTTAATCGTTCGCGGAGATATGGATGTATCGCCGAGAAAATCGTTGAAGAGAACAGCGGAACCCGTGGACGATTGGCTTTACAACGAGGGATACTTCAGGAAACATGTACCTCGAGATCCTACGTGCCTATTTCGCGCTTTTGCCGAACAAATTTATTCCACCCAGCATTATCATATACGCGTTAGACGCGAATGCGTCGATTTTATGCGTAAGAATTGTCATCTCTTCGAACAGGTAGGTTCATTGTTTTTTTTTTTTTTTTGTCAAGTGACTCGCCCTCTTTTTTTTTTTTATATTTCAGTATAAGTATAACGGTTTTTTGAGATAGTAAAAAAGTCACGACGAAATTTTGATTTTCGAGGGAGTGCAACGATTTTTTTTTTCTCATAAAAATTCGTCATTTTTACGTGAATATTTTGATTTTTAACGAAAATTTCGGAATTTTTGCGAGAAATTTTTTTTTTTTATTTTTTCGAGAAATAGTAATTTTTGGCGATAAAAAAGTAATTTTTTCGTTTTTAAAAATAATAATTTTTGAAAAAAATCCAATTTTTGCGAAAAAAAAAAAAAGTAATTTTTTTCGGAAAATATTTCAATTTTTCTTATTCTTGCGACAATGTAGCAAATTGCGCGGCAAAAAAAAAAAACGGTCATACAATTTTTTTTTCACGCGACGCGGCTAATTTAAAAAAAAAAAAAAAAAAAAAAAAAAGGCTACTTCATTTTTTTTTTATTTTTTTCTTTTATCAAAATCGCATTTTAGTCGATAAGCATACCTTTCGAGAGTTATCTCGAGCAAATGTCCTGCTTCACCGAATGGGGCGGTCAGAGCGAGATAAAAGCCATGTCGCTGCTTTACGAGAGAGAAATTTTCATCTTCGACGGTGTTAAAATGATCGCTAAAGCGGCGACGAATAATGGCTTCAAGGATACGGTTTATCTTTGTCAAACGCCCCAGAAGCAATACGAGAGCGTCTATCCGAGAGATTTCATACCCAGCGCCGCTTACTGCCAGTGTGAGTCTCACAAAAAATTTGTTTCTCTCCTTTCTTCAATTTTTGGCAAAAAAAAAAAATTCTGGCGAGGAAGAAATAAGAAGAAAAAAAAAAAAAAAAAGCTACGAGGCAAAGCGCGCAATCGAGCGAAAAGATTTTTTTTTGTCAGAAAAAAAAGAAAACCCCCTTTAAAATTTTGCTTTTCGACGGAAATTATCTATATCGCGGCATAATTTCATCTCTTCGCCAAAAATATTTACATTTTTCCATGATCTTCATTCGTTCCTCATCGAAAGAGCGTCGAGTTTTATTTTTTCCAAATTCGTTTCAGGGTTTTTTTTTTTTCCCCTGCAAATTACAATAAACAAATGCAGCTATCTTCATTTAAAAATAAAAAAAAAAGCCCCGGAGCGTTGAAATTTAATTTTTTTTTTGCATTCCGCTGATCGATCGAAAAAAAAAAAAGCTCGAATCGAATAAAGTTTCGCTTTTTTCCTGCGCCAAATTTACCTCGATTCGCCGATTAATACAAATTGAATTTTCGTTTTTTTTTTTTTTTTGTTTGTTTTGTTTTTCTTCCTTCTCTCCCCCCCTCCCCCCGCCCCCCTTTCCCCGAAAAATTCATTTTTCCCAGCTCTCGTTTATCAGACTCTGTACAAGGGAGTCTTTAAAATGGCAAACGTCGACGAAACCGTACAAAAGATGCTGCACGATCGTACCGCCAATTTTCGTCACGACAGATTTTTCCTCAAAGGAAACATGGAGATACGAGAGTGAGTTCTTGAATATTAGAAACAAAAAAAAAAAGTTCCCCCAAAACAAAAAGAAGAAAAAAAAGTACCATCTTGAAGTTGTTGCCTGAAAAAAAAAAAAAAAAAAAAAAAAAAAAAGAAGAAAAAAACGAAATCTGTCAGAGTCATTGAAATAGTCGAAAAAGGTTGCGGAAAAAAAAAAATTAATGAAAAAGAGAATAAAATAATATAAGGGCGCGTGAATGTTGTTCAGGAAATTGGCAACGGAATTGTTGACGAAAATTGAGAAGGGAAGCGGCGAGAGTCGCGACGAGGAGAAAACGATTGCGCGGTGCGTCACGCCTTTTCCTTATCGAGTCGCCAAAGCTCTAGATCCGAATATTTATCGTAACACGGATTTCGACATATGGCACGAAATTAGACGAGGTAAAAAAAAAAGAAAAGAAAAAAAAAAAAAAAAGAGTTGCAAATCGAAACTTTGGCACATTGCTTCATCGTAATTTTTTGAATTTGATCAAGCTTTTTTGTTTTTTTCATCTCGCGAGTGCGAAGCGAGTGAATTCTTTCAATTTTAGGCTTCCCCGTAGAGGAATCTTCGTGAGCGATATGAGAAAACGGAAGCGTTCATAAAATTTCGAAAATTACGAGGAAGCAATGTACAAAATTTAATTTGAAACTTTTTTTTCTTCAATTATGCATGCCACCACGTTTATTCCGTTTGCGTAGAAATCTTTAGCTGGATATCTTGAAATTTGGCCGAGCGTAGAACTGTTGCATGAATTTTTCGAAAAATATTCAAAGTTTCATAAAATATGAGAATCCTTTTGATCGAATTTTGTCAATTTTGGGTCATCCTTCAGTTTAAAATTTCATGAAGTTCGATTGGAAGAATTCAATGATTGTATATTATCGTAGGATGATGCGAATGGTGTGAAAAAAATTTGACACGATATCTCAAAATTTGGGGAAGTTTGAAGGCTATCGGAGACTTTTTTTTCCGAATAATTGAAAATTTTTCATTAAATCTGAATGCTTCTCCACCGTTTTTGGCCAAATTGAATGCAAATGATAATCTATCGATGTGAAACAAAAAATAACTGCACGATATCTTGAAATTTAGGGATTCGAAGTTACGAACATTTCTTTGGTTTTTGGAAAATTGAAAATTTCATAAAATCTGAACTCTTGCATTAATTTTTCCCGAATTCAATACTAAGGTTCCTTTAATGATAATCAATTTATGAAAAAAAATTTACCCCGATACCTCAAAATTTGGGGAAGTTGAAGCGATTAGAGAAATTTTTCGAAAAATTGAAAATTTCATAAAATCTGAACACTCGCATTAATTTTCCCAAATTCGATACGAACTTTCCTTCAATGATAATCCATAGATGAATTAAAATTGAGCATATCTCAAAATGCGGGAAAATTGAAGCAATTACAGGAATTTTTCGAAAAATTGAAAATTTCATAAAATCTGAACACTTGCATTAATTTTTCCCGAATTCGATACTAAGTTTCCTTCAATGATAATCAATTTATGAAATAAAATTTACCCCGATACCTCAAAATTTGGGGAAATTGAAGCGATTACAGAAATTTTTCGAAAAATTGAAAATTTCATAAAATCTGAACTCTTGCATTGATTTTTCCCAAATTCAATACTAACTTTCCTTCAATGATAATCAATTTATGAACAAAAATTTACCCCGATACCTCAAAATTTGGGGAAGTTGAAGCGATTAGAGAAATTTTTCAAAAAATTGAAAATTTCATAAAATCTGAACACTTGCATTAATTTTTCCCAAATTCAATACTAACGTTCCTTCAATGATAATCAATTTATGAAAAAAAATTTACCCCGATACCTCAAAATTTGGGGAAATTGAAGCGATTAGAGAAATTTTTCGAAAAATTGAAAATTTCATAAAATCTGAACTCTTGCATTAATTTTTCCCAAATTCAATGCTAACTTTCCTTCAATGATAATCCATAGATGAATAAAAATTGAGCATATCCCAAAATTTCGAGAAGTTGAAGCGATTACAGAAATTTTTCAAAAAATTGAAAATTTTATAAAATCTGAACACCTGCATTAATTTTTCCTAAATTCAATACTAACGTTCCTTCAATGATAATCAATTTATGAAAAAAAATTTGGCCCGATATCTTAAAATTTGGGGAAATTGAAGCGATTACAGAAATTTTTCGAAAAATTGAAAATTTCATAAAATCTGAACACTTGCATTAATTTTTCCTAAATTCAATACTAACGTTCCTTCAATGATAATCAATTTATGAAAAAAAATTTGGCCCGATATCTTAAAATTTGGGGAAATTGAAGCGATTACAGAAATTTTTCGAAAAATTGAAAATTTCATAAAATCTGAACACTTGCATTAATTTTTCCCAAATTCGATACTAACTTTCCTTCAATCATAATCCATGGATAAATAAAAATTGAGCATATCTCAAAATGCGGGAAAATTGAAGCGTTTACAGGAATTTTTCGAAAAATTCAAAATTTCATAAAATCTGAACACTCGCCAAATTCAGTCCCAACTTTTCTTCAATGAAAATCAATTTTTACACAAAAAAAAAACAACAACATTTTTGAATATTTTTATCCAACACATTGGGCATCGAAGTTAAAAAAAAGAAAATCGAAAAAAAAACTCGTATTTTCAAAAAAAGAAAACAAAAAAAAAAACTTTTCAGAAGTAAGAAATGCCGGTTGGACGAGATGGAACGGTACGGAGCTTCAGGTAGGCGGCAAGTGTCTCGTCCAGGTGGATTACAAGGATCAGAAATTGGACGAGACGAATAATAATAATAATTTTCGTGAAACGAGGATCGACGAGGCGGAGAACGACGGGGATAACGGAAACGAAACGAGAGTCGTCGCAGCGACGACGACGACGACGACGAGCGTGAAACGCGAGCCCGTTATGTTGTACGGTCATATACAGGAGATGAGCAAGAATGAGGGTCCCGTCGTGGTCTTTATCGAGGAGCTCGGCGAAAAGAGAACTCTGCCTTACGCCGCACTCAAGCCTATCGTACCGAAGCGCGGCAAGCAAAATAACTGGAGTCTGAACAATTTTCGAAAAAATTCGACCTACGATACGAGTAAGTTTCGAATAGAATTAAAAAAAAAAAAAAATCTTTTTTAAATCCTCCCGCAAATTGAAATTTGGAAAAAATTTGGAAAAAAAAAACCAAAAAATTTCAGCCCAAAAAAATTTTCGAGAAAAATTAAGATCTGATTTAATTTTTTTTTTTTTGGTTTTTCCTCAATTCTTTCCTCGTTTCGGGGCGCCCCAGATCAAAAATGGAAAAGAACGTGGAGCTCGAACGGCCGGAAGTCGTCGAAGGAGGCGAGCGGCCCGTGCTGCGCAACGAAAAATCCCGTCGACGGCAACAACAATACGAACGACAATAAAACCGACGACAAGACAAAAGTTGATGAATTATCGGAGTTCTGGGACGAGGAGATCAGGTTCGATGATAGAAGACAATTTTTTTTTTTTTTTTTTTCAATTTTTAATTCATTCATCTTTAATTTTTGACTTTTTTTTTTTTTTTTTACCAAGCGATGAAAAGAACGGAATGAAAAATTATACAATGGAGACGTACAATTCCTGTCAGGGATTTACCGTCGAGGTGAGAAATTTTTTTTTTTTTTTTTCCCCTCCGGAAATTAAATTTTTCAACTTTGCCGAAAATAGGAAGATAATTGAAGATAATTATCTTCAATTGAATAAAATTCTTCAATTGAAGAAAATAGGAAAAAAGGAAGAAAAAAAAAAAACGCGACCAAATTTTTTTTTCTCCACTTCACGCGCGCCATTTCTTTTCTTCGGGACTTGAATCTTCGGGAACGATTTTTTAAATCTTTTTGAATCTTTTTTTTTTTGTTAATTTTTTTTTTTTTTTTGACCGCTACAGAAGACGATTGACGTCAGACCGGTGACGGTGCTGCTCGATAAGGCTTTGCCGGCTATCCGCGGGCAATCGCAGTCGCGTAATAGCGAGGATTATGAAAAAAGCTCCGGCTCGTCCTCCGAATCGACGAAAATTTCATCGAGCAACGATAATGCCTCGCCGAGCGCCCTCGGCGTCGTTCCCGAGTCCGTTATGCAGCCGCTCCAACAGATATCCATCAATTCACCGTGCGAGGCTTTCTATGGGTCTCATTCCGGTAATTAAAAAAAAATGAAAAAAAAAAAAAAAAGATACAGAAAAATTCGAAATTTCGACAATTTTTTTTTTGCACTTCTGATAAATTGAATGTTTTTTTTTTCTTCTTACCGACGAATTGGAGACGATTACGATGAAAGTTGATAATGAAAAGTGGGGGTTTTTCTTCAAATTTTTTTTCCAAAATATTGGCAATTGTTTTTTTTTTTCATTATTATTGACATTTATTATTATTATTATTATTATTATTTTATCGATTAACGATTATTTTTCAGTCAATGATCGATTAATTATTATTAATTTTTCGATTTGTTGATGAAAAAATTGATAAATCTGAAATCTGAGAAGGAAAATTTTATTTAAAAATTGTTTTTTTTTGCAAGAAGATTGCAATTATTGTTTTTTTTTTTAAATTATTAATATTCAATTTTATTATTTTATCGATTAACGATTACTTCTCAGTCAATTATCAATTAATTATTGTCATTTTTCGATATGTTGATGAAATAATTGGAAAATTTGAGATTTGAGAAAGAAAATTTCATTTTTCAATTTTTTTTTCTAAGAAAGTGGCAATTATTGTTTTCTTAAAATTATTAATATTCAACATTATTATTTTTATTATTATATCGATTAACGATTATTTTTCAATCGATTATCGATTAATTATTATTAATTTCTCGATTTGTTGATGAAAAAATTGATAAATCTGAAATCTGAGAAAGAAAATTTCATTTAAAAATTGTTTTTTTTGCAAGAAGATTACAATTATTCTTTTTTTTTTTTAATTATTAATATTCAATTTTATTATTTTATCGATTCACGATTACCTTTCAGTCAATTATCAATTAATTATTATTAATTTTTCGATTTGTTGATGAAAAAATTGATAAATCTGAGATTTGAGAAGGAAAATTTCATTTTTCAATTGTTTTTTGCAAGAAAATGGCAATTATTGTTTTTTTTTTTCAATTATTAATATTCAATTTTATTATTTTTATTATTTTATCGATTAATGATTACCTTTCAGTCAATTATCAATTAATTATTATTAATTTTTCGATTTGTTGATGAAAAAATTGATAAATTTGAGATTTGAGAAGGAAAATTTCATTTTCAATTTTTTTTTACAAGAAAATAGCAATTATTGTTTTTTTTTTTAAATTATTAATATTCAATATTATTATTTTTATTATTTTATCGATTAACGATTACCTTTCAGTCAATTATCAATTAATCATTATCATTTTTCGATTTGTTGATGAAAAAATTGATAATATTGAGATTTGAGAAGGGAAATTTCATTTTTCAATTTTTTTTTTCCAAGAAAATGGCAATTATTGTTTTTTTTTTTAAATGATTAATATTCAATATTATTATTTTTATTATTTTATCGATTAACGATTACCTTTCAGTCAATTATCAATTAATCATTATCATTTTTCGATTTGTTGATGAAAAAATTGATAATATTGAGATTTGAGAAGGGAAATTTCATTTTTCAATTTTTTTTTGCAAGAAAATGGCAATTATCGTTTTTAAAAAATAATTAATATTTAATCTCGTTATTATTATTATTATTATTATTATTATTATTATTATCATTTGTTCGATATTTTCATGAAAAAAAATTGATAAATCCGAGATTCGAGAAGGGAAAATTCAATTTTTTTTTTTTCTTCAATTTTCACAGTAATGCCAACGATATTTCCGATAAATCAGAGTATGATGTGCGCAACGCCGGACGTTAACGCGTATCCGGTGCAGTTTCCCGGTTTTACGGATCAGCCGCCAGCTCCGGGAAGTCTTCTTGATCAAACGATACGGGCGATAAATTTCTCGGCACCGGCGAGCCTCGACGTTAATGGTAGTGATTTGCCATTCTCAGGTATCTTCCCCGTATATATATTCATCATTAATTTTGTAAAAAAAAAACAAAAAAAAATTCAAATTAAAAAAAAAAATTGCCCAAATCCATTTTGAGCTTTCATAATTTTTTTTTTTTTTTTTTTTTTTCTTCAGACCCCGTGACGCTGAGATTTTTCTACAATCTTGGCCTCGAGGTAACGTAAACGAAAAATATTCATTCAATGTGTGAAAAAAGAAAAAAAAAAAAGTAATTAAAAAAAAAAAAAAAAAAAAATTTCGCAATTTCAAGTACTTTCGGGCTGGTAACACGTGGACATACGGACCGAATGGATTGCCCATGAGTATTCCACCGAATTTCATGCCACAGGGAAATTTCATCGCCCAACCGAACAACGGCCCGCCCAACGAGTTCCAAAACAACAACAACAATAATAATAATAATCATCATCGCGGTTCATCGAACGTAATTTCCAGCGGCGAGGATGAAAATTTACGATCGCGACAGGCTTTTCATGCGCCTGGTCGCCGACGAAGCGACGATACGTCGTATATGGGAAAATTTAACAACAATCATCATCAGCAAATGACGAAAACTTTTGGAAATCGTAAAATCGATATTTCGAATAATTCGATCGTCGGGAGAAACAGCGAGGCCGGGGGAAAACAAATTTTTGAAAATTCGCAAAGATCTCAGATCTACGCGAGCAACGATCGAGCCAGGGAACAATACGCGAATTCGCGCAAAAATGGTCCACAGTCGCGATTCAAGAAAAATATCGATGGTAATTATCATTTTTTTTTTTTTTTGCAAATATTACTTTTTTTTAATGTAATTATAGTAATAATAACGATATTTAATGTTATTACGGATTTTTGTGAATAATTATTTTTAATTCTATCAGCTATTATTGTTATTATCAATATTATTTGATAATACGTTATTTTTTTTTATAACAAATATTTGATAAAAAATAATGAGGACCGGTACTCAGTCGCGATTCAAAAAAAAAAAAAATATCGATGATAATTATTATTTTCACTAAATATCACGTTTTTTTTAAAATAATTATAGTAATAATAACGATTTTTAATGTTATTATTCACAAAAATCCGTAATAATAACATTAAGAATCGTTATTATTACGAATTTTTGTGAATAACAATTATTTTTAATGTTATCAGTTATTATTGTTATTATAAATATTATTTGATAATACGTTATTTTTTTTATAAAAATATTTGGTAAAAAATCATGAGGAACGGTCCTCCAGTCGCGATTCAAAAAAAAATATCGATGATAATTATTATTTTCACTAAATATCACGTTTTTTTTTTATAATTATAGTAATAATAACGATTTTTGTGAATAACAATGATTTTTAATGTTATCAGGCTATTATTGTTATCAATATTATTTTTTGGTAATTCATGATAACGCTAATCCTTTCTAATCTCACTATTAGTTATTATTATTTAATAATACGTTATTTTTTTTTTGTTTTATGAAAAATATTTGGTAAAAAATAATGAGGAACGGTCCTCAGTCGCGACTTCAGAAAAATATCGATGATAATTATCATTTTTTTTTTATTAAATATTACTTTTTTTTTAAATAACAATAGTAATAATAACGATTTTTAATGTTTTTATTACGGATTTTTGTGAATAACAATTATTTTTAATGTTATCAGCTATTATTGTTATTATCAATATTATTATTTGATAATACGTTATTTTTTTTTATAACAAATATTTGGTAAAAAATAATGAGGACCGGTCCTCAGTCGCGATTCAAAAAAAATATCGATGATAATTATTATTTTCACTAAATATCACGTTTTTTTTGTAATTATAGTAATAATAACGATTTTTAATGTTATTATTCACAAAAATTCGTAATAATAACATTTAAAATCGTTATTATTACGGATTTTTGTGAATAACAATGATTTTTAATGTTATCAGGCTATTATTGTTATCAATATTATTTTTTGGTAATTCATGAGCACGCTAATCCTTTCTAATCTCATTATTAGTTATTATTATTTAATAATACGATATTTTTTTTGTTTTTATAAAAAATATTTGGTAAAAAGTAATGAGAAACGGTCCTCAGTCGCGATTCAAAAAAAATATCGATCATAATTATCATTTTTTGTTATTAAATATTACTTTTTTTTTAATAACAATAGTAGTAATAATGATTTTTAATGTTCTTATTACGGATTTTTGTGAATAACAATGATTTTTAATGTTATCAGCTATTATTGCTGTTATCAATAATATTTTTTCGTAATTCATAATAATGATAATCCTTTCTAAACTCATTATTAGTTATTATTATTTAATAATACGTTTTTTTTTATATATAAAATATTTGGTAAGAAATAATGAGGAACGGTCCTCACCCGCGATTTAAGAAAAATATCGATGAAAATTATCATTTTTTGTTATTAAATATTACTTTTTTTTTTTTTTTTTAATAACAATAGTAATAATAACGATTTTTAATGTTTTTGTTACGGATTTTTGTGAATAACAATAATTTTTAATGTTATCAGCTATTATTGCTGTTATCAATAATATTTTTTCGTAATTCATGATAACTACAATCCTTTCTAATGTCATTATTAGTTATTATTATTTAATAATACGTTATTTTTTTTTTTTTATAAAAAATATTTGGTAAAAAATGAGGAACGGTCCTCAGTCGCGATTAAAAAAAAATATCGATGATAATTATTATTTTCACTAAATATCTCGTTTTTTTTGATAATTATAGTAGTTAGCTAGTTTTATTTTCAGGTATACCCTTTTAAGGGTGTTTACACACAGAGTTCCCCCCTTATACACATTTTCCCCTTACGATAATTACATCACTTCTTATTTCTATACTTATATTCATTCTATATTATATTCATTCTATATTATATTCTTCTATATTATATATATATATATATATATATATATATATATAATTATATATATATATATATATTATATTCTATACTTATATTCAAGATATATATCTTCATTTTCTCTTCCTCTTTCGTTTCTTTTCTCGCTTTCAATTTTCCTTACTAATTTTTTCAAATTGTCTCATATACCCGCATAGCTCATTTACTGGTTTATTTCTCAGTGGCCCCTGCATTTTTCTGACCATTTGCTCTCTCTCTCTCTCTCGTTCCATGATCTCCCATCCATTTTTTCCAGCGTTTCCACTATTTCTTTTTTTACGACTTTTTTTTAATTTATTTTTTCCGGCCATTCTCAAAATTTCACGCTTCCTCCTTTGGCCCATTTTTCTTCGTGTTCAAGGCCGCAATCGAAACTCCCAAACGTCGAATCTTCATAATCAGGAAAGCGATAATCATAATAACGCGTCCTTTCATCGATCGACGACACCGTCGAGTCTCGTCGATTCGTCGGCGACGCCGCAATTTTCCGGCCCCAAGAGCTCCGTTCTCGAGGCTCAACGGCAAACCGGAAATCAGCCTTTATGGCATCCGCAACAATCGATACAGCAGCGTCAGCGACAAGCCGCGTCCCCGTCGTTCGTAAATTCCACCGCGACGAATTATCAGACGAATTACGGTCCCCAAAGCGCAACGATCTATACCGCTATGCCGTTTTATCCCAGCGATCCTGACGCACCGCCGGCGCCAACTTCGACGACTCTAACGCCCACAACAGCTGCGACTTTTTATGCCCATCCGCAGGCAGCGTTTTATTCATTGCCATACTTGTCGACGAATCAGCCGCAGCAACATTCCGACATGAACGATGGAAATAATCACGCCGGATCATTCGTATCGCCGATTTATCCGCCCATCGGTGATAATTATCATCAGCCGCTGGCGACGATCTATCCGCAATATCCTTATCATCCGCAGCAGCATCAAACGATTTATTCGGGTATCCAGCAGCAGCAGCAGCAGCAGCAACAGTCGCCGATTAATCAGGAAAATTGGTTTCCCATCGCCGGACAAGCGCCCCAGTACTTGCAGTATCCGCCGTTGCAAAATTCTCCGTCGCCTCCGAGTCTCAATCCGGCCGCCGTCTCACCGTAGTCTCTCCCCCGCGGCTCAAGGTAAGGATTAAAAAAAAAAAAAAAAAACAAAAAACGCTCGGAAACGAAGGAAAAAAGAGATGATTCGCTTTTTCTGCTTTTTTCTCTTTTTTTTTCCTTCGAGCATCCTCCGCTAACTTTGAATAATCGAAATTTGGATCAAATTTGAGCAAAGTCGTAGCCGACGATGATCGCAAGTTTTGATTCTATGCTAAGATTTGAAATTTTTCGATTTTTTTTTTTTTTTTTTTTAACCCTTTTTCAGCATAATTTATCCAAATTATCCATTATTTCGAGAAATTTCGCTTTTTTTCGCATGAAAAATGTCAGAGACCCTTTTGTTTTCTCTTTTCCTTCGAGTATTCTCCGCTAACTTTGTATAATTGAAATTTGGGTCAAATTTGAGCAGCCGACGATGATCGCAAGTTTTGATTCGACGCCAAGTCTTGAAATTTTTTGATTTTTTTTTTTGATTTTTTTCTCCCCTTTTCAGCATAATTTATCCAAAATTATCCATTATTTCGAGAAATTTACCTTTTTTTCGCGTGAAAAATGTCAGAGACCCTTTTTTTTTTCGAACGCAGCGCCTCGTTGAATATTTTAGGTTTTTTCAAAAACTTTTATAATTCGAGAAGCGAATATGTTTCGCTGTTTTTTTTTTTTTTTTTTTTCGTTCGAGTATCCTCCGCTAACTTTGAATAATCGAAATTTGGCTCAAATTTGAGCAAAGTTTCAGCCGAGGATGATCGCAAGTTTTGATTCGACGCCAAGTCTTGAAGTTTTTTGATTTTTTTTTTTATTTTTTTCTCCCCTTTTCAGCATAATTTATCCAAAATTATCCATTATTTCGAGAAATTTACCTTTTTTTCGCGTGAAAAATGTCAGAGACCCTTTTTTTTTCGAACGCAGCGCCTCGTTGAATATTTTAGGTTTTTTCAAAAACTTTTATAATTCGAGACGTGAATATGTTTCGCTGTTTTTTTTTTTCTCTTTTCCTTCGAGTATTCTCCGCTAACTTTGTATAATTGAAATTTGGGTCAAATTTGAGCAGCCGACGATGATCGCAAGTTTTGATTCGACGCCAAGTCTTGAAATTTTTTGATTTTTTTTTTTATTTTTTTCTCCCCTTTTCAGCATAATTTATCCAAATTATCCATTATTTCGAGAAATTTACCTTTTTTTCGCGTGAAAAATGTCAGAGACCTCCTTTTTTTTTCGAACGCAGCGCCTCGTTGAATATTTTTGGTTTTTTAAAAAACTTGAAATTCGAGAGGTGAATTTTTGTTTCGCTTTTTGAAATTTGAAAACTGAGGAGAGAAAACGTCGATCGGACGAAAAAAAAAAAAAAAAAATCGAGACTCGAGTACTTCGATGACCGGCGAATCTGTTGAATTTTTGCAAATTTTTTTTTTCTTTTCTTTTCGTTTCTCAGAGACTCGAGGCTGGTTCCCCTGCGCCGAGGGCTCATCGAACGGAGGGAGAGAGAAAAAGAGAGTGAAAATATAATTTAAGAAGAAAAAGTTATGCTTTGAGGACGCTTCAAGCCCAAAGTAAGACGATAGTTTATGTTAAATTCTATAACGGTCACTCGAGCTTCTTGCCAAGTTTTTTTTTCCCCCTTATCCGTGACAATTTAATTATTATACTTTTTTTCTCGAGGACGGGGGAGTTTTTTCTTTCTTTTTTCATGAAATATTTTCCTTATCAATGTACTATTTTTTTTTCATTCTTTCATATTGCGCTCTTTGAACGTTAATAAAAAGATTAAGTTCCTAATTTTTTTTTCTTTTTTTTTTCTTCATTTTCCTAAATCTAAGTCAATTTTTTTTAGAATAAAAAAAAATCCCATCTTTACAATAATTATTGTGAATTCTCGTTTTTGGGGGCTGTGAAAAATAATTATCAAGGGGTTTCAGGTATACTTGCAGAGATTGAAAAAAAAAAAAAAAAATGGATTTATCGATATAGTGCAATCGACTTGACATTTTCAAAATTTCAATGAAATTTTCGAAATTTCAATGAAATTTCGTGTCTCGTTTTCGAGATATTTAAATTTTTGGGAAAAAAAATAAAACGGGCAGGTAAATTTGTTCTCGAAATTGAAAATTAGAACTGTGAGGTTTCAGCGCTATTCGATAGTAAATGGCATCGATAGTAACGTTTATGTTGCAAAAAGAAAATTCAAAATTCGCGTTTTCCGAGCTTCGACTTAAAACGCTGTCCGAAATATTCAAGATAGAGGAAATTGAACGGGAACAATTTTGCAGAGAATTAAATTTCCTATAAAAAAGTCCTCGGCGGCATTTATGAAAAGTCAATAGGGAATGAGCGGGAGGTGTCCAAAGTTGCGCGACGAGAAAGCGCGATTTTTGCGAAATCGCAGAACAGCCGACCCGTTTAGTTGTTAAATTACATGTCACAGCGTTAGCGTTAAATTGAAAATGCATAAAAATTCATAGGTCAAGTAGACACAGCGAGAAAGTCATTACCGCCTGAAAAACTTTGTTTGTAACTAAATTCAAACGAAGTCACCTGCTTGAAATGGTTTTTGTTTTTTTTTTTTTCCAAATTATTTTTACAACTTTGGATGCCTCTCACGCCTCAATTATTGACTTCAGGTATACGCCGCCGGGGACTTTTTTGTAGAGAATTTAGTTGGCTATAAAATTATTTATGAGCAATTTTACTCTATCGCGTATAGTTTGAGCAGCGTTTCGAGTTGAAGCACAAAAAGTGACAAGCTTTCGTTGTTTCTATTTTTCCCTTGCCAAAATGCAGAGAGGGATGATAGGGCACATTTTATGAGTTACTATTTATGACATTTACGAAGAAAAGACGCTAAAATAAAAACTTCAGGATTTTATTCTGAAAAAAGAAGCCTGATTCGACAAGTTGAGTTGGGCAACATTGGCCGTAGCGTCTGAAATCGACAGCGTACGCTTCTTTTTTTTTTCAGCATTTTTACACGTGTTACATTTTAATTACTCAACGAAAATTTTCCTAATTGAGGTGAACTTTCGCATACGGTTTTATTATTTATAGAACTGGGTTCTAAAATTTTTTAAAGGTCCTGGAATTTCGATTTCGTGAATTACAGAACGATTTGAACCTTTTAAAGGTCCTGGAATTTCGATTTCGTGAATTACAGAACGAATGGAACCTTTTAAAGGTGCTGGCATTTCGATTTCGTGAATTTTAGAACGATTGAACCCTTTAAAGGTGCCGGAATTTCGATTTCGTGAATTACAGAACGATTTGAACCTTTAAAGGTCCTGGAATTTTGATTTCGTGAATTACAAAACGATTTGAACCTTTTAAAGGTCCTGGAATTTCGATTTCGTGAATTACAGAACGAATGGAACCTTTTAAAGGTGCTGGCATTTCGATTTCGTGAATTTTAGACCGATTTGAACCTTTTTAAGATCCTGGAATTTCGATTTCGTGAATTACAGAACGATTCGAACCTTTTAAAGATCCTGGAATTTCGATTTCGTGAATTACAGAACGATTTGAAC
This sequence comes from Rhorus exstirpatorius, assembly GCA_963564615.1. Lineage (NCBI taxonomy): Eukaryota > Metazoa > Arthropoda > Insecta > Hymenoptera > Ichneumonidae > Rhorus > Rhorus exstirpatorius. The sequence goes on along the minus strand of OY751322.1, from coordinate 18,398,642 downwards.
CTTTTAAGGGTCCTGGAGTTTCGATTTCGTGAATTACAGAACGAATGGAACCTTTTAAAGGTGCTGGCATTTCGATTTCGTGAATTTTAGACCGATTTGAACCTTTTTAAGATCCTGGAATTTCGATTTCGTGAATTACAGAACGATTCGAACCTTTTAAAGATCCTGGAATTTCGATTTCGTGAATTACAGAACGATTTGAACCTTTTAAGGGTCCTGGAGTTTCCATTTCGTGAATTACAGAACGATTTGAACCTTTTAAAGGTCCTGGAATTTCGATTTCTTGAATTACAGAATTATTTGAAACTTTTAAAGGTGCTGGCATTTCGATTTCGTGAATTACAGAACGATTGGAACCTTTTAAAGGTGCTGGAATTTCGATTTCGTGAATTACAGAACGATTAGAACCTTTTAAAGGTCCTGGAATTTCGATTTCGTGAATTACAGAACGAATGGAACCTTTTAAAGGTGCTGGCATTTCGATTTTTTTAATTCCAGAACGATTTGAACCTTTTAAAGGTCCTGGAGTTTCCATTTCGTGAATTACAGAACGATTTGAACCTTTTAAAGGTCCTGGAATTTCGATTTCTTGAATTACAGAACGAATGGAACCTTTTAAAGGTCCTGGCATTTCGATTTCGTGAATTACAGAATTATTTGAAACTTTTAAAGGTGCTGGCATTTCGATTTCGTGAATTACAGAACGATTTGAACTTTTTAAAGGTCCTGGAATTTCGATTTCGTGAATTACAGAACGAATGGAACCTTTTAAAGGTGCTGGCATTTCGATTTTGTGAATTCCAGAACGATTTGAACCTCTTAAGGGTCCTGGAGTTTCGATTTCGTGAATTACAGAACGATTGGAACCTTTTAAAGGTCTTGGAATTTCGATTTCGTGAATTTTATAACGATTTGAACCTTTTAAAGGTCTTGGAATTTCGATTTCGTGAATTACAGAACGAATGGAACCTTTTAAAGGTGCTGGCATTTCGATTTCGTGAATTTTAGAACAATTTGAACCTTTTAAAGGCCCTGGAATTGCGATTTCGTTAATTACAGAACGATTAGAATCTTTCAAAGGTCCTGGAATTTCGATTTCGTGAATTTCAGAACGATTTGAACCTTTTAACGGTGCTGGCATTTCGATTTCGTGAATTACAGAACGATTGGAACCTTTTTTTCATGTTTGGCCGTAAGAATGCATGTTGAATAATGTTTTTTTAAAAACATTTAACCCCTTCACTAGCAAGGACGCATACATGCGTCCTCCCGTGCCAAAAACGAGGCTTTTTTTTTTCAGAATAAAATCCCGGAGATTCTTTTTTATTTTTCAAGCATCTTTTCATGGTAAATGGCATTGATAATGACTAGAAATGTTCATTATCATCCCCCTCTACGTTTTGGCGAGGGAAAAAATTGAAGCAATAAAAATTTGGCACTTTTTTGTGCGCTTCGGCTCGAAACGCTGCTCAAACTATGCGCAATGGAGTAAAATTGCTCGTAGATCATTTTCTAAACAACCAAATTCTCTATAAGTCTTCTGGCAGGATTTTTGTTTTTCCTAATCATATTTTCCCAGTAAGTCGGATCGATAATGACTCATTAATTGTTCATTATCATCCACGCTCTACGTTTTAGCGAGGGAAAAATTGAAATAATAAAAATTCGGCACTTTTTGTGCTTCAGCTCGAAACGCTGCTCAAACTATACGTCATAGAGTCAAGTTGCTCATAGATCATTTTTTATGCAATTAAATTCTCTGCAAAAAAGTCCTTGACGGTGAATATGTAAAGTTAATAACTCAGGCGTGGGAGGCGTTCAAAGTTGCAATAATTATTTTTGAAAAAATCAGTCCAAGTCGCTGGCTTCGTTTGAATTTAGTTATGAATAGTTTTTTTTTAAGCGAAAATGGCTTTCTCGTATCCAATTTCGCATGAATTTTTTTTTATGGATTTTTAATTAAACGCCTAACGAGCTGATATGCAATTTAAGAACTTAACGGATCCAATATTCTGCGATTTCATAAAAATCATGCCACTTCGGACGCCTCTCGCTCCTGTGCTATTGACTTTCCCACACACCGCCAAGGACTCGTTTTATAGAAGATTTAATTCTCTAAAAACAATTGTTTATGCGCAAATTTGCTCTCCGTTTTGAATAATTTGGACAGCATTTCGAGCTCGGAAAACGAATTTTGAATTTTCATTTTTTCGCAACTTGAACGTTGATATTTGAAAAACTTGAAGGAAGTATATCGTTTTAATATTTATATATATCCTGTTATGAATGTCATTTACCATCGAATAGCATTTGAAAACCGAAACTTTACGGTTCTTTTTCTCATTTTGACAACACAAACTGCCGATATGAGTGAGGTTTGGTTTGGCCTTGCCCAAAAAAAAAAAACCCCCGTAATCATTGCAAATTTCATTTATTGTATGCAATCGGCGAAAAAAAAATGATCAATCATTTGTTTTTTTTTTTTTCGAAATTTCGTTCATCGGATATAAAAAATTTACACAATTTCAATGTTTTTTCGGGGCAAATTTGTGTATTCACGGTTGATTTCACGTGAAAACGTTGGAACAGTTGTAATTTTTTGCCAGCTGTTGACGTTTCTCATCGCCGTCGACGTATTTCAAAAATTTCTCCATCGCAACGACGGGAGCGTTGTTCTCGGCTAGAGTCTTCAGTATCTCTTCGATCGACAGACTAGCTTGTAATTTTGGTGTTCCGAGCCAAGTCTTTATATGAAATATCGAAAAAAATTTTAATTCTCACGTGAATTAAAATAATAATTAATTTTTTTTTTTTCTTTCTTTCTCGTTTAATCCTTTTTTTTCACTCATACATTTTTCTACTCAATTATTTGACCTGAAATTTTTTACTCCGGAGGGGAGGTTTGGGCTCGCTGATCACGAATTTGGGGCCAGAATTTCATAATTCCTAAATCCAAGATGGCGGATGAACAATTTCATTAAATGAACAAACTTTGATAAACTTTTTTGTTTTAAATTTTCTAAAAATTTTTTTGATTTAAATTTTCTAAAAATTTTTTTGATTCAAATTTTCTAAAAATTTTTTTGATTCAAATTTTCTAAAAAATTTTTTTGATTTAAATTTTAAAAAAATTTTTTTTATTTAAATTTTCTAAAAATTTTTTTTATTTAAATTTTCTAAAAATTTTTTTATTCAAATTTTCTAAAAATTTTTTTGATTTAAATTTTCTAAAAATTTTTTAGATTTTAATTTTCTAAAATTTTTTTGATTCAAATTTTCTAAAAATTTTTTTGATTTAAATTTTCTAAAAATTTTTTTGATTTAAATTTTCTAAAAATTTTTTTGATTCAAATTTTCTGAAAATTTTTTTTCTAAAATTTTGAAACTTTGACCGCAAAGTATCGACGAACAAAAGACAGAATCGAGGCATATGCCAAAATATGGTAAGACCATGCGAAGACGTGCTCATTTTGTAGCGCTAAGGAAACCGAGCAAAGGTCGCATCGAACGTTTACAATACGTAGAGCTGTACCGTTGTGCCTCGATAAGTCAAAGAATTGTTTTGCCGACTATCATTAATAAAGATATTTAAAAAAAACAAACAAAAAAGTATTAAAAACAAAAAAGTACAAAAAACACAAAAAAACAAACAAAAAGTAGAAAAACAAACAAAAAATTATAAAAAAAGCACACAAAAGTGTTTTTTGGAAGTACAGTACTTGAAGTACAAAGTACAAGAACAAACAAACAAACAAACAAAGTATTTTAAAAAGAAACAAAAAAGTACAAAAGACAAAAAAGTAGAAAAAACGAACAGAACAAATAAAAAAGTAGAAGGAAACAAAAAAACAAAAAAAAAGTATTTTAAAAAAACAAAAAAGTTTTTTAAAAAAAGTACAAAAAACACAAAAAAACAAACAAAAAGTAGAAAAACAAACAAAAATTATTTTAAAAAACACAAAGAAGTGTTTTTTGGAAGTGTTTTCTGGAAGTACAGTACTTGAAGTACAAAGTACAAGAACAAACAAACAAACAAACAAACAAAGTATTTAAAAAAAGAAACAAAAAAGTACAAAAGACAAAAAAGTAGAAAAAACGAATAGAACAAATAAAAAAAGTAGAATAAAACAAAAAAACAAACAAATTAGAAAAAAAAAAACAAACAAAAGAGTAGAAAAAAACAAATTCTGCACCGGCTAATCAAGATTTTTAATTTCTTATAATTGTTAATCCGCCGTCTTGGATTTAGGAAATGAAATTCTACCAAAACAAAACAACAACCAAACCTAAATCAAAACAAACAAACAAAGTATTTTAAAAAGAAACAAAAAAGTACAAAAGACAGAAAAGTAGAAAAAACGAGAATAGAACAAATAAAAAAAGTGGAAGAAAACAAACAAACAAACAAACAAATTAGAAAAAAAACAAACAAAACAAACAAAAGAGTAGAAAAAAAACAATTTCTGCGCCGGCTAATCAAAGTTTTTTAATTTCTTATAATTGTTCATCCGCCGTCTTGGATTTAGGAATTATGAAATTCTACCAAAACAAAACAACGACCAAACCCAAACCAAAACAAACAAACGAACAAAAAAGTATTTAAAAAAAAAAACAAAAAAGTTCAAAAGACAAAAAAAAGTAGAAAAAACGAATAGAACAAATGAAAAAAGTGGAAGAAAACAAACAAACAAACAAAAAAATTATAAAAGAACAAACAAAACAAACAAAAGAGTAGAAAAAAACAATTTCTGCGCCGGCTAATCAAAGTTTTTTAATTTCTTATAATCGTTCATCCGTCGTCTTGGATTCAAGAATTATGAAATTCTAGCTTCAAATTCGTCATCGGCGACCCCCAAAACCCCTCGGGTATTCATTTTTAGCCAAATTGATTCAATATCGGAGCTCCGAGATAATTATTCGTAAAGTTTCGGACCGCAACGGTCCGACTGCGACGGAAATGATCAATCGGTGTTGTTCGATAAAAATCGTTTTTCCCAAATATTTGGAAAAATCATATTCGAGGGGAAAAAAAAAAAAAAATTATAAATAATAATAATACAGATATAAATATCGTTCGGTCACCTTGGACAATAATAAATTATACACGTCGTCCCATTCTTGCAGCGAAGCTCTCATCTTGAGCGCCACTCGCTGATACTGTCTCGATGAGATATCGTGCTGCGCTGAGAGCATCGTCGGCGATGCGAGCGCTCCCAGCGAACAATTGTAATGATCTTTGCATGCGTAACGAAGACAATCGAGAACCGACGAATTTATCTCGAAAACTTCGTCGAATTGCGTGCTCTTAAGAGCAATTTGCCATTCTTGAGAAAAGAAGATGAAAAAAAAAAAACACAATTGAAATTTGTTTTTTTTTTTTTCTTTTTTCAAAATTCAATAAACCTTATTTTCGTACCCAAAAGTTTCGTGTAATTGTGAACGAATTTGGCCTCTCGGCAGTCCGGGAGAGCGGAAAATTGGGTCTTGTAACATTTTTCAAGTTTCTCCAAGAGCCTCGCCGAGTCTCGAGTATTTCTTATTATTATATTGAGATGAGTCATCTGATTAATCGTGATTGATGAAAAGAGAGAAAAAAAAATTGAAAAAAAAATTATAATTCGCGTAAATTGTAATTATTTAAAAAAAAAATTTTTTTTTTTGTTTTTGTTTTTTCGTACCGCAGCGTCCACCGATCTACCCTGCATCCTGTAAATTTTATTTCAATCAGTACCCGGAATTATCGAGCCGAATTTTCGTTATTCAATTTTTCTTTTTTTTTTTTTTTTTTGAATGATTCGCCCCAAAGAGTTTCGAGATTTTTTTCGAAAATTTTTTTGAATTGAAATATTTTCGGCATTGATCGGGTAGGGACAAATTTTCTGGCGACTTTGATGTCTCGCAAGCGTGAAAATTACTTTCGAGAAAAAATGCCGAAAAATTGTAAATTATTGAAATTGAAATTCGTGGGGGGAAAAAAAAAAATCGTGAAAATTGGAGAATTCGAATTAGCTTTCTCGTTTAATCTCGCTCGCGAAGCTTTCCTCCGCGAGCAAGCGAAGTTCGAAAAATTCGCTTGCGCGCCGAGGTATCTTCGCCGGCGAGACAAAAATGAGAAAGCGATTTTTTTATTTGCGCCCTTTTTATTCGTAGAATTGTGAATTTTTTTTTTTGACGATTACGATCGTTCGATATTAATATAATTAATAATATAATTATTAATTATATTATTATAATTAATAATATAATTAATAATATAATTATTAATTATATTATTTAATTAATAATATAATTAATATTATATTATTAATTGTATTAATAATATAATAATATAAAAATTAATTAATTTCAAACGAATTAGAATTAATATAATTCAATATTACGTGAGAAGATCGGTGATCTCGTTGACTTGCAATCTCGTAGCGAGATAACGCATGTAAGAGTGCACCGCGTCGGGTCTTTCCATCAAAAGCCTCTGTACCAGTGGCCATTTAAGAGTTTTGGCGATAAACAAAATTACCTTTGAAGGAAAAAAAAAAAAAAAAAAAGCAAAAAAAAAAATATCCAACGTGAATATGCGATGAGAAAATGAAATTTTCTTTTTCACCGATCGATTAAAATATTGCAATCGTAAAAGTTGCGTCGTAAAGATGGAAAAATGATTCGATAATTTTCTGAAAATTGAAAAATTCCTAATTCCAATTGTAGGCTTTTTTGGAACGGCTGAAATTTTATCGAAATAATTTTTCTTTCGATATTTTAAGGATTTTTTTTTTTTTTCTATCGCTCTATCGATGCGTTTGAACTTTTCATTCGGTACGACGGGCGATCCGGCGGAGCTAGACAAAAAAAAAATTGCGCCGAGCCGAGCAAAATAAAAAGGCTCCGGACGTAAATCGTTCAACGAGTTTGGGGCAAATTAATGGTAGGCGAAGGAAAAAAAAAAAATTTCCTGCAAAAAATCGTTTTTCCGGATGTAAATTTGGGGCGGTAATTTTTTTTTTTTTTTACTGACTATGAGAATGGAATTTCCATCGCCGCCGGCCAGCGCTGCGTCCAACAGAGCCGTTTTACTCGCCAGTGACTTGTACTTTTCCAGGGAAAACGGCTGACCGAGAAGTATTCTTCTCAGCGTTATGTCGGCCTGTACGACCGACGGCTCCTCGGGCAGATAAACTTTTCCCGCCGTCAAGACTAATTTTGGGGAAATTTTTTTTTCGTTTTTTTTTTTTGTTTTTTTCAACGAATTTGATGAAAAAATAATTAATTTTCACGAATTTGATGAAAAAAAAAAAAAAAAAAAAACGAATCTCGACGATCTCGATTTTTGTTCGATATATATTTATTTGAAAAAAAAAAATTAATAATTTTTAAAAATTTTTGGCAAAAAATGATTTTTTTTTAAAATAAATTTCTCACTGGCATTGAGAGTCGGTTCGTTGATAATTGACAGCAAAGGTTTCAAATTGACTCGTGTATCTTCGGGCTGAAAATACGCGTCGGAAACTTCGATGTTTGAAATTCCCGCTCTCAATTGAGCGGTTCCGCTCTTCGAGACGCCAAACAAATTATCAATCTGCATAAAATTCGCGATATAATTATATATATATATATGTAGAAATTAAAAAAAAAACGTTTCTATATTATTGTTTTTTTTTTCGAACAAAGAGACGAATGTTTTTTTTTTTTATAGTTTAAGTACAAACGTAACCTCGTTGCTTTGATCGAAACTGAAGGAATGTTTGTCACTGCTGTTCCAATAATCCTCGTCGTCTTTTGCCGAAGCCATTTTTCTTTGTTTTTTTTTTTTTTTTTTGCAATTATCGTGACACAGACATTATACTTAATTGTTGATAGTGGAACAATTTTTATTTTGACAGGAATAAAATTTACAGGGAGCCCCGAGCTTCGTTGATATTCGCTTCGCTATCAATAAGGTTAGGTCTATCGTATCAACCTGACCTTTTCCGGCGAAATTTCCGATTTAAGATTGGTGTTTCCGGTGAACGCCTAAATTCATTCTCAAATTTTGGGAAATGAAAATAATAAAAGCTCCCTTGACCGAAAGATGTAAAGAAGACTTTGGTAAAAATTTTGAATTTAAAGAGAACAAAATAATTGAGAATATTTATATTATAAGGATTTTTATGAATGAATATACGAGAAACTATAGTGGAATAAATGGGGGAGAGAACGTAAAAAATAGTTTCTTTTGAGCGCGCGCGGCGGTGCAAGCGCTAGGAGTAGCGGGGGGAGTGGGGGAAGGAGTATGTGACGAATGCGAAATTCGTCGCTAGAGGGCGGTTCATACCTTTGCATAAAAACCGCGAAATTATGAAGGCTTATCTTCATTATTCATATAACTTTACAGCAAGTAGAATGGTTCTTTTATATATGTAGCCTATTATTTGAGAAATCACGAGAGGAACGTGATAGGGGATGTGGTGCTTGACTACAATGAATTATAACGATAAGAAGTAATATTTAAGAATAACAAGCCACTCTGCTTTGCCATAAAACTGTACGATGCCATGAACGGATGGGGAACCGATGGAGGATATACCCTCATTAGAATTACCATCGGGAGATCCGAGATTGATCTCGTTGAAACGGGGGATAAATGTAGTATCATTTTTCTCACAAAATCTTAGATTTATAATGATCGTTTTTGATGATCATTTATTTATTCGCATATACAGCATCAGAATTACTCATACTTTCGTCGAGAATAAAATGATTGGTATGGTTTCCATTGCAACATTACCAAAATAATGGGCAGTGGATGAAATTTCATTAGTCGTGAGAAAAAAAATTGATTATTGCTTAAATTCCATTACCCATTATCCAAACAATGTGGAAATTGATCAAATTTCATTATCCATAACGAAAATAATGGGCAATTGATTAAATTTCATTGCTCATTCTCGAAATAATGAATAGTGAATTTCGGTAATGCATTACCCGAATAATGCATTATTTACAACTCTGACTTGAACATCCTTAAACTCATATCTCGCTAAATAATTTTATTTTTAACCCTTTAACGGCTGGAGTTTTTTTTTTTTTTTTTTTGGAGCGTTTGGAAAAATTGATACATGGCTACAAATTTTTCATGTATTTTAAAAAATTTATATGAACTGGACATCAATGAAAGTGCATTATTGTGCGTATCTCACCATTGCTAGGGGTGGTTGTCGATATTTTATTACTGTCAGGGGTGGTTTTTGGTCCGGACCTTTTTGCTACAAATTTTCGATGTTATTTCAAAGCACATGTACTTGAGATCGCTACTATGAAAAAAATTTTGCCTGAAAATTATGCTCGTTTCTCATTTTTATTCGCGATTTTCGCATTTTTCGACAGGATGTAAAACTGAAGGGGCGCGCATTCATCATCAAAATGCGATCTTAACTATGTCGATATGTTGGTTTTTCTGGAAGTTACGAATTTTTCGAAGTAGGGGTGGAACGTAATACCCCTTGGACGAAAATTCGTCAATTTTCAAAGCGTTTTTTTGGGTATAAAAAATGCAGATATCAGAATGAATTCAACGCCATTCTCTAAGTCTACTCAAGGGCTTTTAAAAACACCCCCAATAAGCCAAAACTCGTTGATCCGGAGATGAGTTATGGGCGTTTGAAGTTTTGTGATTTTTGGATTTTCGAAAAATTGGGCAAAAGATTGAAAATTTTTTTTTTTTTATATTTCACCATATTTTCGGGCTCTAGGCGATCGGAAATTTTCTGCTGATCACGAATCACATCAAGTTTTTCCCCAAAATCCAAAAATTCTATATGAAAAGGCAAAAAAACGAAAAATTGCAATTTTTCATTTTCTGAAATTTTGAGGGTTCACTAAAATCGTTGTAACGTTCTTTCTCGAAGGAGATATGACTTTATTCAGTACTTGTCTGTGTTCGTAACCGTTTAAGCTTTAAAATGCCGCTTAGTTCATCGAGCTGGGTTGATTTTTCGATTTTTTACAGATTTTTAAAGTTGGACCATCGATTTTTGCCAATTTTTCCATACATACCCCTTGGACGAAAATTCGTCAATTTTCGAAGCGCTTTTTTGGGTATAAAAAATGCAGATATCAGAATGAATTCAACGCCATTCTCTAAGTCTACTCAAGGGCTTTTAAAAACACCCCCAATAAGCCAAAACTCGTTGATCCGGAGATGAGTTATGGGCGTTTGAAGTTTCGTGATTTTTAGATTTCCAAAAAAGTGGGCTAGAAATTAAAAAAAAAATTGTTTTCCGTCTTTCACCATATTTTTAGGCTCTAGGCGATCGGAAATTTTCTGCCGATCACGAATCACATCGAGTTTTTCCTTGAAATCTAAAAATTCGATATGAAAAGGCAAAAAAAAAACGAAAAATTGCAATTTTTCATTTTCTGAAATTTTGAGGGTTCACTAAAATCGTTGTAACGTTCCTTCTCGAAGGAGATATGACTATATTCAGTACTTGTATCTGTTCGTAATCGTTCAAGCTTCAAAATGCCGCTTGGTTCATCGAGCTGGGTTGATTTTCCGATTTTTTACAGATTTTTAAAGTTGGACCATCGATTTTTACTAATTTTTCCATACATACCCCTTGGACGAAAATTCGTCAATTTTCGAAGCGCTTTTTTGGGTATAAAAAATGCAGATATCAGAATGAATTCAACGCCATTCTCTAAGTCTACTCAAGGGCTTTTAAAAACACCCCCAATAAGCCAAAACTCGTTGATCCGGAGATGAGTTATGGGCGTTTGAAGTTTCGTGATTTTTGGATTTTCGAAAAATTGGGCAAAAGATTGAAAATTTTTTTTTTTTTTCATATTTCACCATATTTTCGGGCTCTAGGCGATCGGAAATTTTCTGCTGATCACGAATCACATCGAGTTTTTCCCTAAAATCCAAAAATTCGATATGAAAAGGCAAAAAAACGAAAAATTGCAATTTTTAATTTTTTGAAATTTTGAGGGTTCACTAAAATCATTGTAACGTTCTTTCTCGAAGGAGATATGACTTTATTCAGTACTTGTCTGTGTTCGTAACCGTTTAAGCTTTAAAATGCCGCTTAGTTCATCGAGCTGGGTTGATTTTTCGATTTTTTACAGATTTTTAAAGTTGGACCATCGATTTTTGCCAATTTTTCCATACATAGTATGTTTCCATATATAGTCCCACCAGCCGTTGAAGGGTTAAACAATCACAGTCGATCGGACCAATGATTTTTCTAAAGATCATGGGATTAAAAAAAAAACCAATTCTCGAAACGTTGGAAATTGTTTTCTTATAAATTGAAGAAGCGATGAAAATTTTCGCATCGAAAAATTCACAGTATACTACGTTCTCAATTTTGGTACGAGAATTTTTTGCCAGAAAGTTATGCGGGTCGTTATTATGCATTAATTTTTTTTTTTAGTGCTAAAGATTATAAATTTTTATTTCTGATCGTTAAATGAAATGGATGCGCTCTTGTTTTCAATGTGATTGAAAAAAAAAAAAAAAAAAATAATAATAATCGAAACGAATGTGTCGCCGCCAAGTTTGAGCATGTTATTGCCAATTTTTTTTTCTTTCTTCCTGTCAAATAACTCGTAGGACGTGAAGTAGTATCAAAATTGCAAATTTTCGTACTCCAAGATATTTATGCTCATTGTATCCATTGAAAAAAAAAAAAAAAACAATACAATTAATCTGGCTTATAATTTTTCGAGCGATAATAAAGATAGGTATGAAAGAAAAAAATTTAATTAAAAAAAATGAAATGAATAATAATAATGCTGTAATTATTATTAATATTAATATTATTAAAATTTATAATTAATTGCAAATTTTCCCATTTTAAAATGTTCAAATCAGTACATAATTCTTTTGTTTGTTTTAAACCGTTAGAACGAAAAAAACAGCATGAAATTTGATTGTTTTTTTTTTTTTTTGTTATCAAAACGTGCTGTAGATTACCGGAATAATCTGTACATACAATGGGCGAACAGTGCGGTCACGTTCACAGAAGCTCCGAGAAAGTGGGTGTGAAAAAAGGTGAATTGTGCGAATTTGGTGAAAAAAGGCGCGGACAGGTAGAGCGGAACTGAGGGCGGGAAGAGGACATAAATAGAGCGAGTAATTTCGAAATTTTGTACAATCTGTAAAAAAAGATCTTCGAGTTTAGTGCAAGAAAAAAAAACGACGTTCTGACAAACGATGGCTCGTCCGTTAACATTCGAACTGATTCTCGCAATTTTTGGTAAATAAAAAAACGAAAACTAGCATTATTTCTTCCTATAAAAATTAAGGTTCAATTCAAAGCACTCTTAGCTTCCTATAATTAGTTTTTTTTTGCCAGCATTCAATGAATATCAAATTGATAATCGTATTTTCGTTTTTAGCAACATCCTTTATGGTACGTATGAATATAAAAAAATATAGTCTTTTCGTTGTATATACGATTCATCGGATAAGAATTGCAATAAATTAAATAAGGTTTAATAGCAATGATGATTCAAGTATTGCTATTACAATGATATTAACTTAATTTTTTTTTTTACGTTCATTAATATTAATTTTTTCTACAATTAATTATAGTGTACGTCGACTATCGTTTCGGCTATTAATTATGATCCTGAAATCGACGCTAGAGCATTGAACTCGACATTAGAAAATGATGATTATTCCGTAATGAGTCAACGAATTATCGATCATTTTGTGCGTGACAAGACGCGTGCTCAGCGTTTATGGATAATCGAATTCTACATGGCGATTTACGATAAAAATTTAACATATGAGCTCGAAAAACGTACCAGTGGAGAATTCCGGGATGCCATTTTAGCATTGACGAAGACATTGCCACAATTGTATGCAGATACATTGTGGTATATACCCACGGAATACACTGACGCGACGACGTTTATCAATTATCTGGAACCTCTCGTCGAAGATGGCCTCGAACCGATATCTGTTGCGCTGAAAGAACGTGAGTTTTAGATTTTTTTCCACCGTCGAATCGAAAAGTGCGATATAAAAGTTAACGCAGAGCATCGACAAGCTTGTTTTACATGAAATTCACCGTGTGTATTTTTTACACAGCACCGGTATGCATTATAATTTTATTGAAAGCTTTTGAACAGCGTGTAATGTAAGTTAGCGGAGAGTGGCCGGTATAGCTAATTTTACTTAAAAAATAATCATTTATTTTCCAATGCGCTGTCTTGAAGTTTCATCAAAAGCTTGAAACATTGTGCAATATTAGAGCCAGTAACTATACAAGCTTATTTCACTTGATATAATGAGCATGAACGTTGATACACTGCGTTGTTATATTCATAATTTTCGGTAAAAGGGCTTGAAAAGTGTGAAATATATAAGTTGGCGCAGTGTCACACCGTAAGCTTGTTGCGCTTGAAAATCAGGCTATATACTTTTACACTCTGCTCTTATCAAAATCTTGAAAATATTTCTATTGTACTTATCAAGAATAGAAATATTTACCAAGCATTTCTATTGTACTTATAACTGCGACCGTACTATTTTTATTTTCTATTTTTTTATTTACTTTCGTATAATACAAGATAGCCGCAGTATATCTACAAGCTTTTATCTTACTCGAAATATTCACCATGTATTTTTATACCGCGCTGCCTCAAATTTTTATGAAAAGTTTGTACCAGCGTGTAATATAAGTTAGCGCATCGGCTACAAGCTTACTTTACTTTAAAACGAGCACGAAATTTGATACTGCGCTGGCTCATTTTATCATTACCGGTATTCACTATTACACTAAAGTTTTCGCACAAAAGTCTACCGGAGATTGAATCTGAATAAAGTATTGGTGAAATGATTTTTTAATTAATTTCGAATGAAATTATCAGTTCTACAAATATATCTCGGGCTACATAAATGCTGCTGTATCCTATACTCGACTGAATAAGCAAATATATTCTGTTGATCATCATGCACATTAATATATAATGCACATTGTAGGACATGGAAAGACACTGGAGGAATTCATAAAAACTAGCCTAACATGGCCGACGGATAAGAATACTCTCAGGGACGAAGGATGGGATCTTCTACGGGGTATTGTAGAGGCAAGTGTCGTCCATTTTTTTTTTATACGCTTCCTTTGAAATTATACTAATAAATTGTAAATTTTTCCATCTATTCTGACTTCGAATGTTTCTAATATACAAAATGTAACATATCCCAGGGCATCAGAGACAAAGATACCCAGATAAATAAGAATGAAGCCACCGAGGATGTCAACGTTCTTCTTCGTTTTAAACTAGACAAGCGGGGAAAGAAACCGAAAGATTTTCTGCCGGCTCTTGAGCCTATTCTTACGACGAAAAGTTATCCTCAACTTCGAATGATCTTTAAGCTATTTGAGCAACGCAGAGATACAACCCTCCTCGATACGATGCAAACATTCTTGCCGGATGAGGATTACCAGAAATATAAAGTTTTCGGTAAGATTACGAACTTGATTACGAAACATATGATGTGTGTATGATCGTCAAAAATACACACCTTGAACTGAAATTTAAAGAATTGTGGAAATTTAGTTGAAGAAAAGAAAATTTTTTTTTAAATTCATTAACTTTTCATCGATTCGTATGAATCTTGAGCGGGGAAGCGGAAGAAAAAAATTAATCGATAAACATCACAAGCATATAAATATTTATATATCTGTCTATCAATGTTTATCGATATAAATCATAATTTTTGTTCATTTTTTTTTTTTTCAAAGCATACTGTGCATCTGCTAAGAGTACATTCTTCGCCATGAGACTGAAGTGGTCCATGCGAGGGTCAGGAACCGCAGAGTGGCTTCTCAATAGCATTCTCATCGGGAGATCTGATATCGATATCGAGGATATAAAAAAAGGATACATTGAGATGTTTACCTCTCTTGAGGCTGATATAAGGGTAAATATACATACAATTTTTTTTTATTATTCCTAAATCAAGAATGTATAAATCATTCGAAAGAAAAGTATACTCATTATAAATGATATTTTTTTTAAATAAAATTATCGTATAAACATAAATTACAAGCAGTGGTAGACTTATCACAAATAATTGCCGACAATTATTAAAAATTTATCTTTCTCATGTACGAAGCCTCGTTAATTTTTGGGAAAATAATTTTTTTTTTTTCGAACTCCTTCTACAGAAATGAAGTAGTATCGATAAATGATCTTTTTCGAATTTTTGGCAGCTTCTTATACACTTATGAATTAATCACTTAATATGAATTAATTAATATGAATTAATGGGGTCACTTATGAATTAATTTCTTAACTTATTAATTCATTACTGCGAGGAGCTTCGAAAGCATTAAAAATGATTTTTTTTTTCAATTTAATTTCAACGTCCGTTTGATTAATAACCGTACATTCTTCCAATTGATTGCAATTCCTCAAAATTGGCGAATATATATTTAAGGATGATACATCCGGATCTTACCGGGACCTACTGCTCGCTCTCATCAGAGTGTAATGACAAAAAAAAAATCCTACAAGCGAATATTTACCGTCCCCGACATCGAACGATAAAATATATCGAAAGGACAATCAATTGCGAATAAAACTACGAAAAATAATTTAAAAATCAGCAATAAACAATGTAGTATTTTATATCGCACATATGGGATTCAGAATGAGTATCGTTTGCATGGCAATAATGATTTAATTTCTTTGTATGCAATATCTCTGAATTACAGTATTGTAAAATGTTTTGAAAAAAATTAATTAATAATTTAATGTAATGTGGTACGTATATATATCAATGTAGCAATGGAATAACAGAAATAATAAATTATCAGTAAAAATATATCATGATAAATATAACGACTTTCTTCGTTTTTTTTTTATTCAACATATGATTTTCTGCTTATAAGGCTGGTCCGCGGACAAAAGTCGTATCTTGTCCAGTGAAAAAAATTATTCAAAGCGTACCAGGTACTTTGAACCTCTCTCGCATTGTAATTAAGATTTCAAGTATTCTTTCGTCGCATAATCAAGCGCACCAAAGTACCAATTGTGCTTTCTGAATACTTCGTATATAAAATTTCGGTCTATATTTATTTGAAGATATATAGATTAGTTGGGTTCCTGAAAAAATTTAATCATCAAGTGCTCGGATTATGTTTGAGTCAGCGTGCGAAGACACAGCTGAAATATGTTTGTGCGCTGATGTTGGGACGATGAGGCAGGGAACGCCGTACAAACGCTATACTTAATTAAAGAGTTGCGGATATAATTGAAGTAACGAGAGAGTCTCAGGTTTTGCGTCGCGTATCCCTAGTTGTAATATTTTTATATGTTAAAAATATATAATTGAATATTGCAATTCTGATAAAGTTGGCAAAGTATTGCGATCGACTTTATTAAAGTCGATCACTTATATATATATTTATACTGAGATCCAACTATAGTTGGACGAAAATAATGAATAGAAAAAAAAAAACCGAATTTTCGTTACTATAAAAGGCGCAGGGAAAGGCTACAGAATTGCCTATAGGGAGGGCACGGGATTTTAAATTCTATAATAAACAGAGAATTAATATTTTAAAAAATTGGTTATATATAGCAGAACAATTCGTTTTTTTTCCAATATTTCAAGTTAAAGATCGGGATTTTCGTTAGTTATGTATCGTCTATGTATGCTGTACACGGTCTGACTGGTATATCACGGGGATTCCCCTCGTCAAATTCAGGAGCTCACTTTTGTGTGTTCGACGGACCAATCACAGCGAAGCTGTGTTTTTTTTTTTTTTTGGAGAGACGAATTCTCAAAATATGTTTCATTTGTTCCTCTTTTTAAGGTTTATGAATCATACTTAACCGCATTATATCGTCGAGAAAAATGTCACGAATCTGTTTGTGGGCACGATTATTTAACTAATAATCGGTTTCTTCACCTATACGGTTAAAGTTGTCTAAAAGATATCCTATGCTTTTAGCATGGGTGATCTCTGGTGGATAACTCGAGAAACCGCGGGCTTTAATAACGGGGAGGGGCAAGCATCTATAACTGCCAAACACTCGAAATGTCTCGATTCTCGATTGTAACCTAAAAATATAATGATAATACGTAAAATCTGCTGTTTAATCGATCGTACCCTTGCATACATTTGTTCGCTCATTTTCTTTTACACTCGAAGATTCAACGAAAAATTATCAATAATGCCACAGGAATTGAACGTACTGCGTTGTTACTCATGCGCGATGTATCAGGTAAAAAAAAAAAAAAAAAAAAAAAAAACAGCCTCATTTTCTCAAGTTTGAAAAAAATATAAAATTTTGGGATCCCCCGTTTTTTTTTTTGTTAATTACAACGCCGCGACGACGACGACAGGTGCACATAGTGAAAAAATCAAAGAAATGGCAGTGCAAAATTTGCAACGAGAAGCAATCGATTAGTATGATTTATTTTCGAGGTACCGGCAGCGATTGTCGAAATTACGTTCAGGCGGAAAATGCTCGAAGCGTAAACTCGAGCAGAAACGTTGAAAATTTTCGTATCGCGGGCATCGAGGCCTGGGGTTTGGATTGCGACGCCGACAACGGCGAGGCCGATACGTGCGACTGCAGGGAGAAAAAATTGCTAGCCGTCGAATTGTCCCAATGTTTGACCGACGATAACGACGATGATAATATTGGGGATAAGGAAAATTTTTTACTCACCGATAATTCCGGGAAACGTCGAAGATTCGATGACGATGCGAAACGAGCCAGGAGCCAGCCGACGAGAAAAAATTTCACCGCTACGAGAAAAGACGCGAGAACGAGTCGAAGCTTTCCGCCGTCGGACAAGAGAATCGAAGCTAACGCGAGCAAGTGGGACAAATTTTTGAAAGGCGGAAACGACGAATGGAATTTCGGTGAGTCCGGCGATGCGACGAAAAATCTTCGTTCGACGAGCGAACCGGAGAAATTTTTCGTCTCCGGGGATAGGGACGAGGCCGACGGAGAGACGAATCCGGAAGCAACGCCGTCGGTCATCGGCGATGATTTCAATCGCTGGGAGGACAGCGAGAACGATGAAATCGGTCGGAGCGGCGAATTGAAATCCAGTCAGGTCGACGAATCGTCGGATAGCTCGAAATCGGCCTTTCCCCGTATCGTCAACAATTTGTTCGAAGATCCGGACGAGGAATTGAATCTCGAGCTGGATTTTTAATCGTCGCCGAGAAGAAAAAGCAAACATCGCACCAAAAAAAAAAAAAACGATTTATCAATCTCCTCGAAGATGGATGTTCATTTCTTCAATCTCCGTAGAGGAAAAAATCGAATTTTTCATCTCCGCAGAGCATAAAATGAAGATATCGATCATCGCTGAGTAGAAAAAAAATCATTTCTCAATCTTAGCGGAGTGAAAAATCAATTTTTTAATCTCCGCAGAGCAGGAAAATCAATTTTTCTAATCTCAGTAGAGCAAAAAATGCCTTTTTTTTTCTCTTTCCGACTGTGAAATTTAATCGTCGCAGAGAAGAAAAAGCAAACATCGCACAAAAAAAAAACGTTTTATCAATCTCCACGAAGATAGATCTTAATTTTTTTTTTTATCTCCGCAGAACCGAAAAATCGATTGATCGGCGCTGAGCAAAAAAAAAATTCATTTCTCAAACTTCGCAGAGTGAAAAATCGATTTTTCAATCACCGCGGAGCAGAAAAATCGATTTTTCAACTCTTCGCAGGGCAAAAAAAGCCTTTTTTCTTCTTCCGACTATGAAAAAAAAAGTCCCTCGAGGCTAATTTCAATCCATGGATCAACCAAGCTATTGGAGATGGAAATTTTTTTTTAATCAAAAATAATTAAAAGCAATCGTTAACAATTTGATTGACAAAAAAAAAAAATGATTTATCAACCTCCGCGAAGATGGATGTTCATTTTCTTAATCTCCGTAGAGCAAAAAATCAAATTTTTCACCTCCGCAGAGCCAAAAAATCGATTTTTTCACCTCTGCGGTGCATAAAATGAAGATATTGATCACCGCTGAGCAAAAAAAATTCATTTCTCAAACTTTGCAGAGTGAAAAATCGATTTTTCAATCACCGCGGAGCAGAAAAATCGATTTTTCAACTCTTCGCAGGGCAAAAAAAGCCTTTTTTCTCCTTCCGACTATGAAAAAAAAAGTCCCTCGAGGCTAATTTCAATCCATGGATCAACCAAGCTATCGGACATGGAAATTTTTTTTTAATAAAAAATAATTAAAGGCAATCGTTAACAATTTGATTGAAAATTTGGACGAGGAATTGAATCTCGAGCTGGATCTTCAATCGTCGCAAAGAAAAAGCAAACATTGCACAAAAAAAAACGATTTATCAACCTCCGCGAAGATGGATGTTCATTTTATTAATCTCCGTAGAGCAAAAAATCAAATTTTTCACCTCCGCAGAGCCAAAAAATCGATTTTTTTCACCTCCGCAGTGCATAAAATGAAGATATTGATTACCGCTGAGCAAAAAAAATTCATTTCTCAAACTTCGCAGAGCGAAAAATCGATTTTTCAATCATCGCAGAGCAGAAAAATCGATTTTTCAACTCTTCGCAGGGCAAAAAAAGCCTTTTTTTTTTCTTCCGACTATGAAAAAAAAAAGCCTCTCGAGGCTAATTTCATTCGCACATGGAGATTTATTTTTAATCAATAATTAATCAAAAGAATAAAGACTCGACCCTTCTCTCATGCCCAAAAATCCTCCGAACAAGGATATCGTCGAAGGGTAAAAAAAAAAAAAAAAATAGAATAAAACTCGTAAAAATTTCTAGAATCGTCATTATTTATTTATCATTATTCGCTTACTCGCTAATTCAATTTTCGTCGTTCCGATGAAAATACCAATAATGGACATCGGGCAATTCGCAAGAAGAAAAATTAAAAAAAAAAAACAAAAAATTCTCAAGCGAACAATTCTCGAATTATAAATCGCTCTTGATCGGCGAAATTGGCAACGATAAAAAATAATTTAAAAAAGTTTTTTTCTTCATTTGTCAACTTTTAATACGATTAAAATAAATTAATATATATCACATAGCTACGTGGATTTGCTTTTTGTTTTTTTTTTTCCTCCCCTACACAGCACTCGCGAATTTTCTCATCGCAATAATTCACGCACGCGCACATTCGTTGATTTTTATGTATTTATTTTTTTCTTCTTCCCTCGGAATAAAATTATTGCTGGCGCAACACAGACACATTGCGATTACACGCGATCAGAGTTATAATAATATATAATTTCGTACAAGAGCCCCAGGAGCATCGTCATAAATTATTTACAATAAAAGTTAAAAAAAAAAAAAGAAATATTAAAAAATTGCCTAAGATCTCGGTTTGATCTTCTACGAGAAAAAAAAACGCTGCGTTACTTGCATCGATTGAGAGAAAAGGAAAAAAAAAAAATCTTAGTCATACGCGATTGGACTATTAAATTAATAATTCCGATTAACTCATTAATCAATCGTATCTTAATTTTATTAATTAATTAATTCGATCGATTGATCAAAAGTAATTTATTATTTCGTTGATCGTTTGAAACGCTTTTTTTTTTTTTTTTTTTTCGTTTGTAGTGGCAGTGTGGGGCAATTCAACGGCAATTAATAATAGAAAATTGCATTTAAACATTTTTTTTTTTTTTTTCAATTCTGTCAAGCCTGTCTACAATTTATTTATTTATTCGTTAATTAATTTTTATCTAATCACGAATACCCCACAATTATCGACAAAGTCAAACTTTCGTCAGCAGTGATGGAGTTTTTTTTAAACAAAAAATTTTTTTTTTTTCCAATGTTTTTCGTTGCTTCGCGCGTTTAGGCCAATAATTGTCATATCTCATTGTTTCAACGACTCGAATAACCGTTGAAACGTTTCACGAGGGATTGAACATCGAAGAAAAAAGGGAAGAAAATTATTATTCTTTCGATCTTCGAGAGATTTGATTTTTTTTATTGTTTTTTTTTGCGCGATAATTGAAATGAAGATTTTTTTTTTCGAAAGGATAATGAGAAAGAAGAAATGTGATGAATTTGGAAAAAAAAAAAGGCGCGAAAATATCGATTTCGAGTGTGATACGACAGGAGACATCGAAATTCGTATAAAAAAAATAATAATTTATTAAATAATTTATTCGATAAATCGTATTTTTTCTTTCTTTTAATTCAAACAATTTAAAAATGGCGTAAAATGACTCTCTTTTTGGCATGACTCATGACTGGCTCCGAGGATTACCCATGCGTGATTCGTTGCTCCGCGAACCAATCGTGAGCCAGGAGTGAAGGACGATGGGTAATCTTTCTTCAAATCTTTACGACCGTTACGGATTCCCCCGCTCTCAAGTATATAGGACAGGAAAATAAGGATTCTCGTTACCCGATCAATGAAATACGAAACCATTTTTTACTCTCTTCGTATTTGTGGACTCGACGTTTACAATCTTTCTCGCGTTATACGAATAATGTTTTTCTTTCATATCGAGAGAACGATGCAATTTGAGGTTAGGTCGAAGCACGCTCGAGTCTCTACGAACGATGCGATTTCTCCTACAAAATATCCCATGTCCCCCATCTTTATTTTCTTACAAACTACACCGAATCCTCTCTCTCTCTCTCGAGTATATTTTAAGTTTTTTTTTAGTCACGTTGAAAAAAAAAAATAAAGTTTTCTCGAGAAAATTCAAAGATTTCCCGCCTGAATCTCGTGGCGCCCTCTCGCGGTCACGCGAGTGAGATTTTTTCTTGTTTTTTTTTTTGGCGGGCTATTTAAAAAAAAATTCTCCCCTTCACGCATCCGCGCATCGTTTATCGATAATTGTGTCGATGTCTTCGCGAATTTGACGAATCATCGCGATGTCGAGCGTTACTCTGCCAGCTTCTGCTTCGCCTGTTCCCAAGACCGAATGTTTTCGTCAAATCGAACATTTTTTTTTTTTTTTTTTTTTTTTCCCCTCGATTAAGAAATTAGAGAGACTCACCTGGGCAATTTTTTGCGCCTTTTGTTGGGTGGACTACCGAGCTCGCTCTCTCGTATTATCTGCAATGCCGACGGTACGAACATGTCTTCTGCTAAAAGGATTTTTTTTGTTTTGTTTTTCAATGAACTTATTCGCGTACGGATTGGGGTTTTTTTTTTTTTTTTTTTTTAACTGTATTATCGCTGCGTTACGCACCAAAGGAATTTGTGTATTTTCTCTTGGTGACGTAGCGCTGATGCTGCTGTACCTGGGGAAGCGTTTCACGAGCATTACCGACCGTACAGTCTCTCGTGCCCTTGCAACCCTTCAGATGCTCCAATTGATCGTGCAAATATGATTTCTCATTGTTCGTCAATGACGAGAGTCTGTTCCATTGCTCGAAGGGATCTTATCGAAAGATCGAAGCGACAAATTATTAAGAACAATAATTAATAATAATAATAATAATGAGAATTGCAATAATGTGAAGAAAAAAAATTTTAAAATTGACAGATCGGAGAAATTTTTTTCGTTTCAAGCACGGAATTGATATGTTGAAAAAATCTTCAATGCTCAAAATTAATATGAACAAATTATGAAAAATAATAATAAATAAGCACCGGCACACAAAAAAAAGTGGTCTGTACTTTTGACCAGACCCATCCAGGGTTATGTATTTCGATGCGCTGAATCCGAATTTGAGGTCGGTTTAACCCGTACACCCTTAAAATTTTGAGTAAATTGCAAAAAACCGCTAAAAACCGCTAAAAATAGCAAAAAAAAATGCCGTAATGCAAGCGAGAAATTTTTTTACGAACTAGATCAATGTGTATTATGTATTTCGATGCCCTGAATCTGAATCTGATGTTTAGCTCGTCAACCCTCCAAATTTTGAGTATATTGCAAAAAAACCGCTGAAAATCGCTAAAAATCGTAAAAATTGAAGTTATGCGAACGAAAAAAATTTTCTCGAACCAGATCAAGTATGTTTTTTGTGTATTTCGATGCGCTGAATCCAAATCACATGTTGATTTAGCTGGTGGACTCTCCAATGTTAGATTAAATTGCGAATAACCGCTGAAATCTGCTTAAAAAATCGAGAAAAATAGCAATTATACAAACGAAAAAAAATTTGTTAAACTAAATCAAGTATTTTTCTTATGTACTTTGATGCGCTGAATTCAAATCCGAAGTTGGTTTGGCTTGTACACCCTCCAACTTTAAATACCAAACTGACTTGGGATTCGAATTCAGCGCATCAAAATACAAAAGAAAAATACTTGATTTAGTTTAACAAATTTTTTTTTCGTTTGCATAATTGCAATTTTTCACGATTTTTTAGCAATTTTCAGCGGTTATTCGCAATTTACTCTAACGTTGGAGGGTCTACCAGCTAAATCAACTTGTGATTTGAATTCAGCCGATCGAAATACACAAAAAAACATACTTTATCTAGTTCGAGAAAATCTTTTTCGTTTCCATAACTTCAATTTTTACGATTTTTAGCGATTTTCAGCGGTTTTTTGCCATTTACTCAAAATTTGGAGGGTTGACGAGCTAAATCAACTTCAGATTCAGATTCAGCGCATCAAAATACATAATAAACATTGATCTACTTCGTAAAAAAAAATTTCTCGCTTGCATTACTGCATTTTTTGGCTATTTTTAGCGATTTTTACCGGTGTTTTGAAATTTACTCAAAATTTGGAGGGTTGACGAGCTGAATCAACTTCAGATTCAGATTCAGGGCATCAAAATACATAATAAACATTGATCTACTTCGTAAAAAAAAATTTCTCGCTTGCATTACTGCATTTTTTTGGTTATTTTTATCGATTTTTAGCGGTTTTCTGCAATTTACTCAAAATTTGGAGGGTTGACGAGCTAAATCAACTTCAAATTCAGATTCAGCGCATCAAAATACATAATAAACGTTGATCTAGTTCGTAATAAAAATTTATCGCTTGCATTACTGCATTTGTTTTGCTATTTTAAGCGATTTTTACCGGTTTTTTGCAATTTACTCAAAATTTGGAGGGTTGACGAGCTAAATCAACTTCAGATTCAGATTCAGCGCATCAAAATACATAATAAACGTTGATCTAGTTCGTAATAAAAATTTATCGCTTGCATTACTGCATTTGTTTTGCTATTTTAAGCGATTTTTACCGGTTTTTTGCAATTTACTCAAATATTGGAGGGTTGACGAGCTAAATCAACTTCAGATTCAGATTCAGGGCATCGAAATACTGTATAAACATTGATTTAGTTCGTAAAAAAATTTCTCGCTTGCATTACACATTTTTTTGCTATTTTTAGCGATTTTTACCGGTTTTTTGAAATTTACTCGAAATTTGAAGGGTTGACGAGCTGAATCAACTTCAGATTCAGATTCAGGGCATCGAAATACTTTATAAACATTGATTTAGTTCGTAAAAAAAATTTCTCGCTTGCATTACAGCATTTTTTTGGCTATTTTTAGCGATTTTTACCGGTTTTTTGCAATTTACTCAAAATTTGGAGGGTTGACGAGCTGAATCAACTTCAGATTCAGATTCAGGGCATCGAAATACTTTATAATGATTGATTTAGTTCGTAAAAAAATTTCTCGCTTGCATTACTGCATTTTTTTTGTTGATTTTATCGATTTTTAGCGGTTTTTTGCAATTTACTCAAAATTTGGAGGGTTGACGAGCTAAATCAACTTCAAATTCAGATTCAGCGCATCAAAATACATAATAAACGTTGATCTAGTTCGTAATAAAAATTTATCGCTTGCATTACTGCATTTGTTTTGCTATTTTAAGCGATTTTTACCGGTTTTTTGCAATTTACTCAAAATTTGGAGGGTTGACGAGCTAAATCAACTTCAGATTCAGATTCAGCGCATCAAAATACATAATAAACGTTGATCTAGTTCGTAATAAAAATTTATCGCTTGCATTACTGCATTTGTTTTGCTATTTTAAGCGATTTTTACCGGTTTTTTGCAATTTACTCAAATATTGGAGGGTTGACGAGCTAAATCAACTTCAGATTCAGATTCAGGGCATCGAAATACTGTATAAACATTGATTTAGTTCGTAAAAAAATTTCTCGCTTGCATTACACATTTTTTTGCTATTTTTAGCGATTTTTACCGGTTTTTTGAAATTTACTCGAAATTTGAAGGGTTGACGAGCTGAATCAACTTCAGATTCAGATTCAGGGCATCGAAATACTTTATAAACATTGATTTAGTTCGTAAAAAAAATTTCTCGCTTGCATTACAGCATTTTTTTGGCTATTTTTAGCGATTTTTACCGGTTTTTTGCAATTTACTCAAAATTTGGAGGGTTGACGAGCTGAATCAACTTCAGATTCAGATTCAGGGCATCGAAATACTTTATAATGATTGATTTAGTTCGTAAAAAAATTTCTCGCTTGCATTACTGCATTTTTTTTGTTGATTTTATCGATTTTTAGCGGTTTTTTGCAATTTACTCAAAATTTGGAGGGTTGACGAGCTAAATCAACTTCAAATTCAGATTCAGCGCATCAAAATACATAATAAACGTTGATCTAGTTCGTAATAAAAATTTATCGCTTGCATTACTGCATTTGTTTTGCTATTTTAAGCGATTTTTACCGGTTTTTTGCAATTTACTCAAAATTTGGAGGGTTGACGAGCTAAATCAACTTCAGATTCAGATTCAGCGCATCAAAATACATAATAAACGTTGATCTAGTTCGTAATAAAAATTTATCGCTTGCATTACTGCATTTGTTTTGCTATTTTAAGCGATTTTTACCGGTTTTTTGCAATTTACTCAAAATTTGGAGGGTTGACGAGCTAAATCAACTTCAGATTCGGATTCAGCGCATCGAATTACATAATAAACATTGATCTAGTTCGTAAAAAAATTTCTCGCTTGCATTACTGCATTTTTTTGCTATTTTTAGCGATTTTTACCGGTTTTTTGCAATTTACTCAAAATTTGGAGGGTGTACGGGTTAAACCGACCTCAAATTCGGATTCAGCTCATCGAAATACGTAACCCTAGATGGGTCTGGTCAAAAGTACAGATCACTTTCTTTTTTGTGTGCCGGTGTAATTTATAAAAAAAGAAAATTGGTAGATCGGTGAAAATTTTTTCTTTTCATGCACGGAATTGATGAATTGTAAATAAATAAATTCAAAAAAAATCAACCGGAAATATAGAAATTTTTTTTTTTATCCATACCGATCCTTAGATTGTAGAAAGTTGCCGTTCCCGTTGCAAATTCGCAGTAGAGAAAATTATGCGTCGAATTGATGGTACGAATGCACGAGTACGTGTTGTTGTTGGAATCGACACAGGCGCAGAACGGTCCCTCGCTCCACAACGGCGGTGTTCTCCAATGATCATTGTCATGAACGAAACAATTCATTCGGGGCTTGAAGCATTCGTCCTCGAATTTCGCTTTTTTCTTAATTTTTCTCTCCTTCTTGCGCAATCTCTCCTCCTTTATTCGTCGTCTCTCCTCCCTGGCGAATTCCTTCTCGTCTCTCGCCGCCTGTACCGGATCTGGCTCGCAGTAACACTTGTGACGCGCCTCGAGGGGACTGTTCAACATTGGTGGCAAACGACCGTTGTTGCTCGTCGTTGTTATAGCTTTATTGTAAATTTAAAATAATAATAATAATAATAATAATAATAATATATTTATGAAATAAATATAAAAAAAAAAAAATTGGATACCTTGCTTGTGTCGTCGATCCGGTGCCTCCAAGATCGTCACGTCGATTCTCGCAGGTCCGAGAACACCGGAAGTTCGATTTCTCGTAGTTTTTAACGGTCGTTTTGGCGTCGTCGGCGTCGTAACGATATTCCTACGTGTCGTAGATGTCGCTGAGGTGGTTGTAGGAATTTCCGTTAATCGAACGGATTTCATTGAATCCGTAGATGGCGCTGCTGTCTCGGTAGTAACGAATTCCGTCGTCGTCGTCATTCTCGTAAAGTCATCATCATCATTCACGGGGATCGTTGTTTTTTCAAAATCATCGTTATCCTCGTTCTTCGGGTTTGGCAAAGACGCAATTTTCTTCGGATAATAATGATGATGTCGATGAGGCAATGACGGCGCTATTGTTGTCATTGAAATATTCTCGGACGTGTAATTTGTCTCGGTCGTCGTTGTCGTTGTCGTTGTTGTCGTCGTCGTCACGTCATTATGCACGCTGTTGGTGAGAATCGTCATATTTTTCTTTTGATTGTGATGAATCTTGCGTCGTCTCGATGATTTATCATTATCGCCATCATTGCGATTTTCCTCCTTGGACTTTTGTCGTCTCGATGATTTTCGCGATTTCGAAGCTGACGTGACGCGTGAAAATTCCGTGCTCGACGATAACTTATCCACGGTCGATTGGATGTCATTGAAATTCAATGATTTTTCCGTTGTGGAATAATCATTGAGTATCGTTGACGAAATTTCGCGACTCGTCGATGATTTCTCCGTGGATGTGATATATTTTTGTGGAAGGGTGATTGACGCGATGGTCGTGATCGATGATGATGATGATGGTGATGATGATGATGATGATGATGATGGTTTTTTGTGATGACGATTCGTATGATTTTTTTGATGATTTTGATGACTTCGATGATTTTGATGATTTCGATGATTTTCATGATTTTCACTATTTTCATTGTTTCGATGATTTTCACGATTTTCATGATTTCGATGATTTCGATGATTTTCATGATTTTCATTATTTCGATGATTTTCATGATTTTCAATATTACGATAATGTTCATGATTTTCATTATTTCGATGATTTTCATGATTTTCAATATTTCGATGATTTTCATGATTTTCATTGTTACGATGATTTTCATTATTTCGATGATTTTCATTATTTTCATTATTTTGATGATTTTCATGATTTTCATTTTTTCGATGATTTTCATGATTCTTATTATGAGAATTTTCCATAATCTCACCATTGTTACTCTCCGCGTAATCATCGTCATCATCGTCATCATCATCATCGTCATTCTCAATCACGAATTGTGGCCTCTTGGTCATCAAATGACGACGAATTTCCTTCAATGTTTCCAACTGCATTCTCATATCGCGTATCTGCTGTTCGATCTCCCTCCTCGATATACGCCACTCATTGGGATCCCGATAAACAGCTTGTGTACAATTGACACCACCTTTCGGCAAAATCAGACATCTCGGTACAACTATCTTATTACTCTCCGTTTCCTTCGAATTTCGTACTTGCGTTTTTTTCAAATCATCAAGCTCCTCCTCGATGCTCTCCATTATCTTCGTAACGTGCTCGATCGTATCTTTTTTCATTACGCTACGACGCACACGACGATGTCTCCTCATCAAGTCATCGATATTCAATACGCCTTTGATGACATTTTGCAATATCGGCTCAAAATCATTCGACGTATAGCCGAATATTTCGTCATAATCATCAAACCGAATTTCATCATTTATCCCATTATTTTTTCGATATTCATTGAATCTTTCATTTTTACCCAAGTCATTGAGTTCATAATTTTCATGATTGTTCCTCTCGTATGGATCTAACAATGTGGATTTTATACCACGACTCTTGGCTACGTTGGATTTATTCTTGTAATCGTCGACGCTATGATAATAAGCGGAATTTGTTTCATCGTCGTAGTAACGAGATTTCAATGAATTTTCATCGTTCGATGAAGCATCATCATCGTCATCATCATCGTTGCTCCCGTGGCTACGATCAAAACGTGTTTTTTGGAAAAATTCATTATCGTACTTTTCGTCGTTTGGATCTTTTTGCACGTCGGCTATTTCTCGTTTGCCTGAAAAGTCAGAGAGTAAGAGAATTTAATCCATGAACGTGTCATTGAGCGATTGATGTAAACATGAGTTGAGATTTGACTCGATTTCGGGTTGTTATTCAAACTTATTCGCTGTACATAGATCGCTATAGAACGGAAGGTAATAGAGTCTAAACTCATAACGAGAGGTGTGTGTTTCAGGTCAACCTTAAACTTGAGCCTCAATTTGAGTCCATAGGTGAGTTAAATTGACTCAAGTTTAAACTTGATTTCTCGCATTTTAGCTTAATTATTTTCGCTATATATCAAGAGTTCGAGTCTAAATTTCACGCGATTTAGTAGAGAACAAGTAAATTGAGTCAATATCAAGTATATTGAGTCAATATCAAGTATATTGAGTCAATGTCAAATATATTGAGACAATATCAAGTATGTTGAGTCAATATCAAGTATATTGAGTCAATATCAAAGTATATTGAGTCAATATCAAGTATATTGAGTCAATAGCAAGTCAGTTGAGTCAATAACAAGTCAATTAAGTCGACAGCAAGTCAATTTAGTCAATATCAGATAAATTAAGTCAATGGCGAGTCAATTGAGTCAATAACAAGTCAATTGAGTCAATAACAAGTCTATTTAGCCGTGAAAAAGTCAGTTGAGCCAAGAACAAGTCAGTTGAGTCTATAAAAAGTAAGTTGAGCGAAGAATAAGTCAGTTGAGTCAATAACCAGTAAGTTGAGCCAAGAACAAGTCATTTGAGTCGATAACTAGTTAATTGAGTCAATAACGAGTAAATCGAGTCTGGAACAATTGAATTGAGTGAAGTACAAGTCAATTGGATCATGAACAAGTCAATTGAGTCGAGAACGCGTCAATAGAGTGATTAACAAGTGAATTGAGCCAAGCATAAGTCAATTAAGCCAGGAACAAGTCAATTGAGTCAATAACAAGTCAAATGCGCGAGGAAAAAGTATATTGCAGAAAAAACAAGTCAATTGAGTTATGAAAAAGTTGATTGAAGAAAGAACCAGTCAATTGAGTGAATAACAAGTCTACTGAGTCAAGAACAGGTCAATTGAGTCAATAACAAGTCAATTGAGTCAATAAAAAGTCAATTCAGTCGTGAAAAAGTCAGTTGAGTCGAGAACAATTCAGTTGAGCCAAGAACAAGTCACTTGAGTCAATAACAAGTAAGTTGAGCGAAGAACAAGCCAGTTGACTCAATAACAAGTCAGTTGAGTCAATAACCAGTAAGTTGAGCCAAGAACAAGTCAGTTGAGTCTATAAAAAGTAAGTTGAGCGAAGAACAAGTCAGTTGAGTCAATAACCAGTAAGTTGAGCCAAGAACAAGTCATTTGAATCGATAACTAGTGAATTGAGTCAATAACGAGTCAATTGAGTCAAGTACAAGTAAATTGGATCATGAACAAGTCAATTGAGTTGAGAACGCGTCAATAGAGTGATTAACAAGTGAATTGAGCCAAGCATAAGTCAGTTAAGCCAGGAACAAGTCAATTGAGTCAATAACAAGTCAAATGCGCGAGGAAAAAGTCTATCGCAGAAAAAACAAGTCAATCGAGTTATGAAAAAGTTGATTGAAGAAAGAATCAGTCAATTGAGTGAATAACAAGTCTACTGAGTCAAGAACAGATCAATTGAGTCAATAACAAGTCAATTGAGTCAGGAAAAAATAAATTGAGTTGATAACAAGTTGATTAAGTCAGGAAATAATTTTTTGAAGAAAGAATAAGTCAATTGAGTCAGGAACAAGTCGATTGAAGATATAACAAGTCAATTGAGCCAGAAAAAAGTTGATTGAGTCAATAATATGTCGATTGAAGAAATAATAAGTCAGTTGAATAAGGAACAAATTGACTGAAGAAAGAACAAGTCGCCTAAGTCAATAACGAGTCGTTTGAGCCAAGAAAAAGTCAATTGAGTCAGCAACGAGTCAATTGAAAAAAAAGTACAAATCACATTGAGTTAGGAAAAAGTCGATTGAAGAAAGAACAGGTCAATGGAGTCAATAACGAGTCGATAGAAGAAAGAACGAGTCAATTGAGTCAAAAAACAAGGCCATAGAGGCGAGAACAAGTCAATTGAGTCATAGAACTCAAGACTAAACAAATGACGATTCAATGCTTGCAGTTAAAAGTTGAAAAAGAAAATACTTTTCTGTTCCAAAAAAAAAAAAAAAAGGTAACTCATTCTGATCAACTTACCCCTTCGCGTTACGTAACCATCGTCATTCCCATAAACACTGCCGCCTTTTCTCTCCCGAGCGATATTAAATTTGTGGCTATCGTGATCGTTCGTCTCGAGCCTCGTATAGACGACACCGTTTGGCGTGAAACAGGCACACTTTTTCGACACTCTTGCCGGCTGAACGGGCTGAACGAGCGGGGTCGATGAATATCTGCACTTGTGACGGCGCCATCTTCGTCCTTCTCTCTCGCAGCGCCACTTTTGGCCGGGCACACAGTTCGCCTGAGCTTCCGGTCTCGAGCACTCGAGGGCCAGACGCTCGTGCTTAGTGCTGAATGATCCTTGCAACAACGGATTAACCCCGTTGTCGAGATGAAGATCGGCATCTTGAAGGAAAAAACGTCAATTTCGACCTCCTTTGAGCCTAAAATTAGCAGCTCTACAGCATTGAATTCAGGCTCAAAGGACAGGGCATGAATTTCCACGAGGATGGAGGAAGTTGAAATTTTCAACCTCCCTTCAGCCTAAATTTATTCCGAGCTACAGTATTAAATTTAAGGTCCAAGGGAGGGTGTGCATTTTTAAGAGGATCGAGAAAGTTGAAATTTTCGACCTCCTTTGAGCCTAACAGCATTTAATTCAGGCTCAAAGGATAGGGCATGAATTTCCACGAGGATCGAGCAAGTTGAAATTTTCAACCTCCTTTCAGCCTAAAATTATCCCGAGCTATAGTATTACATTTAAGGTCCAAGGGAGGGTGTGAATTTGTAGGAGGATCGAGAAAGTTGAAATTTTCGACCTCCTTTGAGCCTAACAGCATTGAATTCAGGCTCAAACGATAGGGCATGAATTTCCACGAGGATCGAGAAAGTTGAAATTTTCAACCTCCTTTCAGCCTAAAATTATCCCGAGCTATAGTATTAAATTTAAGGTCCAAGGGAGGGTGTGAATTTGTAGGAGGATCGAGAAAGTTGAAATTTTCGACCTCCTTTGAGCCTAACAGCATTTAATTCAGGCTCAAAGGACAGGGCATGAATTCCCACGAGGATGGAGGTAGTTGAAATTTTCAACCTCCTTTCAGCCTAAATTTATTCCGAGCTACAGTATTAAATTTAAGGTCCAAGGGAGGGTGTGAATTTGTAGGAGGATCGAGAAAGTTGAAATTTTCGACCTCCTTTGAGCCTAACAGCATTTAATTCAGGCTCAAAGGACAGGGCATGAATTCCCACGAGGATGGAGGTAGTTGAAATTTTCAACCTCCTTTCAGCCTAAATTTATTCCGAGCTACAGTATTAAATTTAAGGTCCAAGAGAGGGTGTGAATTTTTAAGAGGACCGAGAAAGTTGAAATTTTCGACCTCCATTGAGCCTAACAGCATTTAATTCAGGCTCAAAGGATAGGGCATGAATTTTCACGAGGATCGAGCAAGTTGAAATTTTCAACCTCCTTTCAGCCTAAATTTATTCCGAGCTACAGTATTAAATTTAAGGTCCAAGGGAGGGTGTGAATTGATAGGAGGATCGAGAAAGTTTAAATTTTCGACCTCCTTTGAGCCTAACAGCATTGAATTCAGGCTCAAACGACAGGGCATGAATTTCCACGAGGATGGAGGAAGTTGAAATTTTCAACCTCCTTTCAGCCTAAATTTATTCCGAGCTACAGTATTAAATTTAAGGTCCAAGGGAGGGTGTGCATTTTTAAGAGGATCGAGAAAGTTGAAATTTTCGACCACCTTTGAGCCTAACAGCATTGAATTCAGGCTCAAAGGATAGGGCATGAATTCCCACGAGGATCGAGCAAGTTGAAAGTTTCAACCTCCTTTCAGCCTAAAATTATCCCGAGCTATAGTATTAAATTTAGGGTCCAAGGGAGGGTGTAAATTTTCAAGAGGATCGAGAAAGTTGAAATTTTCGACCTCCTTTGAGCCTAAAATTATCCCGAGCTATAGTATTAAATTTAGGGTCCAAGGGAGGGTGTGCATTTGTAAGAGGATTGAGAAAGTTGAAATTTTCAAACTCCTTTCAGCGTAACTTTAACCCGGCTGCAGTATTGAATTTAGGCTTAAAGGAGGGCTCAAGTTTCTGGAAGCATCCATGCGTTTATTTTATAACCTCAATCGAATAATTCATGAATTTCAATTTTGAATATTTTATCCAAGTATAACTCTTTCGATTATGATTTATCGTTATTATTTCTTTTTACCACCAGTAATGACAAAAATAACTACTGCGTTTGACAATAATTTTTGTCATTATCGATGACGATAATAATATTAATTTTCAATTGATCACTAAATTATTGCGTTGATCGATAAAATAACTATTAATGAGAGAAAAAAGAATATTCAATCGATTAACATTTAAAAAAATGTTAATTAAAAATAAATAATAAATAATGATAAAAATAATCGACTCGTTCAGCTACTTATGGATTCAGTCGCGACGTTTATCTTGCGAGAAACGATTGGCCAAAAGCCACCTGGCGGAATTCTCGCGAAGCTCGATATTCTACGGTGTGGAACTGGGCGAATAAATTAATCGAAAGCAAACTTACCAATCGTATCCTCAAACTCATCGTCCTCGGAAATATCCTGATCGCTGCCCGCGTCGTTTTCCATTCCGCGACGCGAAATTTCACCGTTATTCGCGACTTCCGGCTCGTTATTCGTATTTGGGTCGACGTCGTCGTCGTCGCCGTCGTCGTCGTTGTCGTCGTCGTTTGACGCGGTCGTTAATTGTTTGGCCATCGTGGCGTTGTAACGCTTTATCGCCTCGCGCATCTCCGCCATGGTTTCCGGCGTTTCACGACGACCCGATGACTCGATCAAAAATGTATCGGGCCACTTGAATTTTGTTCTTCTGCCGTGTTTGTTGCTGCGAATGATTTATTGAAAACGAAAAAGGAAAAAAATAAAAATCGTACAAAATAAATTGCTATTATTATTATTATTATTATTGTCGTTGATAATAAAAAATAATGTGTAATTAATAGAAAAATCAACGTATTTGATATAATTAGTAATCATTGTTGATTGGGTAAAAAAAAAGTTGTAATAATTCGGATTAGTTTCGCGGAACTCGATTTTTTTTCAATGACATAACACGAGGGTAATAAATTTTTGGGCCAAGTATCTCTCGTTCTCTCGCGATATAAATTTATGCATACATATATATATATATATATATCATACTCACTTGAGAAAAAGTTTCTTGAACGATCGACCGTCCATTTGTGGCGGAGTCTCGACTCCGGCAATATCTAGGAAAGTCGGCGCCAGGTCGATGTTCAAAACTATGTCGTCCACTCTGCAATGTCATACGAAAAAAAAAAAAAAATTGAGCAACTCTCGCAAAGGCTCATCTACTCGAAGAACAATAAATTTGAACTAAAAACGAAAAATCCGAGAATTCATTTTTTTTAAAATTGCTAATTAAGTGCAAATTATCATTATCATTATTATTAAAAATTGAATTACAATCGTTACAAATAAATTTGATTAATTAATCGCAATGACCTCGAGTGTAATTTTTCATTGATATCGAGCACACGGACATTGAAAGATTACGAATTTTATTCATGTATTTCTTTATTTTTTTTTTTTTACAAAAACGAAACCTCCACTGCGAGGTTCGACAAAAAGTCATACAAGCGCTATTAATTCTCGAAAAAAAAAAAGAGTCAAACAGTGAAGTACTGGAATCTCTCAGACAAAAAAAAAAGTAGCAATGAAGAAACTTTCCAATTAATCTGGATGCAGAAGAAAAAAAAAAGCTCAAATCTACCAAGCTCATTGCATCGCATATGGAATCCCCAACAGTTCCGTCAATTTTCCATCTCGCCATGAAGGGATTTACATTTTCATATTTTCATGTTCAGAGCTTCTTCTCCACAAGAACAGTGAAAATCCGATGAATCGGCTTTCCAACTGTTCCACGCCAATTACAAAAGTTGGCTCTTCTTTCTCACTCTCTCTCTCTCTCTCTCTCTCTCTCTCTCTCTCTCTCTCTCTCGCCCTCTAACTTTCACGAAAAATTTCCTATGGTTGCCTCAACGGATTTTTACCGCTCGAAGTCTACAGGCCTTTACTTTTCGACACAAACAAACCCAAACAGTCATCCGATTCAAATTGCACAACTTTTGAATAGAGATGTCCAAATTCTCAACGCAAAAAGGTCATTCCTTTCAAATTTAACATCATTCAAGAGGGGTGCAACGAAAAACGAACCCAAACAAACCCAAACAGTCATCTATTTTAAATTGGACAACTTTTGAACAAAGATGTCCGAATTCTCGACGCAAAAAGGTCATTCCTTTCAAATTTGACATCATTCAAGAGTGGTGCAACGAAAAACGAACCCAAACAAACCCAAACAGTCATCTATTTCAAATTGCGCACCTTTTGAACAGAGATGTCCGAATTCTCGACGCAAAAAGGTCATTCCTTTCGAATTTGACACCATTCAAGAGGGGTGCAACGAAAAACGAACCCAAACAAACCCAAACAGTCATCCATTTTAAATTGGACAACTTTTGAACAGAGATGTCCGAATTCTCAACGCAAAAAGGTCATTCCTTTCAAATTTGACACCATTCAAGAGGAGTGCAACGAAAAACGAACTCAAACAAACCCAAACAGTCATCTATTTTAAATTGGACAACTTTTGAACAAAGATGTCCGAATTCTCGACGCAAAAAGGTCATTCCTTTCAAATTTAACATCATTCAAGAGGGGTGCAACGAAAAACGAACCCAAACAAACCCAAACAGTCATCTATTTCAAATTGCGCACCTTTTGAACAGAGATGTCCGAATTCTCGACGCAAAAAGGTCATTCCTTTCGAATTTGACACCATTCAAGAGGGGTGCAACGAAAAACGAACCCAAACAAACCCAAACAGTCATCCATTTTAAATTGGACAACTTTTGAACAGAGATGTCCGAATTCTCAACGCAAAAAGGTCATTCCTTTCAAATTTGACACCATTCAAGAGGAGTGCAACGAAAAACGAACTCAAACAAACCCAAACAGTCATCTATTTAAAATTGGACAACTTTTGAACAAAGATGTCCGAATTCTCGACGCAAAAAGGTCATTCCTTTCAAATTTAACATCATTCAAGAGGGGCGCAACGAAAAACGAACCCAAACAAACCCAAACAGTCATCTATTTTAAATTGGACAACTTTTGAACAAAGATGTCCGAATTCTCGACGCAAAAAGGTCATTCCTTTCAAATTTGACATCATTCAAGAGTGGTGCAACGAGAAACGAACCCAAACAAACCCAAACAGTCATCCATTCCAAATTGGGGACCTTTTGTGTAGAGATGTCCAAATTCTCAAAACGCAAGCAAGGTCATTCCTTTAAAATTTGACACCCATTATAGAGGGGCAGGACAAAAAAAGGCAAGCCAAACAAACCCAAACAGTTCATCCTTTTAAAATTGTAAACTCATTTTATAGGCCACCAATTTTCGTGAACGAAAGCGGCGAAATATTTATACTATATATATATATATATATATATATATATATATATATGTATACATAGAGGTTTGTCTCTCGCTGACACGACTATACGACATGTTCGTCACGCTCTCGTTCAACTTACCACAGTGGCGACTGGCAAATTAATTCGGCTAAATTTAACTCGCAGACACGCTTTTATTTTCTTATTTTTTACCCCTCGCCGCTTCTATTTTCTCTCTCGCTCTACTCGTTTATCTCGCGAATACACGAGGATGAGGAGCGATGAATTTTTGCTGGATTTGCAAATTATAGACAGTAGAAATTTATCATTATTATTATTATTATTATTATTTAACTTACACAGATCCGGGTTCTATTCCAGGCCCTCGTACAAGACACGGCACTCTCACGTCAAATTCAAACGGAAAGCTCTTTCCCTTTATAAGACCAAATTGTCCAAGATGATATCCATGATCCGAGGTATAAATGATGTAAGTATTGTCGAGCTCACCGAGATCTTTGAGCTCCTGATAAATCTGAATTTCGAATAAATTTACAGTGCCAAAATTTACGAGTGAAAGGATAATTTTAAAATTCGGTTGAGACACTTTTTTTTGTTGCTGTTGTTGTTGTTAAGTAAATTACTGATTTTATCTCCAGGGAATGTAAAATTTGAATTTTTTTGTTTGACAAAAATCCACAAAAATGTATTTCGTATAAAATTTCATACCCTGTCGACCGCAGCGTCGACGCTCTGCAACGTTTGCAATCGCTTTGTCATCAGTAGATCGGTGAATTGTTTGTAAATCGGTTGCATCTTTTGCGTCACTTGGAGAATCCATTGTTTGTCGGGATTTGGCGCGTAGTCGTAGGCAGGTGTACTGGAGGAAAAAAAAAAAAAAAAATCGTTATAAAAACCCGTGTGACCGGACGCCATGTTGGATCGAGTCCACCATTTTGAATCTCGAAATTTTTACTTTCAATTCGAAATCGATGACCCCGATAAACCCGCGACACTAATTTCCTTTGAAATCGAAATATTTTTTTTTTTTCAGTTTTTTTAATTAGCCTAAACGATATCACCGTTTTGAATTTTGAAATTTCGACGATGAATTCGAAATCAGCATCCTCAATAATTCGTGGGTAATATACGAGGATTTCGTCAAAATCGCATTATTTTTTAGTTTTTTGGTCGGTCATCGTTTTTTCGAAATTTTGAATTTCAAAATTTTGAAATTTCGACACTGTATCTATAATCAGCGATCTCAGCAAGCCTTGAATATCAATTTTCGTTAAAATCGAAATATTTTGAGTTTTTTTTTTACTCAGGCATAGTCACTCCGCCATTTTGAATTTTTAAATTTTTATCATGAATTCGAAATCTTTCGTAATCTTCAGGTACAAATTTTCGTCAAAATTGAGCGAAAATGGGCAAAAAATATAATACCTAACCGAAAAATGGTGGTCCATATTCACACCAATTCGTCCTGTCAATGCAAATATATAAATAAATACAGTACGTATACAGTCAAGGAGTGGTCAGAGGAAAACGCGAGAGAAGACATGTCCAAGGATATATACATACATACATACATACATACATATATATATATATATATATATATATATATATATATATATACACACACATTATACATACATATATGGATAGAGCCTCGAGTAGAGGACATTGACAAATGGCACGTGGCCATTAACACTCGTGTCGCAACAGGATCGCGATTGGCCCGCGATACTATATAGTATATGCTCTCGAGTCATAAGGTCATGATGTCACGAGCAAGAAAAAAAAAAACGAATAAAAAAAAAACACAAAAGAGGCGATCTGCGTGTTTATAAATAACGCGTGAGCCTTGGTATAAAAATATGGTGTAAAATGGACCACTCCTGGAAAATAGCAAAAAAAAAAAGTGAATCGAAATTCGCCATTTTCGTTTCATTCGTATGTCTGTGACCTTTCAATTTTGTGTGGAGAATTCAAAAAAGCTCCACATAAAAAAAAAAAACTTTTTTCAGCCTCCCTGTCATTCGGTTGTAGATATACTCGATCGAAATTATGTGAAAAAAAAAAAAATGTATTTTAGTGTATTCGAGTAAAGGAAAATGTCTAGACTGGTTTAACTCGTACTCACTTGAAACGAAGCAAAGTATGTAAGAGGGTCGAAGGTATAGGAGAGGAAGATATACAGTATGAAAGAGAGGAGCAGCTTCCAACGAGCTCGTAGACAGGTGCACATATGTAATATACGTTGTGCAGATAACAATTTGCATAGATACACGTATATATATATATATATATATATATATATATACATGAAAAAAAGACAAGAGGGGAGAGTAAGTTGAAGGCCCATGGGCGATCAGAAAGGGTGCATGTTTTCAGGGCTCTCTCACCATGAACATAGAGGCTCAAGGGCTCTTCGTATCACGCCACGAAACAAGATATACCAGACGCAGTGATTGTCTCTAGTCTCTCATAAAGCCTCTCGAACGATTCTCCAAACAATGCACCAAAATAAAAAATAAAAATTTTTTTTAACTCAAAATTTACTGAAAAAGTCACTGTTTGATTTTTTTTTTACGATTTTTTCAGCTCAAAATAATTCTTCGATTCGTTAATTAAATCACAATCATCAGGGTTCATAATTATTGCAATATCTCCGAGATGGAATGACAATATATTTTCGTCTCTGTTCAACGAAAGTGCGTTTATATCTCTTGAAATTTGTAAATTTTATTAAATTATTAAAATTAATAATAAATTATTGTAATAATTGTTAATTTCCAGGCTTATTTTGGACAAGGTCAGGGTTGGATACGAAAGATCAGGAGTTCCAGACGTGGGAAAAAAATATTTCATAATTTCGCCTATCATTAAACGACCATATTATGCATGAAAAACCACCCCGCGGGAATATAAATTTTTTTTTTTTGGTATGCGCGCCCGTAAATCGTGCGAAAAATCGTGAAATGAAAGGAAAATAAATAACAAGGGTGAGAAAGTTGTATGAAATCATCAGAACCATGCCATCATAAAAAGAAACCTCCTGAAGTGGCGTGATCAGTAAATTTTCATCCAATTCAGAATTTCTTCGTTATTTCACATCAGAATGATTCGAAGTTGCGTAAAAAAGTTGCACAAGTATTTTTTTGAGGAATTCCCCAAAAAAACTCCCAAAAAACGAGTTTCATACAGATCAGTTCAAATTTTGCAAATTCTGTCCGCCATACTAGGTCGGCCATTTTGAATTTTGGAATTCTGACTCCAGATTCAAAATCAGCGACCCGAAAAACCCTAAGATACTGAATTTAATGCAAATCAGCTTAAATTTACAATTTTTGTCCGCCATATTGGGTCGGCCATCTTGAATTCTCAAATTTTGACTTCAGATTCGGAATCAACGATACGAAAAACCTCAAGATACTGAATTTAATGCAAATCAGCTTAAATTTTGCAATTTCTACCCACCATATTGGGTCGGCCATCTTGAATTCTCAAATTTTGACTTCAGATTCGGAATCAGCGATACAAAAAACCCCAAGATACTGAGTTTAATGCGAATCATCTTAAATTTCGTCACTTCTGTCCGCCATATTGGGTCGGCCATCTTGAATTCTCAAATTTTGACTTCAGATTTGGAATCAGCGACACGAAAACCCTCAAGATACGAAGTTTATTGCGAATCAGCTCAAATTCTGAAATTTTGGTTCGCCATATTTGATCCGCCATCTTGGATTTTTAGAAATTCCGAAATATGACACCGTATTCTCATTACCGGCATGATAGATAAGTAATTCCAGCAGAAAGGAATATTTTTTAAAAAAATCACCCTCAAAATTATACACATTTTTCAAATTTTGTCATTTTTGACGATTTTTGAGAAGGTGTGTACAATAAGGGGTAGCTCCGAGAGGGTCGGTGATTTTTTCGGAGTTAGTCGTATCCTTTATCTTTGAAACAAGCCCTTAACGAACATTCTGCGTTAATTTTTGTGGAAGTTATGAATTTTCAAAAGTAGTGGTACATATATGTACCACTGCGGGCACGAAAGGGTTAAAAGCTTCAGCGTTAATGGCAGACCTATCGATCGAATTTAGTTCCGCCAGCGGCCGCTATGTTGCGCATAGGCTCAAGATCGTTCTCGCAAGTGAAGAGAGGCCCCGGATAGTCATATAAACGAGTGAACCAAAAATTTTGCCATTGCCTCTGACTTTGAATTAAACAATAATTTTTTTTATTTTGTTATCGTGCTCACAAGACCTATAAAATTAACAACTTATCGTCTCGAATAATTTGTTTGTTTGTTCAATGGTTCCAGAATTAAGATTTTGTAAATTTCATAATTTTCATTGAAATACTCACTGGTGGGTCGTGACGTTGAAGAATAGATGAGAGAATTGGGGCGCCGAGTCCTCGGGGCCGTGGGGCGCTGGAAAACTCGCTACAAGCATAACCGGCTTGCGGGCAAAATTGTGCTTGCTCTGTCGTAAAAAAGCAACACTGTCGTTCGCTATCAGGTCCGGATAATAATCCTTGCTGTAATCGAAACCGTGCTTTATCTTCTTGCCGTTCATGTTCACGCTGTAGTTGTAGTATTTCGAGTTCATTATTAAACCGCCCCATTCGCGCCAGCCTGGCGGTATGTAAGAGCCATTGTACTTGTTCAGATATTTGCCGAAATATCCTATAGAGAAAAAAAAAAAGAAAAAAAAAAGAAAACAATCCATGAAACCTAAACCCTGTTTAATCGTATTTAAAATAAAAATTAAATTAATTAAATGGTTGAGTTACCGGGGCGATTGATTATTTAGAAAAAAAAAAAAATCAAATTTGAAAAAAAAAAAACGATCGAAAAATTCGATAACGAGTTTATGCATTTCGTATGCAATTCATACATGCGTATGCGCTCATGTGTAACTTGAGACAATAAATCATTAGAATCGTAAAATGTTATTTTCAACCTACCGCAGTTATCCATTCAAATAATAATTTCCAATTCCACTCTGCTATTCGTGTTACACGCAACAGCATGAATATTTTTGTATAAAATTAGTAATAATAATAATAATAATAACAATAATAATAATATACGAAAGATCCTCGTAACCACTTAACTCCGTAGGCGACAATAAAATAAAAAAATTTAAAAAAAACGAAACAAAGCAGACACCTGTTGCCCCCGAGACTATGACGTAGTTATATTACGTCGTGTGAAAAGGTCGAACAGACGGGGAAGAGACTCGTCAATTAAAAAAGTAAACGTTAGGTTCGTCTATGACGATGATTGAAATGAAGAAAAAAAAAAAGAATAAAAAAAAACTACGTATGAAACGACGAAACCATCGAACTGGGCGAGCTGGTATTCGTATGCGAAAGAAGAGAGAGAGAGGAGAGAAAAAAAATGATAAAAAAAAGTAAAGGAGTTACTGGTATCCCTCTGGCGCCAGTCGAACTATATATCGGAGAGAGGGGGAGAGAGAGAGAGAGCACAAATCTTCATGGAACAAAGAAACACGCTCTGCAAAAAAATATATACATGTGGGTCACCCGCAGGGAACGAAAAAAAAAAAACACGATCTGTCCATGACTTGGGATCGTTGCTATTGTTTTTTTTTGTCCACAAAATTCACGAAGTTGATCTAGATAGACTTTCCTTTTTTTTTTTTTTCTTTAATTCGACACTTTTTTTCATTAAATCGATGTCAGAGGTCACCGAGACCTCGCGCAAGGTCAAAAAGCCTCGGGGGAGAAAAAAAGAGCACTTTATGCGCCGTCTCAACGATTTTATATTCGGTCTGCATGAAGCTTTGCTGACTCTTACACGGACTCGTGAGAAATATAACGTATAAAAAGGACACTGGACAGCAGGAAGACGTGGAAAAGAAAAATTTGTCGTCTTGGTTTCTTTCTCGTCGTTCATTCCTCTCCTTATAGAAAGGGATTTCACAGAGGGAGATAGAGAGATAGAGAGAGAGAGAGAGAGAGAGAGAGAGAGAGTGGATGGATTCCCCCTTGGCTTCGACGAGAATGAGACGAGCCCACGATAAGAGAAACCAGTTCTCTTGCGGATCGTATCCGACCGGAGAGTTCAAGCTAAATTTTCTCAACGATACGATACGTGTGGGACGTATAGCATAATATGTATGGCGCAAAAAAAATGATCTTGGTGAATCCGAAAAAAGTATATTATTATATCAAATCAAGGTGTTTCATTATGATAACTTAATAAGATGAGAAATCCTGCACACGGAGAATACGGGAAAATTTGTATACAACATTGTAAACTTGAGATGATAAAAAAAAGCTGTGCACACATCGACTCTCATTTTAACTCTATACGTTTCGATCCTATACACGTTTCACTCCCGCAGGTTTAACATTTACACGTTTCAGTCTTACATGTTTCATTCTTACACGTATCAAACTTGCGCGCTTCACATGTACATATTTAGACCCGACACGGTTCAATCTTGCACGTATATCATCTACACGGTTCACTTTTTCACATTTTAATCTTACATGTTTCTCTCTAACAGGCTTCACTCTTACACGTTTA
Source organism: Rhorus exstirpatorius (assembly GCA_963564615.1). Lineage (NCBI taxonomy): Eukaryota > Metazoa > Arthropoda > Insecta > Hymenoptera > Ichneumonidae > Rhorus > Rhorus exstirpatorius. Next base: position 18,355,652 of record OY751322.1, on the reverse strand, counting down.
GCTCTTATATGTTTCATGCCTACATGTTTAGCTCTTACCCTTATCACTCCTACACGTTTAACCCCCACACGTTTCACCCCTGTACGTTTCACCCCTGCACGTTTCACCTCTACACGTTTCACCCCTGCACGTTTCACCCCTACACGTTTCACCCCTACACGTTTCACTCCTACACGTTTCACTCCTACACGTTTCACTCCTACACGTTTCACTCCTACACGTTTCACTCCTACACGTTTCACTCCTACACGTTTCACTCCTACACGTTTCACTCCTACACGTTTCACTCCTACACGTTTCACTCCTACACGTTTCACTCCTACACGTTTCACTCCTACACGTTTCACTCCTACACGTTTCACTCCTACACGTTTCACTCCTACACGTTTCACTCCTACACGTTTCACTCCTACACGTTTCACTCCTACACGTTTCACTCCTACACGTTTCACTCCTACACGTTTCACTCCTACGCGTTTTACCCCTACACGTTTCACTCCTACACGTTTCACTCCTACACGTTTCACTCCTACACGTTTCACTCCTACACGTTTCACTCCTACACGTTTCACTCCTACACGTTTCACTCCTACACGTTTCACTCCTACACGTTTCACTCCTACGCGTTTTACCCCTACACGTTTCACTCCAACACGTTTCACTCCTACACGTTTCACTCCTACACGTTTCACTCCTACACGTTTCACTCATACACATTTAGCTCCTCCACGTTTCGCTCCTACACGTTTCACTCCGGTACATGTTCCCTCTTACACTTTTTACTCCGACACGTTTTACTCCTACACGTTCACCCCTACACGCTTCACCCCTACACTTTCACTCGTACACTTTCACTCCTACACGTTACACTCCTACACGTTTCACCCCGACACGTTTCGCCCCTACACATTTCATCGCTACACTTTCCACCCTTACACGTTTCACCCCTACACGTTTCACACCTACACGTTTCGCTCCTACACTTTTTCATTTTCTTTTCTTTGAACGTGTCATTCTTACACGTTTTACTCTTACATGTGTTTATTCTGTGCACGTTACACATTTGTCTCGCGTATTGCAACCCTACACGTTATATCCTTACCAACACGTATGCTCTATACACGTTATAACGTTTCGGGCGTTATAATTCTCGATATATTTCATCGTATTAGCCCTACACGTTTTACCCATATAAATCATACACGCTTCCACCGTACACGCTTTACTCTTATACATCGTACACAGTTTAGCTCAACGCGTTTTATCCTTCAATGCTTCAATTCCACACGTTTCACCTTTCCGGGCTTTAATTCCACACGTTTCATCCTAGCAGGTTTTAACACCACACATTTCATCCTCGTGTCTTTCAACCACTATACACATTTCACTCTCATACATCATGTACTTGCTTATACTCGTACACGACTTTAAAGGTGAACGTAACTCTCCGACGTCTCGTCTCGCAGCTCGATTTGGAGCAAAATATCCGACATACAATGAATATACTGTATTATGTATAATCTTTTATATACGTACACGTTGGAGAATCCTTGAGTGTACAGTACGCGTTATGTTGCACGTAACAAACGTATATCTGCGCTCGATCCAACTCTTCGAATATGGTCAAGCGGACAGGACGATGAACGGAGAAGTAGGAGAGGGAGGAGGGGGGCAAAGAGAGTCTCTCGTTCATAAAACCGGATAAACATGTAGAAGAAGGACGAGAAATGAGAGGCTCGTCCGTGGGCTCAAAGCGAAACGACACACACGAAGTAGAAAGAACCAAAAAAATCCTGTCAGAAGCAACCACGATCCCCCCGCGCCGTTTCTGGCCGACAAGTCGCGGATATATATCGAGAGCAACAAGGAGAATTCTCAAGAACTAATGAAGAACAAAAAAAAAATACTCCTCTCGCTCCCGATGCTCATTTTCGTAAGACTTGCTCGGCTTGACGATCGCGTGGGCGGAGGGGATTTCATCGGGTCCCCCTCGGAAAACCGTCCGAGGGCCCCGAATGGCTTTTACCCTGGTGCATTTTTGCAGAAAGAAATTAATATGAAAAATTACACTTTTTTCTTATTGACATTTTTTTCGAAATTAAAAAAGAAATAAAATAACGTACGAAAAAAAATAGAAGTTCATAAGACCTCAACGTCTTTTTCTTTTCGTATCTTTCTTTATTTTTTGTTCTAATTTTTAAGAAATAAAATAAAATTGATTTCCCTACAATTAGACGTAAAAACATGAATTCGCTGGGAATGTTATGAAGCAAAAAGAATAAATCTCGTTTGTACATAGCTCGTTCGCGTGAACTGACGCTTTACCTAGAAATGCAAATGAGTCGACAGTTGGATTCGGGAAATACAGACCCGCGGGAGAACGCTCTCTTTCTCTCTCTCTTTCTCTCTCTCTCTCCAGAGACACACACGTTGCTTATGACGAGGTTTTGTGTTTTATTTATTTTTTTCCCCGTATCTCTTTTTTTTTTTGTTTTTTTCGTCACACGTCGACAAACTACTCTCTCGACGACACTTATAGTAGTACAGTCGAGGGGACCTGTCGACCTGTTTCTCTCTATTCGTTTTCACAATACAAAATAAAGTCTCTCGTTTTTTCTCACCCCCCTCGCGACATTTTTTTTACAGCAAGAGCGAAAAAAAAAATAAAACAGCGAGAAAAAGCAAAATGTGCTCGTCAATTCGAAGAAAAACCATTGATAATTATTATTTTTTTTTTATTAAAAAAAAAAACGAAAAATTTCGAATTTAAGTATAAAAAGGACTCACCGGTTCGATAACCCGCGTTACTGAGATAAGCCGCGAACGAGTGCGGCTCGTGATCTCGTTGCCACTGCGGACTGCTGCAATTGTCATTATTCGTGAATACCTCGTGATTGTGAACGTAACGACCGGTGAGGAGGGAACTTCGAGACGGACAGCACATCGGTGTTGTCGTATACGCGTGTCTCATCTCGGCACCCTCGTCCCTTATTCGCCTCAGTGTACGTGGCATAAAGTTTAACGAACCTTCATACGAGCATTGAGACAATAAGAATAATAATAATAATAGTAAGAATAATAAATCAATTAATTATTAATTAATTATTTATAAAAATTACCAAGTTCGACATCCTGATCGTCCGTGAGTATGAGGACGATATTGGGCTTTCTTTCGCGTGTCTGCTGATACGGTAGATATGGCGAATTCGATTGAGTGCTTTGCGGACCGTTGTGACTGCCGGTTTTGTGAATGGAACCACCGGAAACGCGTCTTTGACCACCAAAAACGTCTTCCCCCGTAGTATCGTCAGTGGCTGGACGTCTAGCATTTGCTCCCACGATAAGCAGAAAGCTCACAAATCTGAATAAACCTCTCATGATGTTTTATTTTTTTATCAATTTAGTAAGGATTTTTTTTCCCCCTCGTAATATATTTTTTTTTTCTTTCAATCTGACGGATCGGAAAAATGTGACTCGAGTCTCTGTAACACAAAAAAAATACGATTGGGACTATCAAAAATTTTGCTCGTATTGACAGTGGGTAGAGATTTTTTTTTTTATCGTTAATAATTTTTTTTTTTATATTTTAATTTTTTTTTTTTTATCGTTACGTAAAATTAAATTTGGAACGGTTGTTCAAGTCGGTACTAAGATAAGACTTTTTTTTTTGCTCTTATTGCGTTTAATTGGAGAAAAAAAAATTAATCTTCGGTATTAGTTTTGAGAGATCGATGCCAAGAAATTGTTATTATTGTGCTTTTCATATACAGTCAAGTAAAAAAAAAATAAATTTTTTACATACTTGTCCATTATAAATCACAAATCACGAGTGTAATTGCTTTTCTTGGATAAAAATTAATTAAATAAATAATCAATTGAATAAAAATAAATTCGATTTTTCACAATTACGAATCACCCGTTAATCTTTTAAATCTTTTTCTTTTTCAGTATGTTATATCGTATCGCAAACGAGGAACTGATAAAGAGTAAAAAGCGTAATGGTAAAAGAGTTCACGTTAGGTTTATAGTCTCTCGTCAGACGTAATGGACACTTCAATATTAGATTTATGGCTAGTGGCATCATTGCACTTGCTAACCTCTCTCTCTCTCTCTCTCTCTCGCTTTACATGCATTTTCCTTCCATCTTTTATTTTTCGCTGGTCGAGAATTCATGTGTATAGTCTGTAGAACATATGTTCCGAGTCATGAGACAACTAGCCAGGCCATTCGGACGTAATGTACAATTTATACTCGCGTAACAAATATAAGTTTACAAGCGAGACGTGATCCACGTTGATGATCGAGTCTCCGATGGATCTCGATTCTTTTAATCGAGCTGCATTCTCGCATTTCTCGCTAGACGAACCGATGAGATATGAACGCGGAGATCGCAATGGAGAAATGAGAAAAATAAAGAGAGAGAGAGAGAGAGAGAGAGAGATGGACCAACGTTATCGCTAGAGTAGCAAGAACGACCACCATCCAGCAAGGATACATGTTGCAATATGTATGCAATAATAAAAAAGGACATGAATAATTGCACCAATATGCCGATAATTGTGTGACTCGTGAGATCAAAAAGAAGGATTATCTCGATGTCGATAGTGATAGACATGAGGTCGCCGATGTCAAGAGTGACGTATATGGGATTCCCGATGTTAATAATAGTGACAAATACGGCGATCTTAAGGTCAATCGTGAAAGATATGAGGTTGTCAATGTCAAGAGTGACAAATATGGGGCTCTCGGTGTCAAGAGTCATAGATACAGAGTTCTCGATGTCAATACTGCCATATACGGAGTTCTAACGGTCAATAATGACAGATATAAGGTTCTCTATGTCAATAGTGACAGACATGAGGTTCTCGATGTCAAGAGTGACGAATACGGAGTTCTCGATGTCAATAGATGGAAATTCGGGGTTATGGATGTCAATAGTGACAGATACGGAGTTCTCGATGTTAAGAGTGATAGATACGGGATTTTCTATGTCAATAGTGACAGATATGAGGTTCTCGATGTCAAGAGGGACGAATACAGGGTTCTTAATGTCAATAGTGACAGATACAGAGTTCTCGATGTCAATACTGCCAACTAAGGAGTTACAAATGTCAATAATGACAGATATGAAGTTCTCGATGTTAAGAGTGACGAATATGGGGCTCTTGATGGGGTCCTATGTCAATAGTGACAGATACAGAGTTCTCGATGTCAATACTGCCAAATGCGGAGTTCTAAATGTCAATAATGACAGATATGAGGTTCTCGATGTCAAAAGTGACAAACATGGGGTTCTCGATGTCAAAAGTGATGGATACGGGGTTCTCGATGTCAATAGTGACAGATACAAAGTTCTCGATGTCAATACTGCCAAATACGGAGTTCTAAATATCTGTAATGACAGATATGAGGTTCTCGATGTTAAGAGGGACGAATACAGGATTCTTAATGTCAATAGTGACAGATATAGAGTTCTCGATGTCAATACTGCTAAATGGAGTTCTAAATCTCAATAATGACAGATATGAGGTTCTCGATGTCAAAAGTGACAAACATGAAGTTCTTGATGTCAAAAGTGATAGATACGGGGTTCTCGATGTCAGGAGTGACGAATACGGGGTTCTAAATGTCAATCGTGACAGATACTGCGTTATCGATATCAATACTGCCAAATACGGAGTTCTAAATGTCAATAATGACAGATATGAGGTTCTCGATGTCAAAAGTGACAGAAACGGCATTCTCGATGTCAAAAGTGACAAAAACGAGATTGTCGATGTCAATAGTGACAAAAAACGAGGTTCTCAATGTCACTATTGACAGTTACGGGTATCTCGATGTCAAAATGAAAAAAAAAAAAACGAGAATTTCATTATCGACAGTGATAATTTTTCCGATAAGAAAAAATTAAGCCCCGAAAATTGACCATTAATTTAAAATATGACAATCTCGATCTGTCAACTGAACGAATAAAAAAAACTCCCACGTCGTCAAGTTCGCGGATTAGTAATGGCAAAAAAAAACTGTGGTAAACCATTGCACCTCAACTGTCAAGTATATCCGAGAGATTCGACTCTGTCACGCTCTGAATAAGAGCTTTCCAAGGAGAACTCTCGACGAGTAAATTAGAGCACGAGGAGCAAGAACAGAAGGAAAAGTGAAGGGAGAAAAAAAAAAGATTAAGGGACTTGAGAGTCACGGCTCTGTTCTTCTCATTCCCCGCCGGCTACGACCGTACGGAGATTGGCGTTAATTATCACTAATTGATGATCTTTCCGTTGGATATTACTGACCTAAATCCTCCAGAAGAAAGGATAATTGTATCACTTCGACATTTCAACATTAGCGATTTTTCTCTATCATCCGACAGACCCGAATGGTAATCATGCTTTTTCGTTGCAAAATTCGAGTAAAGCTTTCCTTCCTACCGAGGAATTGAGGCGATGACGTCATACAACCCAAATTCTAACCAGCTCAGCTCGTTCAGTTTCAAGTACCAATACAGCAGTAACGACCGACCAGGAGTGCCCAATACTTGTGAGAAATAGTACACGAATGTACTCGCGGCTATACGTATGACAGAGGCCCACACATTCGATTCATCATGGTAAATGGACTTCACGCGCGTCAGGGTGGTCATGTGAATTTCCGGTTTCTCCAATTGACTCTTTCACAACGCGTCGTGAATCCCAAACACACATATTATATGCACTGTTCGGTACAGTAAAGTTCATGTGTAGATCCATTGCTCGCAAATAAAAGGGCGTAACTATCATCATTTTGTATATCAAATGGATAGAGCTTCAGCCCTGTCAACTGTCAACCCCGTGGATATTGCGTTAAAACAGAGCTGTTCCCATTATCCACGACTCACGATACCATTGTCCGCTACCAAATCGAATTTATACCGTTCCATGTGTACACAATCTTCAAATTCAATCATCGATGTATTCAGACCGTTTTGTAGAATTATCACGGAGCTTGACGCAGAAAGATCAATGCACCGACCCTTCCGGTTCATTCATACACGTAGCCATAGGGATTCGTGGCAGCAAAGCGGTTAGCGGCAATTTAATTCTCGCTATAATAGTGTTTCGTTGAGTCATCAAAAGTTTGCGAGAGAATCATCGTTGGTCTGACTCTGGTTGTTCAACCGGTAATGCTTCTCCAGAGTTATAACTCTCCCGAATGACAATTCTGGAGGATAACATATCGGAATGTGGTCAAAGTCATCAAGCACTGACTACCTATTGTTGAACAATTGTGCTAGGTTAGCAATTATTACTCCCAAAACTTCGATGATCAAAAATCCGCTTGACTGGCAGATTTTGGGGTCATACATTATAAGACTTCTTTTGAGGAATAATTCACTGGGAGGATGACTATCCTCCGATTAGGAATCCTACCGGATAACATCGCAAAACGACCATGATCGTTTTCATTCGTGTTAGAAATTTCGCGGAGTCATCGAAGTTTTGGGGGAAAATCATTGCTAGTCCTGTATCGTTAATCGGTCAGTTAGACAAGTCTGCTGGATGAGAATCATACCGGATAACGCGAATTTGATGCAGGAATTATGGTTAGCCAGGTTGATGCCCGGTTTTCATTTGAATCCTGTCTGGATCTATGAGGTTTTTGTTAACCTTCTAACCATTTCCATAGGAATCCTATGTGGATCTGTGCGGTTTACGTCCAATTTTTGATTATTTACTCTTGTCCACTTTCAGTCTTTTTCTGCTGGAATTCTATCTGGATCCATGTTGGTTGTATCCATCTTTTAATCATTTCCATTGGAATCCGATCTGGATCTACGCTGTTTTTGTTAACCTTCTAACCATTTCCATAGGAATCCTATCCGGATTCATGCGGTTTACATCCAATTTTTGATAATTTCTATTGAAATCCTAGCTATTCCTATGTGGCTCTTGTCCATTTTTAGTCTTTATCTGCTGGAATTCTATCTGGATCTATGTAGATTCTAATCTACCTTCTAATCATTTCCATTGGAATCCTATCTGGATCTATGTGGATTCGATCTACGTTCGTATCATTTCCATTGGAATACTATCTGGATCTATGTGGGATCTATGTGGGTTCTGTCTATTTTCTAATCACTTCCATTGGAATCCTAGCTGGTTCTACGTGCCTTTTTCCACGTTTAGTCTTTTTCTGCTGGAATCCTATCAGGATGTATGTTTGTTCTATCCACTTTCTAACCCCGTTCCATTTGAATTATATCTGGATCTATGCGGGTTCTCTATCCACCTTCTAACCCATTTCCATTGGAATCATACCTGGATCTATACTGTTTTTGTTAACCTTCTAAACTTCTAACCATTTCCATAGGGATCCTATTCAGATTTATGCGGTTTACATCCAATTTTTGGTAATTTATATTGAAATCCTAGCCATTCTTATGTGGCTCTTGTCCATTTTTAGTCTTTATCTGCTAGAATTCTATCAGGATGTATGTCAGTTCTGTCCACCTTATAACCCATTTCCATTTGAATTATATCTGGATCAATGCGGGTTCTCTATCCACCTTCTAAACCATTTCCATTGGAATAATATCTGGATCTACCCTGTTTTTGTTAACCTTCTAATCATTTCCATAGGAATCCTATCTGGATGTATGCGGTTTACATCCAATTTTTGATATTTTCTATTGAAATCCTAGCTATTCCTATGTGGCTCTTGTCCACTTTTAGTCTTTTTCTGCTGGAATTCTTTCTGAATCTATGTGAATTCTATCTATCTTCTAATCATTTCCATTGGAATCCTATCTGGATCTATGTGGATTCGATCTACGTTCGTAACATTTTCATTGGAATACATGATGGGATTACTATCTGGATGTATGTGGGTTCTATCCACTTTCTAATCATTTCCCATGGAATCCTAGCTGGTTCTATGTCTTTTGTCCACTTTTAGTCCTTTTCTGCTGGAATTCTATCAGGATGTATCTCAGTTCTGTCCACCTTCTAACTCATTTCCATTGGAATCATATCCGGATCTACGGTGCTTTTGTTAACCTTCTGACCATTTCTGTTGGAATCCTATCCGAATCTATGCGATTTACGTTCACGTATGGACCATTTCTATTGGAATATTATCCGGATCTATATTGCTCCTATCCACTTTTAGCTGGTTTCTGCTGGAACCCTATCCGTATCTATGGTGGGTTCTATCCACCTTTTAACAATTTCGTCTATTTTCGTATATATTCGTTATGGTCCATGCAACAAAACGCAGAGAATTATATTCGCTATGATGCGTTACGTCCGACTGGTCCGATTGTCTGATTGTCCCGGGTGTCAGTGTTGGATAATGAAGCCGTATAATCAGTATATTTATGTCCACGTATACGTATCTGGGACACGTAACGTCCAACACGTTATACAAAGTGTTCCGAATACATTCCTTCTGAATCAGCAGTTGAATGGCTCCAGTGCGTCATCGACGCGACTTTTAATTGACATTTAACAATTACAAATTTCGTACCAAAATATCTCAATTATTTGTAACAATTTGTTTCATTTCAATGGAAAGTAATCTATATGGGCAATGTTAATTGTGAAAACGAGAATTGAAAAACGTTGGCCCCGCCAGGACCAAAGTTTTGATAGGCAAGTGAGTCCGCAAGCTGTATTAAAAAATAATATTACAAGTTCGTTGTTAAAAAAAAAAAAAATGCAATATTTTTCTCCTTGGATCTCGTTTTGTTCGTTTTTTTTTTTCATCCAGATAATATCGAGATTACGAAATAAAAGTGTATACACTTTATGTATAATATATATTTATATATGTATTATGATATAAAAGTAATTCTACGAGTGCTGTCAGACACGAGGTCGTCCTAGCTGAGTGAGAAGTGGGCACAAAAAAAAACAAATCCTAATAGTAAACGAGGCAGAGAAAATAAGAAATAGGCTCTCTAGAAACCTCTCGAGTCCAGAACAAGATATATAATCATGTTCGTCCAAAAAAAGATGAAAAAAAAAAAAAAACTTACAGCCTTCATTGTGCTGTAACCAAATGGGAGAACCGTCGTCGTCGTCCAACGTATGTCTGATATGTATTTACTATATATATATATTTAAATGTATATATAGAATTTTGAGCAGTTTGAGTATTATGGCGGTTCACGCGTTACAAGCGTGAAAATGAGAAACGATGACCGAGGGTCTCGGTTGGTGACTCTTTTGTCGAGACTCACCGCACCAATCGTTGTCGTCGCATGCCACTCTGTGCGGCCTATCCAAATCATAATAATATCCTACGAACTCTCATACGTTTTTAGAGGACCTGAGTTTCGTGGCGACGAAAAAAAAAAAAAAAAATCCCAAAAAGTTTACACTTGTCCTGTCACACTCGTCGACGCGTCACATCCGTAAATGATTGTGACTTTGGAACTTCGTCAGTTGTAAATTACAAATTGAAATTGTGATATGTAAATGTTTCTTGTAAATTATAAATTAAAATTTTAACATCCATCAACTGTCCCTTAGAAATTACAAATTACCATTTCAATACTTAACAGTCCCTTATGAATTGTAAATTCTCATTGTACTGTTTAAGTGCCTCGTGGAAATTAATAAAATGGAATTGTCATGTGTCAGTGTCCCTTTTAAATTGGAAAGAACAATTTTAATATGCAACTGTCCCGTATAGATTAAAAATTGAAATTTTTAATATCCAACTGTCCCTTATAAATCGAAAATTATAGTTTTAACATTCGACTGTGCTTTGGAATTTAAAAATTACAATTGTTGTCATGAGTATATAATTCTTTTAAATTGAAAAAGTACAATTGTAATACATGACTGGCTAAAGTTAATTACAAATTGAAATTTTAATATCCAACTGTCCTTAATAAATTGATAATTACAATTGAAATATGCAACGGTCCTTTGTAAATTACAAATTGGCACTGTAGTATGGAATTGTCTCTTATAAATTCAATTACCTCAAATCCAACTGTCCCTCATAAGTTGAAAATTAAAATTATCATATGTGACTGTCCCTTAGAAGTTTAAAATTAAAATTTTATTACGTGATTGTTCCTTTTCAAATTAAAAATTTTAATTGCCATGTATAATTGTCCCTTCAAAATTGTTAATTACAATTGTAACTGTGATACGTAACTTTCTCTCATAGATTATAAATTAAAATTCTAAAATCCAACTGTCCCTTGAAAATTACAACTTACAATTTTAATACGTTACTGTCCCTTCCAAATTAAATAAAAATTATGATACATAACTGTCCCTTACAAATTATCAATAACAATTGAAATATCCAACTGTCCCAAATTAAATTAAAATTTACACGTGTCATTTATAATTTGTAACAGGTACAAATGATGACCATCCCTGTTTGAATTTTTTTCGTTAAGCTCATAATTATTAACGAATCAATGACAGCTGGAGTTTCTTGTGATCAGTGAAAAAGGCAAATAGTGCGCTCGTAGCAAGACACTTTTCTGTCCCACGTAGAGCCATCGATCTGCTTCTACTACTTCCTCACGGTACACCTCGCGTATCTATATCCCCTTTTTTTTCTTTCGCAGTCTCTGTCTCGTCCTCCATGAGAAAAATATTAAGGGGAAACTTCTGCTTCATATTTTCCGCCGTAAAAATTCACATCGAAGCCCATCCACCGAAAAAGAGATTTTTTTTTTTTTTTTTTTTTTTTTTTTTTCGAGATCCGCAGAGCCCCCCCATACGCATGAATGCCAAAAAGCTCTCGGCTGAGTAACCGAGAGGGCGAAGACGAGACACGGGAGAGAGGAGAGAGCTCCTCGCTCGAGTGAGCGTGAAGAGGAGTTGGCATTTATTTTTATTTTTTTATTTTCTTTTACGAAAGGGCAAAGTCTCTCTCGTCGTGTTATACAAACATACGATCGAGGCAAATATTTTTTCGTTATTAAATTTTTGTTGTAAATTTTTTTTTTTATTACAATAATGTGTGTTTTTTTTTAAATTAACCAATTTGACATAAGAAAAAAATTGAATTGGCAAGTCTCTGGAGCCTGTGTTAGATCCGGCAATGTGAAATCTGAACCATGAATTAAAGAAAAAAAAAAAACTCATTTTATATCGAATTTGGACGGATTGGAAGTTTGCCAATATTACGAGCGTGGATTTATCGTTACTTTTCTATCTTTTCGGCGGGTATATAAGCGAGAGATATCGCGAGCTGGTAGGGCTCTCTCCTTCGCTTTATATACCTTTTTAGTTGTGTGTGTGTGTGTAGAGGTGGATGAAAATACGATATCGGAGATACGGAGAGTCGTAAATAAATATAAATCGTGAAAAATCGTGACGGCGATAGCGGGGGACGAGGCAATTTTTTTCTCATCCTTTACATATATATATGTAATACAGTAACCGTATAACGCTCAAATAAAAGTAAATCCGATTTCTCAAATCGATTTTACGTGTATGGGTCCAATGCACGAGGAAGTATATGGTTTGAAATTCGTCCCTTTATTCTCTCGATGGTATTAAATAATTTGATACTGATTTTTCTTTTTATTGGGCTTGAGTGAATGAGTAAACGATGAAATAAGTAAATAAATGAATAAGGAAATAGATTTTTAAATAAATAAATAAGTAAATCAGTAAATAAGTAAATAAATTGGTAAATCAGTACGCAAGTAAACAAGTAAACAAATAAATGAGTAAATAAGTTAATGAATAAATAATTTATTTTTTTAAGATTTCATAAAATTAATTCGAGCACAAAGATATCGACGATTCGTCGAATCACTGTTCTGATTCTTTCAACTTCTCTTTGTTTGTTTTTTTTTTTTCCCCTCTACATCTTCGAGCTTCGTTGTTACACACTCTGTGAGACCCAGAGTGTATCGTCAAGGTGTACCCCCGCTAATGCGATTAGCATTAGTCGAAAACCCCGTTAGCATCAGACGCCTATACATACATATATGTATAGTATATGCATCTGTATATATATTTCCGTGAGCATTGTGCATTACGGTGCATAGTGCAACGTAAAAGTTAAGTCACGCCGAGCAAGCGACGTTCTCGACTTACGCCAACGCGGGCACAACCTCAGGGCGTTATACGACCACACGATCAAGACCAGTACAGGAATTCTACACCTACAGCGAAATTAGCTATTATATATATATTTATGAACAATATATTAAATATTATAAATTGAATATTATATTGCCCTCCTTTGAACCTAAACTTCACCCTCCTTTCAATCTCAATCTCACCCTCCGTTAAAGTCTGAATCTTGCCCTTCTTTCGACCTCAACTTCACCCTACTTTCAACCTAAATTTCACCCTCCTTTCAATCTCAATCTCACCCTCCTTTCAATCTAAACTTCACCCTCCTTTTAACGTAAGCTTCACCCTCCTTTCAACCTAAACTTCACCCTCCTTTCAATCTCAATCTCACCCTCCATTAAAGTCTGAATCTTGCCCTTCTTTCGACCTCAACTTCACCCTACTTTCAACCTAAATTTCACCCTCCTTTCAATCTCAATCTCACCCTCCTTTACAGTCTGAATCTTGCCCTCCTTTCAACCTCAATTTCGTCCTACTTTCAACCTAGATTTCACCCTCCTTTCAATCTAAACTTCACTCTCCTTTTAACGTAAGCTTCACCCTCCTTTCAACCTAAACTTCACCCTCCGTTGAAGTCTGAATCTTGCCCTTCTTTCGACCTCAACTTCACCCTACTTTCAACCTAAATTTCACCCTCCTTTCAATCTCAATCTCACCCTCCTTTACAGTCTGAATCTTGCCCTCCTTTCAACCTCAATTTCGTCCTACTTTCAACCTAAATTTCACCCTCCTTTCAATCTAAACTTCACCCTCCTTTTAACGTAAGCTTCACCCTCCTTTCAACCTAAACTTCACCCTCCTTTCAATCTCAATCTCGCCCTCCTTTGCAGCCTGAAACTTGCGCTCCTTTCAATCTAAATTTCACCCTCCTTTCAACCTAAATTTTTAACCGATGTTAATTGTTATTTTAATTTTCTAAAAAAAATAATTTTTCCGAAGTGTTTCAATGGAATTTTTGAAATTCGATATGAAAAGGTGAAAAAAAACGAAAAATCGCACTTTTTTCATTTCATGAATTTTTTAGGGTTAACTGAAATCGCTGTAATTTCTCTTCCCGAAAGATTTAGGACTCGAATCAGTGCTTATTCTCTTCGTAATCGTTTTAACTTTGAAATGGAGCTCGGTTCATTATGTTACGATTTTTTTTTCGATTTTTTACAGATTTTAAAAGTCGGATCATCGATTTTTACCGATTTTTCCATACATGCCCCTTTGGGCTCGAGTACGTCGATTTTCAAAGTGCTCTTTTGGTTACAAAAAAATGAGATCTCGCGATGAATTCTACGGCATTCTCTGAGTCTACTTTCAGGCTTTTCGAAAAACACCCCAAGTAAGCCAAATTCTGTCAATCCGGAGCAGAGTTATGGCCATTTGAAATTTCGTGATTTTCAGATTTTCGAAAAAGTTGAGCAAAAAATTGAGAATTTTATTTTTTTCATCTTTCACGATATTTTCAGGCTCTAGGCGATCGTAAACTTTCCACTGATTACGAATCACGTCGATTTTCCCCCGGAATCCCAAAAATTCGATACGAAAAAAAAACCAAAAAAGTTATTCAAGTCGACAAAAGTTTAGCACATTTTTTTATATTCATGTATTTCCATATAGGTGGATAAACAATACCTGCTTATACATAAATATTGTTATAATGGTTCTCGTATATATATATATATATATATATATATATATATATAAAATAAACATTGATGCTGGGAGATGCTTGCTGGCTCGCGGGCTTTGATGTGCACTTTGGCTAATGCAGCGGTTTGCGGTCGTGACTTCTCGCATCGTCGAGAGAGCTCACCGGTTGAGCCGAGCGAGAAAAAAAAATCAAGTTCCGCGTGTAAGGGTTAGAGAAGGGGGGGGGGGGGGGGGGGGAGGGTGAAAATACATAGAAATTTGTAATTCATACATAAAGAAAAAAAATCCTCTCAAATATAGGTTAGGGAACATCGAGAGCCCAAGTATGAAAAAAAAAAAAAAAATTAATAAGTCTCATTTTTATATCCATTACGAATTTGAAAAAAAAAGTGATTCCCATTACCCCGAACTACCCCCCTGAAGAGCTCAAATCGAGGCTCTCTTTTTCCTCTCGTTCGTTCTATTTTTATTTCAAAGTGCTCTTTTTTTTCGCTCTTCACACACTCGCGAGTGTCGATTGTTATTCTCTCGTTCGCTGTGAAATATCGAATTCTCCGATTTTGTTTCGTTATTTATTTTTTTTTTCATGAGGAAAAAAAGTAAATATAAACACGATAGGAGAAAGAACGGAGAGTCTCAGTTCTCGTACTCGGTGATATATATATATATATATATTGTGTGTGTTCGTGCGTGTAGCATAGAAAGAGGGAACTGAGAGCTTGCCCGTGGCTTCATATATGTATAATACTTTTTTTTAAGCCAAATATACTCTCTTCCCTTCGACCGACAAAACTTTGTATGAGTATTTATTCGGCAAAAATTTCCGCGAATCTCGTGTGCACGAGAAAAAAGAGAACGAAAAATTCTCATCATATTTTTACTCGGGGAAAAGTTTTTTTACACTCGAGACATCGGTGTATACGAAGTTTGTGGTTTTTTTTTTTTTTTTTTTTTTACAAGGAATCCTCGAAATATCAGCACGATCCATTTTGGGGATGGAAAACAAAAATACGAATTTTATTCAGTACAGTAAGTTTAATGAAAAAATTTTAATTTTATTCAGTACAGTATTTTTAATTAAAAAAAAAAAAAATACTTTCGAATTAAAATTGAATAATATGAGAAAAAAATTGAAATTTTAAATTGAAGTAATTCAAATAAAAATTAATTAAATTTTGTTTTTTTTTCCCCGTGGGGTGGATCGTTAACGGTGGCTATAAAAAGAAATTAAAAAGAAAGCTTTTCAAAAATTTCATTCATTTCACCTCCTAAGAGAGAGAGAGAGAAAAAAAAACCCGCCATCCATGCACAAAGATTTATCATTTATATATTTGAATTACAGTAATTTTTTTTTCATTTCAGAAAAAACGATTTTTTTTTTACCATGTCGGGTGACTTTTTACCACTCCAGGCAAATTTTTAATATTCTCATCAACCCAATATATTTTTTTTCAAAAAAATTCGTCGAATTGCAATGAAAAATGTCGAATAGTACTTACGAATAAAGCCACAAGCTCTCGAGATATAAATCCCCCCCCCCCCCCCCCCCCCCTCAAAACAGCTTAAACAAATCACCAATTTGAATTTTCATCGAAATTTTTTTTTTATCGTAAATCAGTATGATATTTTTTACATAATTTTTGTTATGATTTTCGAAAACGAAGAATTTAAAAAATCGAATAAAATAATCGTCCAAAGATTTTAAGATTTTTTTCTTACTCACATACAAAGAGAGGAGAGAGAGAGAGAGAGAGAGAGAGATGGAGGTAGAGTGCAGACATCCGGACCTTAAGGAGCCCTGCATCACGCGAGGGGGCATCGAGAAGAGAATCGTAAAGGGAGGCAAAATAGAAGAACTCTCTTGTTGCCTCGGGTACCTGTGCCAGCATCTACTATTTGTATATAAATATAGATATATGTATAAGTTACGGAGGTATAATACGTATGGGAGAGTGCAGAAAGTGCGGCTAAGGTATGCGGTCGTTCCGCACCTGTTTACGATCGCGTTGCGAATGAGGAAGAGAGAGAGAGAGAAAGAAAGAGAGAGAGAGAGATAGAAGTGTGGTCCGTGTATATAATAGCTGCTATAGGAGCTTCGATTCTCGATCGATCCTCCTCCCAGTTTTCGGTCTCTTCTTACAACAGCATTTTCACAGTATTATATGAAACGATGAATTCCATGCAAATTTAATTTTTTTTTTCACGTTAAGCTTCAAAGTGTCAAGAATGTCGACAAATTAATTCAAAAATTTGTCAGTTCCATAGTTCGTGGCACGAAAAAAAAAATCTTTAAAATTCCGGTAAGTTATAACCTTTGCACTTTTTAAATTAGCAATTACACTCGTAAGATGTAATATTATAATATTGTTATTACCATTACTATTATTACGATTACTATTACTATTATTATATAAAGCATTCCAAGCAGAAAAGACCAACTTCTGACCTTCACCCCTTCAGGATATGGTCCATGAAATTATTTATCCTGATTGTTCCAGCTCAGTGAGCCATGTTTTTTTTTAATTTTTTTTTATTTTCAAGGATCTTTTACACGTACATTTCTCAACCGAAGGTTCGATTCGACCAGAATTTCGAGGGATATGAAAAAAAAAAACCTAAAACGAAAAACAGCCACATCGTAAATGACGAGAACATTGGATTTTCAGTAGCAACAATTGCAAAAAGTTATTAACAAATTTTTTGAAAAAATTAAAAAATCTTGAACAAATAATTAGAAATTTTTACTTTACTTTGATACGTAATAATTCCGTTGATTTTTTCAAATAAAAATTCAAAATCACTCGGCGTCAATTATTTAAAAAAAAAAAAGAAACAAAATTAATTCAGGTACAGTCGTGAAAATTTTTCGCCCTCGCCATATTATTTTTCTTAATTCGAGTCAAGGTTTTTGGTGAATTTTAAATTATTTTATTGACAAAAATCTCAAACGGAGATTCGCTGGGGGGAAAAAAAAAATCTGAAAGATTTGAGTGACTCTTTTAAGGCTCATGTAAAGGGCATGAAAAATCGTGAACTTGAGAGAACGGGGGTCAAACGTGTACGTCAGGTCATTGTGGAAATTAAATATATATAAATCTGCCACTTTGAGATGAAGTCCCAGGGGCCCCAGAGCGAGGCAAAACTGACGTGAGAGTGGCGGCGTGTAAATTTTATAAAAACTTCACACAATGTATGGGGCATTCCAGGTTGAAACGACAATTTTTTTTTTTTATATCAATCAATATTTTTATTTATAATTTATGAATTTAACTTCTTTTTATCCTCAAATTAATCAGACAAAATAAAAACAAAATTTCAAAAAAATATTTACAATTTTATCGGCTGTTCAGACGAATTAAAAATTTAAAAAATTATATATTTATGGAATTGCTCGACATGGAACATTTTATAATGAAAAAATAGCAATTTCGTGATAGAAAAAATGATAATAATTGAGCACGTGTATGAAAACGGTTATTCGAGGTGAAAAATTATTTTAAAAAATTTCGATAAATGCCCGATTCGAAGAGATTTTCGTCGATAAAATTCGAAATAATTTTTGGAAAATTGTAAAAATTCGTGTAAACGGTTTTTCGGTGTTGCCCAATACGTCGGAAGGAAAAAAAAATTTCCTCGATCATGGACCTGTCGATTTTACGTGGAAGGTCTCGTATATTTTTATGTGCGCGTAATTTGCGATACAAAGGGGGTCTAGACCGTGGATTTTGAATTTGAAAAATCGTTCCAACGGTCCATAAGTGTTCTACGGACAAATTGCTTTGATGAAACAGCCATTTTGTGTACATAAGCCTCGTACACGTTTCGCAGGACGAATTTAATTGATTCGGTCGATTGACAAAGTACTCCTCGTCCGTCACTAACGATTTTTTACATCGAGTTCCATTCATCGAATTCGAGTATACTGTCGCAATTCCCGAGAGATTGCCATGGCCACACAAAGCCACCCAATGTACAATGAACCCCAAAATTGCTACATCGGACACTCGGAAAGCCCGAAATAACGAAATAAAAACTCCAATTTTTCAAAAATTTCACGAAAATATCTTTGAATTTTCGTCCAAAGCACGATGTACTTCGTAATAATGCGACAAAAAAAAAAATCAATTTTTCTCAACTATGACAAAATTTTTAGAGGAGCCAAAAATTTCAAATGCTCATAACTTCGCTCCCGTTTGACCGACTTAAGCTCAATGGGGGTGTTTTGAAAAGCTCGAGAGTAGCCCAAGAGCATGAAATTCGATTCGTCCTGATATTTCGATTTTTGTGGCCTCTGGGACATTTTGAAAATCGGACGATATTTTTGGCCTCAGAAAAAAAAAAAACGATAGTTCGTCTTTGAAAGGTGGTAAAAAATTGGAAAAAAATCCTAGACGAATGAGTCAAAAAGGATATTGAAGTCTCAACGATTACGAAGAGAATGGGCACAGGTTGGAGTCGCAACTCTTGCTGGGAACGACGTTGCAGCCGCTTGAGTTAGCCTTGTTTATTTTTTTTAAGGAACTTGGAAGAAAAGGAATTTCTTTTTTAAACTTGCAAGTAAACGTTGACCTCAAATTTTAGATTCAGTGGAATGAAGTAAAAGAAAATGTTTGGTGGTAATTTTTTTATTCAACTTTTTTACGAGTCTCGATGGAATTTAGTTTTTTCAAAACATTTGACATGCCTGTGGGGTGAGTTTTGACGTGGAAAGGCCCATATATACGTATTTATAGACGCAGACTGACGAGGAAGCCACAATATATGTATTGGCGTGAGCACAATACTGGTGGAAAGCAGCTACATATGCCCGTATCGTTTGACAATCGATCTTGACTGTGAATCTGATACGAGAGAGAGAGAGAGAGAGAGAGAGAGAGAGAGAGAGAGAAAGAGAGAGAAATGAGAGATAGCTGGCTTGCCAGGGGAATTAATGACTTAGGGATCGATGAATGTATGGAACATTTTGCGTAAATTTATTTTCATTTTTCTCCATTTAATTACACTAAAGTTAAACAATTACTCGTTCGCCAAATATATGACAGATACGAAGAACAGTTCATTACCAAATACAAAAAAAAACAACTTTTATCGGGGACAATACTACAGAAAGACAACTCTACGGAACGACAACTCTACGGAACGACAACTCTACGGAACGACAACTCTAGGAGAATGAAAATTCCATGAAAGGACAACTTTAGGGTAGTAAAACTCTCCGGGAGGACAACTCTATTAAAGGACAACTTTACGGGAGCACAACTATATGAAATGACAACTCTACGGGAGCACAACTCTATGAAAGGACAACTCTACGAGAAGACAACTCTACGGAAGTACGACTCTATGAAAGGACAACTGTAGGGAATGAAAAATCTAAGAAAGGAAAACTCTAAGAAAAGATAACTATACGGAAGTACAACTCTATGAAAGGAAAACTCTAAGTAATGACAACTCTACCGTAGGACAACTCTATGAAAGGAGAATTTTTTAGGAAATGTCAGCTTTACGGAAATAAAACTAAGAGAAGGACAACTCAAACGAATGACAACTCTACGAGATGACAACTCTACGAGATGACAACTCTACGTAAAAATTATTGTACGAAAAGATAATTCTACGGAAAGACAACTCTACGGTAAGACAACTCTACGAAAAGACAACTATACCAGACAGCAATTGTCCGGTTCATACGCAGCTTATACTTTTGTCTTTTGTGCTCAGGAGAGATTTAGTCTGGTAGACTTATCCACCGATATAGTCCTCATTCCGAAGAGTTGTCCACCGGGAGAGTTTTCACTCGGTAACACACTTCAGTCGAACACGACTCTCCGGAATGGCAACTTTCTCCCTCGTTATTAACAAAAGTTCCTATAATTTTTTTTTTTCATCGAGTAAAATTTCATAGAAACTATCTGGGAGCTTTGGAAAAATTTTCAAGTAAATTGACTATAAGAACGACCCGTATAAATTTTTCTTTCGTTTTATCGCTAGTCCTAGATACATAAATGCATATATATATATATTTGGGGATAAAACGAAGGGTGGAAAGGAAACTATGAGATAGGGGATATTTTTACGGTGGGATGACGAGAAACGAGAGGCGAGGATCCATCGGTCGTGGACAGCTGATGACCGTGAGCAGTATAGGGCGTCACATGGTCGAACAATAATGTTCGAATTATTTTAGAAGCCATTCTCGATGTGAGTTTTTTTTTCAACACTGAAAACCTTAATTATTTGTTTTTATGAAATTTTGATTTTTTTATAATTATTTTTTTCTCTTATCGTTTATTTTTTTAAAATATATATACATATATATATATATATATATATATATATATATGCATGTATGCAAAGTATCTCGTGTGACAGTGCAAAACTCGTGGGCTCATATAATACACAGTGGGCAATCACTGCAAATACCCGCACAGTCGAGGCAAGCTCGCATATATTTGTATATATATATATGTATATGTATAGGTATCCTAGGGAACACCCGGAATTCTTCGACTTAATAGAACGTTTACCTCGACTGCAATCTAACATTAGCCTACTATATGGGTATACTTCACGATATCTATCTCTCTCTCTCGACAAAATTATATCCCTCTTGAACTGACGGCAGGTTTAGGTACACCTATACTCTATCTTAAGTACAAGGTGTATCCATAAATTCGAAAGACAATTTACAGATTACTTATTATTCCGTATTTACCCTTATTTTCATTCCATACGATGTTATTGTCGATGAATGAACTTTTGGCTGGTAAATGGTGCCCTTGGACCTCATCGTATGCTGTTGGAAACCTCATCGAATCTTTCGCGTATCTTATGCAACATAACTCAATAGGATCAATGAGGTCAGAAACCATATTTATCCTCATTCGTACTTTTCTACTGGGTCCAATCCAAGCTGACCTCAACTGACCTTGTCAAACCGCTTTTAACGTTTTTCGACCTTATATAACTGACCTCAATTGAATTTTCCTGATCTCATTCAAGCTTACCCAACCGTTGAGGATCTTATTCGACTGTAGCTGAGTCGTTTCGACCTGATCGAAACTTGCCTGACATTTCTGTGACCTCGCCCAAATTCACGCAACCTTCAAGCACCTTATTCGACCATATTCGGCGAGTTCTGACCTCGCTCGATGTTTTCCGGCTACAGCCAAACGAACTTTACATTCGTTGACCTTATCTGGCTTTGCCAAACCGTTGGTGACCTTAACCCGACATACCTGACGATTTTTAGCCTCGATATGCCGGTATGAATATATAGACTTGCTTGATCTTGCCTAATCTTACTAAACGTGCCTCATATTGTCTGACCTTACTTGACTTTTTCTGACATTGGTTAACCTCATCTTGCCTTGTTCAACCTTATCTCAATTTTTTCTCAGGGCCCAACGAACTTTATTGCATCATTACGGTTCTTATCGAACATTACTCGCCCTTATCCTTGCCTGACCTCACTGTACCCTACTGAAGCTCATTCGGACTGATTGTGAATTTACCAAAGATTCCTTTACGAGCCTGTCAAAATATGCTTACTTCTTGAATGTACGTGATTACAAAAATATCTCGTTGATGTGTACGAACGAGAGAGAGGGAGAGAAGGGAGGACAGAGACGTTGATATAAATTATAACCTGTTGACAGCTCGCATGTTTTACAAGTTTTTAAAGATACACGCATAACATTAGAGAGATAATACACGCAGTTGTCTGTATCGTCTCTCGACTTTAAATTCAATATATTATTATATTTCCATCTCTTTATCTCCGCTTTTTCTCGCTAGCGTATATAACAGTCTCTTCAAATCCCATTAGGATGGCAATTATCCCATAAATCATTATCTCCTCACGTTTTTTATCACCTCTTCTCTCCGGCTCGCTCTTTCTTTCTTGCGTCGCGGATCTTAGAAATATTATTACATATCGTTCCCAGTAGAAGTACCTGTGATGCATATATATATATATATATATATATATATAACTCAAGACTCTGGTCAGTGAAGCACTTCCTCTCGGGTTATTATGCTGTAATTGCATTACGAAAAAAAAAAACACATAATTCTTATGACCTGTACGAAGTAATTTGTTCGAAAAATAGAAGAAAACGACCTGTAATATATGTACATATTTGCAAGACGAAAAAATATCGTTTTGATTTTTAACGTTTTTTTGAAATTTATTAAGTACCGCACGCTCCAGATTTGATCGTTCCAACGCTACACGCTCCAATTCTACATTTTCAAACTCTCCACCTTCCGAGTCTACACGTTCGATCTTCTACGCGCGCCAACTCCAACACGTTTCACTCCTGCGCGTTCCAATTCTACACACATTGTACACGTACTCCTACACGTTCCAATTCTACACACGCCAACTCTGAACGTATAAACTCTGCACAT
The DNA here is from genome assembly GCA_963564615.1 of Rhorus exstirpatorius. Lineage (NCBI taxonomy): Eukaryota > Metazoa > Arthropoda > Insecta > Hymenoptera > Ichneumonidae > Rhorus > Rhorus exstirpatorius. The sequence goes on along the minus strand of OY751322.1, from coordinate 18,332,502 downwards.
TTTAACTCTGCATTCTTCAACCCTACACGTTTTAAATCCTACGTGTTTCAACTTCTACACGTTTCAACTCTACACGTTACAACTCCCACACGTTTCAACTCCTACACGTTTCAACCCCTACACGTTTCAACTCCTACAAGCTTCAACCCCTACACGTTTCAACTCCTACACGTCTCAACTCCCAAACGTTTCAACTCCCACACGTTTCAACTCCTACACGTTTTAACTCCTACACGTTTCAACTCCTACACGTTTCAACTCCTACACGTTTCAACCCCTAAACGTTTCAACTCCTACACGTTTCGACCCCTACACGTTTCAACTCCTACATGTTTCAACTCCTACACGTTTTAACTCCCACACGTTTCGACCCCTACACGTTCGACCCCTACACGTTTCAACCCCTACACGGTTCAACTCCTACACGGTCCAACTCCCACACGTTTCAACTCCTACACGTTTCAACCCCTACACGTTTCAACTCCTACACGTTTCAACTCCTACACTTTTCGACTCCTACACGTTTCAACTTCCACACGTTTCAACTCCCACGCGTTTCCACTCCTCAACCCTTCAACTCCCGCACCTTCCAACTATACACGTTTCAACTATTTACGTTTGAAATCCTACACGTTTCAACGCTACATGCTCAAATTCGATACGTTCCCATTAATTTCGTTTTTATATGTCAAACGTGCATTTCGAATTCGGAAAATAAGCTATTTTCCAAAATTCATCAACATGTTCGTACGAAATAACAATGCAATGAGTGCAAGCAGTCCATTATTTTTTTTATTATTATATTCGAGCTTTTCTTCTTTCTATAGCGCATATTATATATTATACGCTCATGTGTAGAGAGTGCATGCATTTAGGTGAAATTTTTTTTTCTCCTTTCTCACATCACTCCGTTAATATCCCAGGTGGTGTATATCGTCTACCTACAGGAACGTGAGAGGAACGTGAAAGAGACGAGAGATACAGTGTGTGAGAGAAAGAGCGAGAGAAAGAGAGAGAGAGAGGTGCAGAGAGGAGCAAAAGAGAGTTTATTCTAGCGGATAATACGTGGTAGTGCACACATGAGACCTTTCTGTCTCTCGTATGGTTTTATCCCAAGCTTTTCCCTCTCTCTTTCTCTCCTTCTCTGTTACTCTCTCTCTCTCACTCTATACATATATGTACACATATATTGGCACCAGTGTACTCTTCGGAGCTTTTCACGAACGCCATGATACGTCGTACCGGGGTACCGGCTACGACTCTCTCATCACTCTATGAATCTCTCTTGTGTCAATCTGGAGCCTTGCTCTCTCTCTCTCTCTCTCTCTCTCTCTCTCCTCACTCTTTCTCTCTTTCGTCGCTGAAAATATATTCTAGGATTTTTTTTTTTCAGTCCAAACCACGAGATATGACTATAAAGCCATCATATATATATACATCATCATAGACCAGAGAAGCTTTCGCTCGAATGAACTGGACGTTTTGTGTCACAGACTGGACGTTGCAGACTGGACGTGGCAGAGGTTTGTAAAAAAAAAAAAAAAACGTCGAACGATGAAAAAAAAAATCTCTTCTCATCAAACTAGAAAAAAGAATCGTACTTTTACACATTTTTTTTCAAGAATTGAGCCTCGATTTCATCCACTTTTTCTTTTTAGGCAATAAGTATGAAGTTTATATTAATTTTTTGCAAAAAAAAAAAAAAAACAAAGTTTATCAAAATTCGATGAAATGAAAAAAATCCTCGGTCGATAAAGACTGAAAACAAAACAAAAAATCTCTTCCCTCCGTGCTCTCGTTTGAGTTAATTTTTTTTTTTTTTTTTCAATTACGTTTTAATAATTTTCTCCAGAAAATTCGATATTCTTGGCGAGCATCGTTTTATTCCTTGTCTATATCGATCGTCCAGCCACTCTTTATCGCCCTCCTGGTGCACGACAACCTGACACCCCATACACACACACACACACACACGTATTTATGTAAAATGTACATAAATGTATTAAAAAAAAAATATGTATTTAACATCAGCTTACGTTATCATGTGGTTTAAAAAAAAAAAAAATTTATTCTTATCAGTATTAAAATCATTATCAATGAAAGAAATACGAACAAAATGTAATTGCTGTTGATAAACGGAGTAATAAAATTTTTATTTTTATTTTTTTCAAAAAATGAATAAAAAATAAGATATGCATTCATAAAAGCACGAAAATTGATAAATTTAAAGAAAAAGAATTTTTCAAATTAATTATTTTGTATTTATATAATTATTGGATTTTTTTTTATTGATAATAATTGTATATTACTTGAGAAAGATGACAATAGTGGACGATGGGGGAAAAAGTCAGTAAGAGCTCCCATTGTGCTGTCTGTATATGGCCAATAAATCGATAAATACGTTACACGTTATTGCAGTGTGCATCTATACATACATACATATATATATATAGATATAGTATACTATATATATATATATATATATATATATATATATATATATATATATTGTAGTAAGGACTGTGGGAAGTGTTATTGATGGAGATTTCCGATAACTGAAGAAGAGACATCGATCTGGGCCACTCGTATAGGGTTTATTATATCGTATACGAGAAAATATTATTAGAGACGAGGATCGAGAGAAGAATATTTTCGTTTCAATAAAACGTTGGGGCTCGTGGCAAGGATTTTTCTTGTGAATTTTGTCATTGGGAACGTTAGCGAGTCAAGAAATAAAAATTTAGTAAGCAAATGAGCATAGCAGTTTTTTTTAAATTTGAATAGTCAAAGAAAGAATATTATATAATTTTAATATGTAATTAATTAATTAAAAAAATTTCTTACAATTGAGTAATGACAATCGTAATGTATACGTTACTGTCACTCGCGCAAAATTCATGCTAAAACTTTAATGATTAATTGTCCCTTATTGATAAATAATTTAAAAAATAATAATAATAATGACCTTTGTCACATGTAACTGCGGCTATTATTACAATTGAGAAAAACACACAATTGCAATGACAAAAGTGTTACTTATAAATCACGAATTACAGTTTTGATGTTAAATTTTCTTTTATAATTTACAAAAATACAAATTTCAATGTATAACTGTCCCTTGCGACGGTTCATACTGGAACATCGCTTATTCGACTTTTGAATAAAATATTAAAATTGTAATATTCAACTGTCATTTGTAAATTGACAATTATTTTATAATATGTAACTGTTACTTGAATAAAATTCAAATTGCAACATCAATTTTAATTATTTTTAACATCGATTTGATTCGAGCTGATAAATTATTTACTATCTCATCCATTTTCGGAATAATGAATTATAGATTTCCGTGAAATCGAATAAATGTGATTCGACGATTAACATTGGAATTATTCTGATCCAGTTTTTGTGTATCCAGATAGTGCCCTGGGTACGTAAAATATAGAGGACGTAGCCATTTATAACTTTTTGGTGGAGGGGGCGATCTAATAACCGATGAACTTTGTGGGCATGTATATTTACATTCTTCGTAAAAAGGTACCATTATAGGCCTAGGCGAACATATTGAAATTTTATCAATGAAGTTTTACGCCATTTTTCGACAAAACCTCTCGCATATAAATACTCGAAAATTCATTCCCATTCATTTATCCGATAATATGTAAACTTTTGAAACAATTCCATGCAATTTTTGGTATTTTTTTTAAATTTAAAATAATTAAAAAAAACACGACCCCTTATCCTACTTTGTTATTGGACGGTGAGGTTTCCTGTGGCACAAACTTTTTCCGAATATACAAAAAATAAAATATAAAATCATGAGAGGTGGAAATTGAATGATTTTTGATGGAATATCCCATATAATATGTATGGTAATCTGTTCATCGCGAGGATTGATATATATTTCTTCCAAAAACTCGAGGCAGAATTTACTCGAGACTCGTGTAAAGCAAATTTTAATAACGATTCCGAGTTCTTGACCCACCTACACAGGGCTATATAAATTTTATATTATACATGCATAATAAACGTGTATGTACATACATAGGGTACAACCGTGCAAGAGCATACGACGTACATTTACTTTAACTTGGTAAATCTCCCTCTCTCTCTCTCTTTTTCTCTCTCTCGTTGAGTCTCTCGCATTTCGAGTTTGACCCGAATTTCCGTGGATCTTTCTCGGCTCCTCTGCGAGCAACTTTTGCGTCTGGAAGTCGCCGTTACCATACAGATAATATTATGCATCATGGAGAGCCAAAGCAGCTTGTGAAGTACGCAATAGCAGCGATTTTTTTTTTTTTTTTAATAGAAGCTTTATTTACCAAAGATGGCTCGGGATCAAATTTGAGGATGAGTGTTTTTTGTAATAATTTACTCGTATTAAATAATGTGAATTTTAATTATACATTACTTTTACTGCAGTACTTGGAGCAAGTAATTTTTTTTTGAATACCTCATACTCTCCCGAGGTACAAAGTACATTAAGTACTACGTTCGAAATTTCAAAAGGAAGCTCTTTGTATCGTGTACTCGAAGTACTCTGAATTCGAGTACTCTGTTACTAAGTACTTCGTGCCTGAGGACTCTGCACCTATGTATTATGCACCTAATCCCTATGAATCGAAGTACTCCGAAGCGAAGAACTTTGACTCCGAGTACTCTGAAGCTAAGTACTTTGAATTGGAGTACATTCAAACCAAGCGCTATGAATTCCAAGTTCTTCGAATCTAGACGCTCCGAATCTATGTAACATGAAGTCAAGTACTCTGAGTCAAAGTACTCGGGAAAACTACCGAGCACCATGAATCTGAGTAATCTGAATCTGGACGCTATAAATCTGCTTAATCGGAATCCAAATAATCTGAAGCTAAGCACTCTGAATCCAAGTACTCTGACACTTTAAATCTAAGCACTTTAAGTACATGTCGTTTGAATCTAAGTACTTTGAATGTATGCGCTTTGGATCTAAGTATTTTGAATATATGCACTTTGGATCTAAGTACTTTTTATCTAAGTACTGTGAATATAAACGATCTAAATCTGAGTAATCTGAGTTTACACACTCTGAATCTAAGCACTCTGGATCCGAGTACTCTCAATCCAAGTACTTTGAATACATATACAGTTTTGATATAAGTAGTTTGATTACATGTCCTTCGAGTCTAAGTACTTTGGATCCAGATACCTTGAACTCGAGTACCTTGAACCCAAGCACTTTGAATCCAAGCGCTATGAACTCTAAGTTCTTCGAATCAAGACGCTCTGAATCTAAGTAATATGAAGCCAAGTACTCTGAATCAAAGTACTCGGGAAAAATACCGAGCATCATGAATCTGAGTACTCTGAATCTGGACGCTATGAATCTGATTAATCGGAATCAAAGTGATGTGAAGCTAAGCGCTCTGAATCCAAGTACTCTGAAGCTGAGCACGCTGAATCCAAGTACTCTAAAGCTAAGTACTCTGCATCCAAGTACCCCGAAGCTAATTACTCCGAATCCACGTACTCTGAAGCTAAGCACTCTGAAGCCAAGTACTCTGAATCTAAGTACTCTGAATCCAAGTACTCTGAAGCTAAGTACTCTGAATCCAAGTACGATGAAGCTGAGCACTATGAATCGAAGTACCCTAAAGCTGACACTCTGAATCCAAGTACTCTGAAGCTGAGCACTCTGAATCCAAGTACTCTGAAGCTTAGCAATCTGAATCCAAGTACTCTGAAGCTAAGTACTCTGGGCCAAAGTACCTTGAACCTGATTATCTATAATCTAATTACTTAGGACCCAAGCACTTCAAATCTAAGCACTTTAAGTATACGTTGTTTGAATCTAAGTAATTTGAATGTATGTGCTTTGAATCCAAGTACTTTGAATATGTGCACTTTGGATCTAAGTACTGTGAATATAGACGATCGAAATCTTATTAATCTGAGTTTATATACACTCCGAATCTAAGCACTCTGGATCTGAGTACTCTGAATCCAAGTACTCTGGATCTAAGTAAGTAGTTTGATTACATGCGCATCGAGTCTAAGTACTTTGGATCCAAATACCTTAAGCTCAAGTACCGTGAATCCAAGTACCTTAAATCACAGCCCTTGAATCCAAGTAACTAAAAAAAAAACCGTTTGCATGCGTATGCATGCCCAACTTGTCTGACCACGCGCAAGAACGCGAATAAAAAATTATAAAACTAAAAAAAAAAAAAAAGATGAGCACTCGTTTGCACAATTTTATTCTCCATTGTCATCGCACTTACCCAGAATTCGTTGAGACACCGATCGTTTTTCTTTTGCTCTTCTTTTTCTTCTTCTTCTCAGTTGACGATCTCCGCCATGCTGTCTCTCCTGGTTGTCTTTTTTGTTTTTGTTTACATTAACGTTATTAATATTTGTATTATTATTATTATCATTTCGTTATCATCACTCGCGTTCAGAAGTCACTCGAACTGTTATTTAAAAAAATAACCTTTTTTATCCTATTTCGCCAAAAAATATTCATTGTATTATTATTATTATCATTATTATAATCTCATCGTGATCACTGATGATTGATCAATTCTCCGAGTGTCTTTTTTGCGTCATCGCTTCGTGAAAAAATTATTACGAGACCATTCACAACTGATACGAAATTATATCAGAAATAAATTTTATACATCTTACGACGTTTTTCCATTGAGACGAATTTTAATTGAGAAATTATCCGTTTAAAACGAATGGAAAAAAATAAATATAAAACAAAAACGATCCAGTCGCTCGTAGTTAAAAAAAAAAATACTAATAAAAACTACTGGAAAGATTTAACGAGAGGTGTATGGTATGCGGATATATATATATTAATATACATATGTATATATTGTGGTTGCAGCATGGGTAGACGCGAGAAAGGGATGAGAAAGAAATTTTTTAAGAACTTTGCTTTCCTTCGCAATTTATCGATGCTGCGATGCGACACCGCCGGCGGTCGCAACGAAACTGAATTCCAGTCGGTCGAGGTGGAAGGCTCCGGGCTCTCTCTCTCTCTCTCCCTCTCGCTCTATCTCTGGAAACAGCTGCTGCGAGGAGCATTTTGCTTGACCAACACCACACGTTTCGTATCAATGTTCCCCTGTAGCCCAACGAGAGAGAGTTATTCAGTGTGGTAGCCGGGGCGATATACCCCACACATATATGTGTATATAAATATATATATATATATATATATACATATATTATATCCAGTGAATTCGATGAACCCGGCATGAGCATCTTACCGGAACTCCGAAAAGTGCATGTATCTATATTTCGTGGTAGCATGAGGAATTCGTGGATAAAGTCTATAGTCGGAAGCAACGACGATCGAGAGCGTCAAGAAGACGAGTATATTTTTGTTCTGAATTCTTTCGAAATTTCATGATTATTGTTTTTAGTTTGATAGATTTCAAGATTGTACAATTCAGGTAGTTTGGAATAGTAAAATGGAGGAAAATTCTGACATGTAGTTTTGTAGAATGGTAGAGAACTCTATAATGTACAAAATCGAGTAACACAATAATTCGAAATTTTAGAATTTTACTCACTATAGGAATGTGAGTAAACTTCTAGGATGTAGAATTTCAAAATTTTAGAATATACTATTGCATAATTGTAGAATGCAGAATTGTAAAATTCTCGAATGTAAAATTGTATGATTCTAGCATTGTATAGATTTAGAACGTAGATAATTTGTAGAATTCTATAATACAAAATTGTGTGTTTCTAGAACGTAGACTTGTAAAATTCTAGAATATAGACTCGTACGTTTCTAGAACGTGGACTTGTAGAATTCTAGAATATATAGTTGCATGCGTCTAGAACGTAGACTTGTAGAAGTCTAGAATATAGACGTGTACGTTTCTAGAACGTAAGCTTATAGAAATTTAGAATACATATAGACTTGCACGTTTTTAGAACGTAGACTCATAGAAATTAAGAACATAGACTTGTACGTTTCTAGAACGTAGACTTGTAGAAATCTAGAATATATATAGACTTGTACGTTTCTAGAACGTAGACTTTTAGAATTCTGGAATATATAATTGTACATAATGTAGACTCGCAGAATTCTGAAATGCGGACTTGTAAAATTCTAGAATACATAATCGTATGATTCTAGAACGTGGACTTGTAGAATTCTAAAATGCAAACATATTGAATTCTATAAAGCATAATTTTATAGTTCTGGAGTGTAGAGCTTTCGAGTTCCACAATGCAGAATCGTAGAGTTCTAAAATTTACAATTGTAGAGCTCTAAAATGCAGAATTTCCGAACTTTTTAATGTAGAACTGTATATTCTTATAATTTTAGAATGCAAATTTGCATAAAAGTAGAATTATCGAGAATTATACGTGTATATAATGGTATAACGGTAGAATTCTAGAAAATAAACCTGTAAATTAGTTGAATCGCATGATGCAGAATTGTTGAAATCTAAAATGTCGAATTTAAATTATGCAGAATATGCTTTGCATATGGGTTTTTTTTTAAATTTGTTCTTCCGTAATTTCATTAGATTTCTTATTCCTCCGGTAGTTTTTAAGTTTTTAGGTTTTAAAGATTTAGATACTGTAGAATAGTACAGCAATGGAACAGTAGCCTCCTAGAATTGCTACAAATTTCGAATTCTAGAAAAATGTGTGATTTCTAGAATTTAAAATTCGACCATATTATAAAATACATAAATTTTAGAATTTATACTCTGGAATAATCTTCATGTTTCGTTGTAAGATTTTTCAAAAACTTTTTACTGAGCTTTATAGTCAAGGATTTGAATGAGCCTTGAAAAACGTTCCACCTGGTCGCGATGTGAAATTTGATGACTCTCGTCCTCGTATTCTTGTGATGTTTGATCCACCGCTCCCCCATCCCCATCCTCTCCCTCGCCCCAGAGGGGGATGACGCAATAACAACTTTTACGACCTCGTGTGATATCAAAATTTTCCTTATAGTATACGCGTTATTCCAACGATGGAAATAATAAAATTCCCTGAGCATCCGCATAGATTATTATTATTACCATAGTATTTACAGCAATAATGTGCTATATACATATTGGCTTATAAGCCAATCGTGTATGGGGTGATCCGGGCCAAATCGACGGATTCAGTAACCACGAAATTATAAAATAAAAATAAAAATCGTTTTAGCACATTTTTAGATCGACGTGAAAAAAATAGCCTACATGCCGAGCTACAGGTGTTTTTAATTTTTAGGGTTTTTTTTTTTGCAATCAGTTTAATTTTTGAAAAAGAAAATTTTGTTGACCAAGTATTTTCGGTAAAAATATTAAGCAAATAAAGGATTCGGAATAAATAATTAATAAATTAATTAATAAATAAGAAAATTCGGAATAAATTAAAAAATTTCATTAAAATTTTAATAAATAAAAATTGTCGATGAAACTGTCGATTACTCCTGGAATGCCTCGTACGTTGTACATTGAATTTATCTTACACCCTTTATACCCGAGGAACTCTGCGAATAGAATGGGAAAAAGCTCGTTTCTTATCATCATTTATATACGAGAGACTTCTGTATCTCATGTGTGTATTATTATATATGCATATTTACATTTGAACTTACCTGAACCTCTGTACCATCTGGACAATGTTGTATATATTTAATATATATATTATATATATAATATATATGTACATTTCTCTTTCTAATACCTGAACCGGTATAAGGGGATTGCAGGATTCCCCAAAGATTTTTACAATGAAATTTGGATGAATTTTTTTGTTTTTAAATTGTCACAATCAAATCACAACAGTATGAGCAATTTTGGCGTTTTTTTTCTTGAAAAAAAAACGCAAATTCTAACCCTTCTTTCAGCCTAAACCCTACCCTCTTCTCAGTCTCAACTTCACCCTCCTTTCAACCTAAACTTTACTCTACATCCAGTTAAAATTTTTACCCTCCTTTCAATGTCAATTTCACCCTCCTTCAAGCCTAAATTCTTACCCTCCTTTCAGCCTAATAATTCGTGGCATATCGTCGATATTTATTTTTCTGCGTACCCTCTAGAACCAAAAACATTCGGGTGGAGCTTAAAAATTCAGTTTTACGTTCAAGAATTTTTCGTCGAAAAATTTAATAAAAATTCATGACATTTAAAATTGTCAATTTGACACTATGTCGTTGAGCGGATTTATGTTGAAAAAAAAAAACATTTGGAAAATTGGCGCAGAGTTTTTTTTCGATACATGCTAGAAAAAAAAAAAATTGAAAATTGCCTAGGATCATGAAACTATCGATTTTGGCTTAACAGGCCTCCTATGACATAACGTGTGTATTTCGGGGTCCTCGGTGTACATATATTTATAGGAAAATGCGAGGACTCTATAATGAGGCCGATTATTCCGCGCGATTTGAGGGAAAGTTCGACTTCAAACCTCGGGGCAAAAGTCGACATTCACCCTTCTTATATATTGTATATATATATATATATAGATGTGGAACTTCCTCTCACGCCTAGCAAACTGTCGAGGACCACGATCGTCCACTGGTTTTAATGACCAGCGAGATAAGAACGAAGTGTCCCCCTTTCTCGAATATCACTCGCCCCGAGTTTTGCCTATATTCTCCTCGTTCGGTCTATATATATACAGTTATAATTCTACAGAATAATGTTAGAATCTTCTGCTGTGTGAGCACGAAATTGAAAGATCGATCTGTTCGATGACCCCGCAAAGTTCGTAGAATGGGAAAAATATCAATAAATAAAAAAGATATATAATAATATATAACAATATATAAAATACATAATAATGCATAAGAATAATCTGTAAAGCGCAAGGCTTATTGTATCAGAATAAAGTCAAGTTCAGTTGAGATTTAAAGGAGGGTGAAAACTTAAGTTGACCACCATAGTTGAAAATTCAGGCTGAATAAAGCTTAAAAATACAGGTTGAAAGGAGGCTGAGAATGTAGGTTTAAAGGATGATATAAATTTAGGTTGAGAGAAGGCTGAAAATGTATGTTGAAAGCGGGATATAAATTTAGGTTGAAAAGAGGCTGAAAATTTAGGTTGAAAGGAGGGTATAAATTGAGGTTGAAAGAAGGATGTAAATTTAGATTGAAAGAAGGGTGTAAATTCAGACTGAAAGGAGGGTGTAAATATAGACTGAAAAGAGGTTGAAAGTTCAGGCTGAAAGAAGGATGAAAATACAGGTTGAAAGGAGGCTGAAAATGCAGAATGAGAGGATGCTAAAAAAATTCAGGTTGAAAGGAAGTTAAAAATGTAGGTTAAAAGGAGGTTATAAATTTATGGTACATTTAGACTAAATGGTAGATGGTAAATGGTAGAGTGTGTATATTTAGACTAAAAGGAGGTTGTAAATTTATTTTGAAAAGAGGCTGAAAATGTAGGTTGAAAGGAGGTTGTAAATTCAAGCGGAAATGAGACTGAAAATTCAGGTTGAAAAGAGGATGTTAATTTAGACTTGTACGAAGATTGTCAATTAAAGCTAAAACGAGGGTGTAAATTTAGGCTAAAAGTAGAGTGAACAGGTTGAAACGAGTGTAAATATAAGTTAAAGGGAGGTTGAACTTTTAGGTTAAAAAGTGTACGCATCAAGGCTCAAACAATGGTATAAATTTAGGCTGAAGAGAGGGTGCACATTTACGTTAAAAACGCGGGTTTCAGATTGAAACGCGAGTGTAGATATAGGTTAAAAAGAGGTTAGAGAACGTATACATTAATGTTCAAAGAAGGGTGTAAATTTGGGCTGAAAGAAGGTTGAACATTTTACGTTAAAAAGTATGCAAATCTAGGTTGAACGGAGGGTATTAATTTTATATATTGCGACAGAAATTGTATAATCCTCGGAAAATCATTTGAAGGATCGCCAATATGAATCTCGTAAATCATTATTATGTTCAACACATTGAATTCGCCGGGATTGTTATTTTGCCAAGTATATATAATTGTGAGGTTCTCGCGATTCGATAGCGGAGGCACACACACTACAGTAGATTTACGAGGATGATAAGAGAGACCACGCGTGTAACAAACTACAGCATCGCGTGTTAACCGTGATTGAGAGGGATTCTCTTCTGGTCGTTGAATTCATCAAGAAAACGAGGGGAAAAAAAAAAAACGAATTATAAAGAGAAAGGAGCAAGAGAAAGAAAATCGAGAGCGATGAGCTTATGGGATTGAATACCCCTCGAGTGTTTTTCACACTCTCCGGTATGTACTTCAGCTCGGTGTCACATAACACACAAGCACACATATGCGTATACATATGTATAGGGCATTTCATGTAAGCACATATCTCTGAAGTTTAATCTCTCATATTTTATTAATAATAATTTTCTTGTATTTTATTATTTATATTAATTTATATTTTCACTCAGGATTTTTATAACTTAAAATTTTTCAAATTATTTCATGATTTTTTTGAGTTTTCAACATAACCTCGAAATTCCCAGTTACACAAAACGCCTTACGCATGAAAAACAAAAAAAAAAAACTAAACACTCTAACGCCATAAAAGTTTGCGATGTTGAGTTGCGGATCATCGCGCAAAATAATCCATTGTCGAACAGCTGGCATATTGCGTTTAAAAAAAAGGACACATTTATTTCGTAAAAATATATTATCATGACGATTTATGGCTTATAAAACACTTCACGATTTACCGTAACGATATGCGCCCAATTTTGATCAATAAAATATTGTGTCGTTCGCGCCATTGAAAAATCGTATTGATCAGCTGATATCGCAAGTAAAATCGTCAATTCTCGTCTTTATTGCCCTCTATACGAGGATACCCGGAAGATAAATATAATTGAACTTTCTTTCAATGGGAATATTTCATCGTCGATTTTGGATCGAATTCCTCACACACATCATTTTTTTTTTCTTTCTCTCTTTTCAGTCTATTATGAATAATGGTTGTGCATTGTACAGGGAAACGAGACGAGGAGTCAAGTATTTCTGATGATATATGTCGTGACCAATCGTTTCTCAAAACACTCGAGCCAGCAATCACTTGTGCCCATTGACCCTTAAACTAACCTATACGTCGATTTATCGCCAGGACTTTTCAAGAGCTCTCAATTGCACGTTCTATAGAAACAGAATTTATATATATATACATATATATATATATATATGCGTGTTTTTTCATCAATTAAGTGCCAGATAATTTGTACTACACAACAAATAAAAAAAATTTCGTTTCGACGAAATAATAGTCTGCTGAAATTTGTCAAGAAATAAAAAGAAATAAAATGAAAAGAATTAAATCATTCTTTTTTTAAATTCAAAATCGTATTTAAGCCGTTTATAGCCATGAAGTACTTCGAGCTATGTGTGAACGGTCGATTTTACTGTAGCTGTCAGTAATTCTTACCCAAGTTCATTTTTTCTTTAATTGAAAAGATATGAAATATGAAAAAGGCCTTATTCGCGATCCCCAAAAGTTTTGGCGCCTCTCGTGGCTGAAGCTCTGCTAGTACATATGCTCATCTCTGGTATATATAGTGTACAGTGACAAAATATGACAATGGACAAAATAAAAAACCATTTAAAATACTATACCAGGAAGACTCTAGTCTCCCTGTACTATACTTTGACCGGTCATATTGAAATACCGTTGCGCCATCTCTTGACCATGCGTCAAACAGTCTTTACGTCGGCCTTGTCAAAAAAGATTTTTCCGTATCGCATCCATTTTTTTAGTTGAATCCCGATCGATCAATATACGATATAATTGTACTTGCAAGGCCGGGCGAGGTTACTGCAAGCATGCAGCTGCGATTTGTCTTTATGTTAATGAAGAAAGTACAACAATAACGTCGCGAATGCATATTTTACGAAAAAATTATCCGTTTTCTGACATATTTAGATACAATTGCACGCCTAGCTGGTACTAACTGCGTCGATTTGTTGCGCGCAATAATCGCCTGGCGGCGCGTCAAGCGATGCTTCGCTAGCCTCAGAGATAACGACACGACAGAGTCCGAAAAAATAGTTATATACTTTTATTTCACATTTACACAGTTATCCATTTACATTTATTTGACGAATAAATGAAAAAAAAAAAGAAAATTCAATACGTTGCGCAGAATTTCTAAGGGGATGCGCGAGAAAACTGTAAACTTTTTAGGTTATGAAACATCAATCGACAATTCGAACCGCGTGTCCTAAATTCGTTGTCTCGTGCCGATTTTTATCGCAAGTGCCGATTTTTAAAGCTAAATTCATGGATATATCGAAAATATTGACTACTCTGAACTTTTTTTGTTGTTGAAAAGTTGAAAATTGAACCATTATTTGCGATAAAATGTAAACGATCATTAAATATATGTCGGATCGTTCAACAACTGCGATTTTAACATACGAGAATTGATACTTACCTTAGTACTTGTAATTCCCGTGTGTAGATGGCGCTGATAAGCATCAGAGAGAGAGAGAGGCATATATATTCATATCCCTACCCCGATGAAAGGAAATTAACGGGAGTTTCTAACGGGAAATTTGAATTTATAGCTCTCAGCGTCTTCTTCATATCACGTTCTCATTATTATTATTATTACTATTGCACTTCGTCTTCTTCGTTTGAGCTGGTGCACATATCCCGGATGGAATGATTACCGTTACAAGAATACATAACGAGGCGAAGCGCAAAACGCGGGGAGACGATATAGTTACGACCACGCGACCGACAGATGGCCCACGCGACAGCCCCCCCCACCCCCATTATAACTATTTGTACGTTATAAATACGATAGTTTGAAATGATCGCTCAAAGGATTTATGTAAATGAGTTTAATTCGTCAGATTAACTAGGCTTTTTCAGTATTACATATTAATAATAATAATAATAATAATAATAATAATAACAAAAAATGGATATTATTATTATTATTATTATTATTTAAAAAATCTGCAATATAAAATAAGTCATCCGCATCGTGTCGTTGAGTTTTTTTCATCAAGTTTATTTCATTGCAACGGTTTTGTTTGTTTGTTTGTTTTTTTTTGGAAATTCCAAAAATCAAACTGTACAATAGCGATGATTATTCTTTTTCCTTTATTTTGTTATCTTAAAAATCGAAATTTTCATCCGTTTCGAGAAAAATTCTCATTTTTTTTCTCTTCAATTAATCATAATATATAATTTTAGAAAATCGAATCAACGACGATGGATTAAAAAAAAAAAAAATTGTCAATTTGTGCCATTCGATTGATTGAAAAAAAAAAAAAAAAAAAAACACGCAAAAATCTATGTACAACGGAGGGAGTTGGATTATCTATGATTTCTAAAAATAAAATAAAATAAAAAAACTAAAAGTAGAAATAAAAAAAATCTTAAAAGAGGATGAATATATTTTTTTTTTCGGGAATTAATCGTTTTGGCACATGATCCTTGCTGCGGAGCTCGAGCCGTAAAATAAAAAAAAAAAAAAAAAAATTAAAAAAAACTTTTGACGAAACAAAAATGAAGGTAGAAAATAAGTGTAAAATTCACCTCTAGAGTTGTTCTACAATGTCATGATCGTTCACGAAATATTTCCTAGCAATGTCCTTCTGCGAGTGTTTCGTTCGCTGGAGCTCCTTGGCGAAGTAAGTTATCGTCTTTTTCAGGCCCTCGTCTAGAGGAACTTTTGGCTCCCAATTTAAGTATTTCTTGGCTCTGGTTATGTCGGGCCTCCTGCGCTGCGGATCATCCTCGACGGCTGCCAATTCGATTATTTTACTCGTACCACCCACCAGATCCTTTATTATTCTGGCGAATTCTGCCAGAAAAAAAAAAAAAAAAAAACAAAAAATCTCAAGATCGAACTAACCAACCGGAGAGTTGCGTTAACTAGTTTATAAGTGATCAGGTAAGTACTCAGATAAATAAGTGAGCAATCGAGTAGGTTGGTGGGCGAGTAAGGAATCAAGTGAGTTAGTAAGTGAGGGAGTAAAAAAAGTGAGTGAGCGAGAAAGTTAGTGATCCAGTAAGTAAGTAAGTAATAAACGAGTGAGTTGGTAAGTGAGTAATTTAATAAGTTAGTGAGTGAGAAAGTAAGTAATTTAGTAAGTAAGTACATATAATAGGTAAGTGATTTAGTAAGTAGGTAAGTAATAAGAGCGTGAGTGAGAAAGTAAGCAGGTAAGTAAGTAATAAGTGAGTGACTTAGTAAGCGAGTAATCAAATATGTGAGTGATTTAGGAGGCGAGGAAGTAAATAATTAGGTGAGTGAGTGAGAAAGTAAGTAATTCAGTAAATGAGTAATAAAATAAGTTAGTGAGTAAGAAAGTAAGTAAGTGAGTAATCAAATAAGTTATTAAGTGAGTGAGAAAGTAAGGAAGTAATAAAGTGACTGAGTGAATAAGTAAGTGATCCAGTTAGTAAGTAAGTAATAAATGCGTGAGTGAGTTGGTAAAGAAGTGAGTAATCAAATATGTGAGTGATTTAGTAAGCGAGGAAGTAAATAATTAAGTGAGTGAGTGAGAAAGTAAGTAATTCAGTAAGTGAGTAAGTTAGTAAGTAAGTGAGTAATAAAATAAGTGAGTGAGTGTGAAATTAAGTAAGTGAGTAATCAAATATGTGAGTGATTTAGTAAGCGAGGAAGTAAATATAACTAAGTGAGTGAGTAAGAAAGTAAGTAAGTTAGTAAGTAAGTGAGTAATAAAATAAGTGAGTGAGTGAGAAAGTAATCAAGTAATTAAATGAATACGTAAGTGATCCATTAAGTAGGTAAGTAATGAGCTCGCGAGCTAGTTACTAAGTTAGAAAGCAAATAATTAAGTTAGTGAGTGAGAAAGTAAGTAATTTAGTAAGTCATTACGTAAAAGTGAGTAATTTAGTAAGTCATTACGTAAAAGTGAGTAATTTAGTAAGTAAGTACATAATAAGTAAGTGATTTAGTAGTTAAGTGAGTAATCAAATAAATTAGTAAGTGAGTGAGGGAGAAAGTAAGTAATCCAGTCAGTAGATAAGTAATAAGTGAGTGAGTCAGTGAGAAAGTAAAGAAGTAATCAAATAACTGAGTGAATAAGTAAGTGATCCAGTAAGTAGATAAGTAATAAGTGCGTGCATGAGAAAGTAAGTAAGTAAGTAAGTAATAAGTGAGTGACTGAGTAAGTTAGTCATAAAATAAGTGAGTGATTTAGGAGACGAGGAAGTAAATAATTAAGTGAGTGAGTGAGAAAGTAAGTAATTCAGTAAGTGAGTAAGTTAGTAAGTAAGTGAGTAGTAGAATAAGTGAGTGAGTGAGTGATAAAGTAAGGAAGTAATAAAGTGACTCAGTGAATGAGTGATCCAGTAAGTAAGTAATAAATGTATGAGTGAGTTGGTAAGAAAATGAGTAAGCAAATATGTGAGTTATTTAGTAAGCGAGAAAGTAAATAATCAAGTGAGTGAGTGAGAAAGTAATCAAGTGATTTAGTGAATACGTAAGTGATCCAGTGAGTAATTAATAAGTGTGTGAGTGAGTTAGTAAGTGGTAAAATAAGTAAGCGAGAAAGAATTTAAGTAATCGAGTGACTGAGTAAATAAGTAATAAAGTGCGTGAGCGAATAAGTAAGTAATACAGTAAGTGAGTAATTACGCAATCGAATAAGTGAGTAAGTGAGTAATCAAGTGAGGGTGCGTGTTAGCGAATGAGGTAGAAAGTAAACAAGAGAATGAGTCAGTGGGGAAGTGAGTAATTGAGTGAGATAGTAAATGAGTAAGTAAGTAATCATGCGAGTGAGTAAATAACTAAGTAAGTAAACGAGTATGTGCGTAATTAATCAAGCGAGCGAACAAGTAATCGATCAACTAAATAAGTAAGTAAGTAAGTAAGTAAGTAAGTATATAAGTAAGTAAGTAAGTAAGTAAGTAAGTAAGTAAGTAAGTAAGTAAGTAAGTAAGTAAGTAAGTAAGTAAGTAAGTAAGTAAGTAAGTAAGTAAGTAAGTAAGTAAGTAAGTAAGTAAGTAAGTAAGTAAGTAAGTAAGTAAGTAAGTAAGTAAGTAAGTAAGTAAGTAAGTAAGATAGTAAGTAAGTAAGTAAGATAGTAAGTGAGTTTGTAAGATACTAATTAAGTTTTAAATTAACTTAGTTAACCAACTAACTTGTTAATCCAGTTACTATCTAACTCACTAAGGCTATCGACTAACTTGGTAACTCACTTACTATTTGTCAGTAACTCAATTTCGCGCTAACTTAATGACTCACCCGTTAATGAAGTCAGTATCCACTAACCGACCGATTGAATTA
Source organism: Rhorus exstirpatorius (assembly GCA_963564615.1). Lineage (NCBI taxonomy): Eukaryota > Metazoa > Arthropoda > Insecta > Hymenoptera > Ichneumonidae > Rhorus > Rhorus exstirpatorius. Next base: position 18,314,282 of record OY751322.1, on the reverse strand, counting down.
CGTAATAATTTATTAACTAACTCACTAAGTTACTTATTAACTGTCCTACCGACTCGCTAACTCATAAACTCACAAATCAATTCACCAACCTACTCACTCACTCACCCACTTGCTTATTCAGTTATACTTACTCAGTGACTTGGTACATTAATCATACTTTTGTTATTATTTCATTTATTACTTAATTACTTACTTACGTTGAGTTATTATTATTATTCAAATTCTTACCTTCGATCGTGTGTTCGACCGGATTTCCAATATTTATCGGCATCGTGTAATTCGATGCCATCAGTGACACGAGACCATCAACGAGATCCGAAACGTACTGAAACGATCTCGTCTGCTGTCCATTTCCATAGATCGTGATAGAATCGTTTTGCAAAGCTTGAAGAATGAAATTTGATACGACGCGACCGTCATTCATGTGCATCCTCGGGCCAAACGTATTGAATATTCTTGCAACGCGAACCTCCACGCCTTCCTGCCTCATGTAAGCGTAACTCAGAGTTTCAGCGACGCGTTTACCCTCGTCGTAGCAGGCACGAGGACCTGATGAAAAAAAAAAAAAAAAATCCATTCGACGCTTCAGCATTACGGTTAGAAAGATTTTTTTTTTTTTTTATCACAGACAAACATGCCTGATCGAAAAATTCGTAATCCCCAAATTCACACGATCCCCCTTTCTTCTCGCTCTCGTAGAAAATTTATCGCTGGGAAGAAATAAAAAATTTAATTCATTACCGATAGGATTAACGTGTCCCCAGTAAGTTTCGGTTTGCGGATGCTCATTCGGATCGCCGTAGATCTCTGAAGTACTGGCTATCAAGACTCTTGCGCCGACCCGCTTAGCGAGCCCAAGCATATTTATCGTTCCGAGGGTATTGGTCTTGAGGGTTTTCACAGGATTGAGCATATAATGGGGCGGACTGGCCGGACTCGCGAGATGATAAATCTCGTCGACCTCGAGATACAGCGGTCTCACGATATCGTGATGCACGAGCTCGAAATTTTCGTGTCCGACCCAGTGCTCGACGTTTCTCTTGCGACCGGTGAAAAAATTGTCGGTCACGATGACCTGCGATGGGAAGAAATTTTTTTTTTTTTTTCCGATTAAGCCTTGCGGCATGCATTAAAAAGAACGGGAAAATTATAATGATAAATATTGAGCGGTACATTGTACTTTTTATAGAAAAATGTTGAAACTTGTGAGGGCTTGTGCTCTTTATAATTTTATGACCTGCGATGGAATGAAAAAAAAAACATAGAAAAGCATGCGGCATGAACTAAAAAGGACTGAAAAATCACAATAATAAATATTGAGTACCAAATCGAATTTTGATGTAAAATTATTGAAAATTGTCTGCTAGGGCTCGGGCTCTTTGGGATTCAATGACCTGCGATGAATAAAAAAACCAAAAAAACTAGCAAAGCCTGCGGCATGTACTAAAAAGTACTGAAAAATCACAATAATAATAAATATTGAGTCACGAATAGAATTTCAATGAAAAAATATTGAAAATTGTCTGCCAGAGCTTGGGCTCTTTGGGATTCAATGACCTGCGATGAATGAAAAAACCAAAAGAACTAGTAAAGCCTGCGGCATGTACTAAAAAGTACTGAAAAATCACAATAATAAATATTGAGTACCAAATCGAATTTTAATGAAAAAATATTTGAAATTGTCTGCTAGGGCTTGCGCTCTTTGGGTTTCAATGATCTTGATGAATAAAAACAAAAAAAAAAAAATAGCAAAGCTTGCGGCATGAACTAAAAAGGACTGAAAAATCACAATAATAATAAACGTTGAGTGACGAATACAATTTTAATGAAAAAATATTGAAAATTGTCTGCTAGGGCTTGGGCTCTTTGGGATTCAATGTCCTGCGATGAATAAAAAAACAAAAAAAATCATAAAAGCTTGCGGCATGTACTAAAAAGTACTGAAAAATCACAATAAATAATAAATATTGAGTCACGAATAGAATTTCAATGAAAAAATATTGAAAATTGTCTGCTAGGGCTTGGGCTCTTTGGGATTCAATGACCTGCGATGAATAAAAAAATAAAAAAAATCATAAAAGCTTGCGGCATGTACTAAAAAGTACTGAAAAATCACAATAATAATAAATATTGAGGCACGAATAGAATTTTAATGAAATAATATTGAAAATTGTCTGCTAGGGCTTGGGCTCTTTGGGATTCAATGACCTGCGATGAATAAAAAAAACAAAAAAAATCATAAAAGCTTGCGGCATGTGCTAAAAAGTACTGAAAAATCACAATAAATAATAAATATTCAGTCACGAATATAATCTTTTATGAAAAAACATTGAAAATCGTGTTCCAGGTCTCGCGCTCCTCAATGATTAAAAATATTTTTTTTTTCCCTATCCGCGCACCCAAATCATGCAACTCGAAAATGATGAGGAATTTTTGTATTTTTTCAACCAACCTCGTGACCGGCGAGCATGAGACGATCGACGAGATGCGAACCGACGAATCCGGCGCCGCCGGTGACCAATATCCTGCGCCTATTTTTGTAATTCAAAAATTTGACGACCGGAAAATTCTTGGGTATGCGATTGTCCATTTTTGCCTCTATGTGCCTGAGCTTGTCCTCCAATTCGCGAATTCTACTTCCGGCATCGCGAAAATCGCTTATCCCCCCATCCGCCGTTTCTCCCTCTGCGTAAACGCGTTTATCCCTTAACGCACCGTTCTCCGTCTCCCGCTCGATCTTCTTTATCGTCTGACCCCTCGGCAAGTACGTCGTAACATCCTCGATGTTTGCGATACTCTCGTAAAAGCCCAGAACTGCGTTCGAAGCGAAACAAAAAAAAAAAAAAATTACATTTTACGGAAATTTTTTAATATTTAATTTTTTTTTTTTCCTCCGTTTCCCAGAATGCTTACTCAGAACGACGCATATGACGACAAAAGCAATTTGTTTCATTCGACGCTGAGTGACGACCATTTTACTCATCAAAATTTCATGGTCCTCTCGAATCAACGTAACGACCCATTGCGCTCGTTATTCTTCATTATTTCATTCGTAAATCGTAATTTTTCTTTGCGCCGTTTTTCTTTTTTTTTTTTCAATTTACTTAACTTTTTTTTTTTCAACTCAATTGCCTCTTGACAAACACGCAGCAGACGTTGAGATAAGAAATAAAAATATGCAAGACTCGCCGATAATATGAGAGCGCTTAAAAATTTTCAAGGTGGAATCTGGCGAATGCCAAAAGTCAAAATTACGAACGACATAACCTTAAAATTCGTCACGTATGACCGTGGATTTGGGAAGAAAATAAAATTAGACACGTTCGTTGTTGTTGTTGTTTTTTTTATTTGGTCAAGAGCGAGAAAAATGTGTACATCGACTCGCGGTAAGCCGTTAAACAAACGGAATTTTTGCACGTGAACATATTTGCTCACGGTCACTGCGCGCGTTCATTCCGAGAAACGTCAAAATTTCGACGACCTTGGATTTTTTTTTTTGTTACGTCGCGAAAAAAAAAAAACAAACTTTCATAACACCCGGTAGAAATTCGTAAGTATGCGGGTGTTTCAATGCGTTGCTCTTATTTTTGGAGGTTATGATTATACGAGGCTAGTCAAATTTATAGCGCTTTCCACTGGGGAACTCAGTGCAGATTTTTACATGCGAGTGAGTGAGACAAAGATGCACTGAGTACATATGTGTCTCACTTACTCTCATCCGAAAAACTTGAGTCGGTGCGCACTCGGTGCACCAGTGGAAAGCGCTATTAGTTGCATTGTTGTGTACCGAGAGAGATAATAATTTAAAAAATTTAGTCACGCGAAATGGACGACGGAGTGTGGGATAAGAAATGACAATAAAAAAGAAACAATGTTTTTTTTTTTAAGTGAACAATGTTACATACTTTCGGCTAAAATGGAACAAATAGCCTGAAAATGTTCTTGTTCTTTTTGTGAGCTGATAATTTTCTTGCGGTGAGAAAATTCTTAAAAATTTATTGGCGACCTTTCCATTAATTATACCATTCTGTTAAATGATTCGTAAAAGAGAGAATTGATACAGAGTCTCTGATTGATATGAAGTGAAAGTTGCATATATATGCAACTTTCAAATACCTTACACGGCTTCAAATTTAGCGGTAAATTTGAAAAAGAAAGCAGTATTATTTTTAAGACACGCATTTACCATTCCAAAGTGTAATATTAGTTAGGGATAAGTCATAGTAACATCTCAAAATTGTAATTTGACTCGCGACAAGGGTCATTCAAATTTTCGTCTGACAAAATACATTTTTATTACAAATTAAAATTCGTTTAACGCAGTTTGAATCATACACCTAAAAATATCGATTGGAATGAATCATTTTCAATATCAAATTATCAATAAAAGAATTAAAATATGAAACTGTCCCGTAAAAATAACGCTCGTAGATATCAATACGATGACTCGGATTAAACATTACAATTATAATTGGTAATTGGATTACTCGAATTACGCATTAAAATTCGCAAGAGGTGCGATTACTTTTTTTTTTTTCGAAACGGAAAAAAAAACGATCGTCGCGCCATCTCTGCGTCTCGAACGTCAGCGCCTCTATCGGCGATACGAAGAATCAAAGGCTTTATAGAAAAAAACAAAAAAAAAAAAGGTGCCCACACGGTATATCCTCGTGTGCATGAGCCCGTAGTCCTCGCCTGCAGCCTATCACCCCTATTTAAGGCAACAAACGAGTAGTATAGTCGCCCAGTGCAGCAGTGAGAAGCGTTTGGAGTGCAAAATCGTATTATAATTTTTGTTTAGTGTATATATACATATATATATTTATTTATTTATTTCTTCTCTCTAATATCCACAATATATAATCGCGTACCGTTCAGAGTGGCGTTTTAACGCGGATATAATTATATTACTGTAAACATGGCAGACGTTGTGGATTGTAATTTTCCTGTATGGGGACTTTTGCCGAAAAAAGAAACCGGTGTTAATCAGTTTCTCATCAAGTATCCCGAGTACGATGGACGTGGCACTGTCATTGCAATTCTCGATTCCGGTGTGGATCCTGGAGCACCTGGATTGCAGGTTAATTCATGAATTAAAAAAAACTTAAACGTCAAAATGAACCTTTTTTTTTTGAGACTCGAAATTTTGCGTCAAACCAGCCGCGATAAATCGCGATCTCCGATTAAACGAGATTTAATTATTTCGCGCATCCTCGCGTGACTGTCAAATTTTAAACCTCACACACAGACTCGAGAATCCGTAAAATATAATATCGTCGAACGCGCGTCCAAAAGTTTTATTCGATTGAAAAAAATGGCGTAAAATTTGCTTCTTTTTCGAAGAACCGAAGAATATTTTGGATTTTCGAATTTTGAATTTTAAAAAAATCCAAATTTGCCTTTACGCTCCTATCTCGTGTGATTTTTCGGCAAAAAAAAGATTGCTTCAATTTTTATCGTTCTCTTTCGGGGAAAAAAAGTGTTTTTTTTTTTGTAGAATTTTCTTCGCAGTTAACGAAAAAAACAAATATTCGTTTTTCTTTTTTTTTTCCTCTTTCGATCTCAAATTTCGGTGCAGGTCACTTCGGACGGAAAGCCAAAGATCATAGGTCGCTTCGACTGCAGCGGAGCCGGCGACGTCGATACAAGTACGGTGGTACAATCCGACGAGGGTTGCATCACCGGAATCACCGGTCGCAAGCTCAGGGTAAGAATTTAGCAAATTTATAAAATAAAATATTTAAAAAAACATCGAATTATTATTATTATTATTATTATTATTATTTATTAATTTACCAATTGGCGAATTGACGGGAATGAAAAATTTGAGATTTTTCAAAATATCCAAGATTTTGGATCTTTTGTCGTTGTTTTGTTTGTTTTTTTTTTTTTTTTTCAAGCTCAGCAAAAAAAACCCAAAATAATGTCGTTAGAGAAATTTTGAAATTTTTAAACACGAAAATACGAATTATCCGTTGGAAAATTGCATTTCAATAAATAAGAATTGAAAATAAAACAAAAAACATCGAATTATTGTTATTATTATTATTATTGTTATTATTATTCATTAATTTATGAACTGGCAAATTGATGGGAATGAAAAATTTGAGATTTTTCAAAATGTCCAAGTTTTTGGACCTTTTTTCTTTTTTTTTTTCATTCATTTTCAAGCTTTACCTTGTAATTGTCTTTTTTAGCAAAAAAAAAATCCAAAATAATATCGCCAGAGAAATTTTGAAATTTTTAAACATGAAAATACGAATTATCCATATTTGTTTATTTATTTGCCGTTGAAAAATTGCATTTGGATAAAAAAGAATTGAAAAATAAAAAAAAAACATCGAATTATTATGATTATTATTATTATTATTATTCATTAGTTTACCAACTGGAAAATTGACGGGAATGAAAAATTTGAGATTTTTCAAAATGTCCAAGTTTTTGGGCCTTTTTTTCGTTTTTGTTCTTTTAGTTTCAAGCTCCAACTTGTAATTGTCTTTTTTAGCAAAAAAAAAAAATCCAAAATAATATCGCCAGAGAAATTTTGAAATTTTTGAACACGATAATACGAATTATCCATATTTGTTTATTTATTTGCCATTGAAAAATTGCATTTCGATAAATAAGAATTGAAAATTAAAAAAAAAACATCGAATTATTATTATTATTATTATTTTCATTATTATTCATTAATTTACCAATTGGCGAATTGACGGGAACGAAAAATTTGAGATTTTTCAAAAAGTCCAAGTTTTTGGACCTTTTTTCGTTTTTTTTTTCATTTTATTTTTACGCTTTACCTCGTAATTGTCTTTTTTAGCAAAAAAAAAAATCCAAAATAATATCGTCAGAGAAATTTTGAAATTTTTGAACGCGAAAATACGAATTATCCACATTTGTTTATTTATTTGCCGTTGAAAAATTGCATTTGGATAAAAAAGAATTGAAAAATTTTTTAAAACATCGAATTATTATTATTATTGTTATTATTATTATTCATTAATTTACCAATTGGCGAATTGATGGGAATGAATAATTTGAGCTTTTTCAAAATGTCCAAGTTTTTGGAACTTTTTTTCGTTTTTTTCTTTTAGTTTCAAGCTGAAATTACAAATTTTGTTATTCATATGTTTCACCGAAGTTCTTAGAAAAAAAAAAAAAAACACAAAATTAAATTCCATAATCGAGTTGGAGAATTCACTCCAACGAGTTTTGTTTGTACAAAAACAAATTATTAAATTATTAAATTTTCGTTAAATATCTGATATTTCGGAGCAATTATATCGAGTCACAGCTTTTATTGAATACAATTTAAACATTGATCGAAGAATAAAACACGAAAATTAAACGATTCTTCAATTTTTTTCCCTCCATTCTTACGAATTATTGTTCTTTTCTTCGTTCTTTAAATTCTAAATTCTTCGTTCTTTAAATTCGTATTTTTGAGCTCAACCGTAGTGAAATCGAAACGCCAAAATCCGACCGGCAGGAATAAGCGAAGATAAAAAAAATCGATTTTTTTTTTATTTTCGACGATAATCATTGCGAATGCGATATACGTGTAACGTCGATTTTTTTTTTTTTTTTTTTTTTTTTTTTTTTCTTTTGAAAATCGAATTTTACGAATCTCAGCTTCCCTTCAAATGGTCAAATCCTTCCGGGGATTATCACGTTGGCGTAGCCTATCCCTATTCGCTCTATCCGTCGAAATTGGCGGAAAAAATAACGGCCGAGAGAAAGAAGCGTTACTGGGACGATGGCCAAAAAACTGCACTCGCCGAAGCGACCAGAAAGTTGCAGGTTAGAAAAAAAAAAAAAAAAATCAAAAAAATTCCCCATTGCCCAAAAAAAAAAAAAAAAAAAACCGAAGAAAAGGAAGAAAAAAATTCAAATTTTCGTTCAACTTTGTTTTCATTTTTTTCGAAAATTCGTCCTTGAGCACCCGGGTAAATTGGAATTGTAAACCGAGTCGTCCAAAGATAGTCTCGTCTTCGACGAGCTCACGTCGTCGTTGAACCGATTTTTTTCTCTTTCCTCCTTCTTCTTTTCCTCCTCTCTTCGATCGGGCCATGTTTTATTTCGGTCTCCGGCCCTCATTCGCTATATTTGTCATTTGGCATTATCGAAACGCGTTCGCGGTTCAGCAGGATCGTCTATCGTCGATCGTAAACGGGACACGATCCGCATTGCATAATCCGCTGATCGACGACTGACGCGTTAAAATTGCCTCGAGAGAAAAAAAAAACCCGAAAAAAAAAACGAATATATCGGTCAATAACGATCGAGAAATCCTTTCTATTCGATTTATCGTATTTTTTTTATTGCAAAAAAAAAAATTCACGTGCATCGGAATTCCGCTTTTTTGCCCCAAAGAAAAGATTTGAAATATTCGAAAAAAAAAACGGCTGTTTGAATTTTCGAATTTGTTTTTCATGTTTTTTTTTTTTTTTTTTTGAAAAATCAGTACAGGCATTTTTTTCGAGCAGAAAAAAATTTTCCCCATAACGCGTGTATCATCGAAAAGGACGTTGGGCATCTATTTTTTTTTTTTTTTTTTTTTTTTTTTTTTTTTGCAAATTTTTACCCCCACCCAGGATTTCGAGGCGAAAAATCCTCAGGCGGCGAGCAGTCCGCGTGAGAAACTCGAGAGGGACGAGCTCGAGGCGAGAATCGAAGTGCTGACCAATGCGGAGAAAAAATATAATGACTCCGGTCCGGCTTACGATTGCGTTGTTTTTCACGACGGGGTCGAGTGGAGGGCCTGCATCGACACCACGGAGGAGGGAAATTTGGAGGATGGCGTGACGCTCGGTGAATATTCCGTGAGCCACGAGTACGCTCCACTGACCCAGGAGGATCAGCTAAATATATCAATTAATATTCACAACGATGGCAACACCCTCGAGATCGTTAGTCTCTGCTGTGAGTTAATTTTTAATTTTTTTTTTCTCTTTTTTTTCGGTCGAAAAAACATTTCCAAACAAAGATCAAAGTATATTTTCTATTTTTCCTGGAAAAAAACCAAAAAAAACTTCGAAAAAGTATTCCGAAATCTTCGAACTCGCGATAACTCGCGATAATTCACGATAACTCACGAGATGACTCGGTGATAAGCGGTTTTAAAAATTTTCATCCATCCCCGGCGACCACCCGACAACGTCCGACACTTTTTTTTTCCCAAAAGTTATCCAAAAATCCGCATTCCCATGATTTTCATCTCTGCGCAAGCCTCGCAGCCCTATCACACCCGTGCTAAACCGCTCCGACTTTTCGGATCCGTGACGGGGCAACGGTGCGGTGAAATTTTTTTTTCTCCCTTATCGAAAATATCCGCAGTCCCATTGTACCGCGATAACCGATGACGGAATTGGGTGATTTAAAAAAATTTCCAACGACCATGAACTCGGTGAATGATCCTGATTAGCCCGAAAAATTCGTAATAAATCGAATGTTTTTGGGTTTTTTTTTTTTTTGCTTTTTTTTTTTTTAGCGAGTCACGGTACTCACGTGGCATCGATAGCCGCGGCATATTTTCCCGAGAGCAAAGAGCTCAATGGCGTTGCGCCGGGTGCCCAGATAATATCATTGACGATCGGCGATGGCCGGATTGATCCGATGGAGACCGGTACGGCGCTGATGCGCGCGATGATATGGATAATGCAGCGTCGGATAAAGGTTCACGTTATAAACATGAGCTACGGCGAGCACGCGAATTGGACAAACTCCAGTCGTATTATGGATCTGATGAACGAGGTTATCGACAAGTATGGAATTTCGTGGATCGCAGCGGCTGGAAATTTGGGACCGGCATTGTGCACGATAGGCACGCCGCCCGACATAAACACGTCGAATATCGTGAGCGTCGGGGCATACGTGTCGCCGGACATGATGATCGCGGAATATTCGCTGAGGGAAAAATTGCCGGGTATGCCGTACACGTGGTCGTCGAGGGGACCGATGATCGACGGTGGGGCCGGTATAACGGTATGCGCGCCGGGTGGCGCGATAACGAGCGTGCCGAATTTTACGCTGCGCAAGAGCCAACTGATGAACGGTACGAGCATGGCGAGTCCGCATGTGGCCGGTGCTGTTGGTAAGTCGAGAGGGAAAGAGTTTTTATTTTTTCTTTTTTGGTGAATATACGGGAGCAAAACAATCGATCGTATCGAGATAAACGATTTTTATCGAATAATCGATTGTGTCGGACAATCGGTTGTATCGAACAATGGATTGTATCGAACAATGTATTGTATCGAACAATGGATTGTATCGAACAATGGATTGTATCGAACAATGGATTGTATCGAACAATGGATTGTATCGAACAATGGATTGTATCGAACAATGGATTGTACCGAAAAATGGATTGTATCGAACAATGAATTGTATCGAAAAATGGATTGTATAGAACAATCGATTGTATCTAACAATTGGTTGTATCGAAAAATTGATTGTATCGAACAATCGGTTATATCGAACAATGGATTATACCGAAAAATGGATTGTATCGAACAATGGATTGCATCAAACAATGTATTGCATCGAACAATGGATTGTATCGAACGATGGATTGCATCGAACAATGGATTGTATCGAACGATGGATTGTATCAAACAATGGATTGTATCGAACAATGGATTGTATCGGACAATGGATTGTATCGAACAATGGATTGTATCGAACAATGGATTGTATCGAACAATGGATTGTATCGAACAATGGATTGTACCGAAAAATGGATTGTATCGAACAATGAATTGTATCGAAAAATGGATTGTATAGAACAATCGATTGTATCTAACAATTGGTTGTATCGAAAAATTGATTGTATCGAACAATCGGTTATATCGAACAATGGATTATACCGAAAAATGGATTGTATCGAACAATGGATTGCATCAAACAATGTATTGCATCGAACAATGGATTGTATCGAACGATGGATTGCATCGAACAATGGATTGTATCGAACGATGGATTGTATCAAACAATGGATTGTATCGAACAATGGATTGTATCGGACAATGGATTGTATCGAACAATGGATTGTATCGAACAATGGATTGTATCGAACAATGGATTGTATCGAACAATGGATTGTATCGAACAATGGATTGTATCGAACAATGGATTGTATCGAACAATGGATTGTACCGAAAAATGGATTGTATCGAACAATGAATTGTATCGAAAAATGGATTGTATCGAACAATGTATTGTATCGAACAATGGATTGTATCGAACAATGGATTGTATCGAAAAATGGATTGTATCGAAGAATGGATTGTATCGAACAATCGATTGTATCGAACAATCGATTGTATCGAACAATCGATTGTATCGAACAATCGATTGTATCGAACAATCGATTGTATCGAAAAATCGATTGTATAGACTATTGGATTGTATCGAACAATGGATTGTATCGAACAATGGATTGTATCGAACAATGGATTGTACCGAAAAATTGATTGTATCGAACAATCGGTTGTATTGAACAATGGATTGTATCGAAAAATGGATTGTATCTAACAATGGATTTTATCGAACAATGGATTGTATCGAACAATGGATTGTACCGAAAAATTGATTGTATCGAACAATCGGTTGTATTGAACAATGGATTGTATCGAAAAATGGATTGTATCTAACAATGGATTTTATCGAACAATGGATTGTATCGAACAATGGATTGTATCGAAGAATGGATTGTAGAGAACAATCGATTGTATCGAACAATCGATTGTATCGAACAATCGATTGTATCGAAAAATCGATTGTATAGAACAGTGGATTGTATCGAAAAATGGATTGTATAGAACAGTGGATTGTATCGAAAAATGGATTGTATCGAAAAATTGATTGTATCGAACAATCGATTGAATCGAACAATCGATTGTATCAAACAATCGATCGTAATTAAACAAAATTTATACAACTTTTTGGTAATTTGTTTTCTTTTTCATGAATTTTCATCGAAAAAAACAAAAACAACAACAACAACAACAAAACAACAAGCTGTCCTAATATCCGGCCTAGAGTCCAAGAGGATACCATACTCGCCGTACAGCATCAAGCGTGCCCTCGAGAACAGCGCTATGTACATAGAAAATCTGGATCCGTTTGCCCAGGGCTGCGGTCTTTTGCAGGTCGAGCGTGCCTTTGAGAATCTCGTCGAGTACAGCGATGCCCTCGAGCGCGACGTTAGATTCACGATAAATTGCGGCGTTAACGCCTCGAAGGGTATACACCTGAGATCCGGGATTATCGATCGTCCCAAGGATTGCACGATCACGATCGAGCCCGTGTTCCTCGACACCGAGAATACCGGTAAAAAAAAAAAAAAAGGAATAAAAAAAATTCTCTCCCACAAACTCGCGAGGATTCGTGTTTTTTTGTTGTTGTTGTGCTTCCTCATAGAGCTTTGCGATTGTGATTTTTTTATTTTTGTACACGAAGATTAATTTGTAAGGTTAAAAATTTGTTTTTTTCAAAAAAATTTCCGACAGATTCGATTTTCCCAAATTTCAATGATTTCGAGCAATTTTCCAATGCAAAAAGTATCATTGAACAAGTATCGTCATCGAATTTTGCGAAAATCGATGAATCGCTTCAGATTTTATGAAATTTTGAATTTTTCAAAAAAAAAAAAAAAAAACAAAATGGTTTCCGGCAATTCTAAATTTTTTTCAAACCAGAAGATATCCGATGAATGAATGAAAATACGATTTACGTTTGTGAAATACCGAAAAACAAGCCTGAAAAATATTTTTGGTAGCTCGTAAAGTTTTTTTTTTTTTCTTTTCTTTTCTTTTTTTTCCAAAAAATTTTTTTTTTTTCCAGATCCACAGAGAAAAATTGACTTTAGTCTTCGTCTCTCGATGATATGCGACGCATCTTGGATACAATTTCCATCGCACTTCGAGCTGATGAACATGCCGCGTGCCTTTGCCGTGAGAATCGACGCGGTCAAATTATCGGAGGGAGCTCACAGCGCAACGATAAAAGCTTACGATGTCAGTAACGTTGAGAAAGGACCGGTTTTTCGTATACCGATAACCGTCGTACAGCCCATAACGCTATCAAAAACGATAAATCTGCCGGATTTACATTACAATCACGCCCTCTTCAGGCCCAATACGATAAATCGTCATTTCATTCTCGTTCCGGACGATGCCACGTGGGCGGGTAAAATTTTTCGCAATTGATAATACCAAAATTATGTCTCCGAAAATTTTATATAAATCCTTTATTTTTGGTTTTTTTTTTTTTTCCCCCGCAGTTTTGAGATTAAAAGGTACGGAGAAAGAGAAAACCGGAAGATTCGTAATTCATACGGTACAGCTGAAGCCGCGACTCGTCTGCAAAACCCTCGAGCTCAATAAAATGATAAACGTGACGTCACAGTCCGAGACAGTTCAGGGATTCGCCGTACAGGTCGTTATTTTTTTTAAATTTATATTCAATTTTTTTTTTTTTTTTCACCCTCCAAATCTCTCGTTCGAGCTACAATCTATTAATTCGTTGCTAATGTTTTTTTATTAATTAATTTGATTAATTAATCAATTTAATTGATTAATTTTTTTTTTAAATTCAATTAAAATAATTTACTTGCTTTATTGTAATATTTATTTTTTATTTTTTTCAATTAAATTAATATAATTGCTTTATCGTAATATTTATTTTTTATTTTTTTCAATTAAATTAATATAATTGCTTTGTCGTAATATTTATTTTTATTTTGATTGTTTTTTTTCAATTAAATTAATATACTTGCTTTATTGTAATTTTTATTTTTATTTTTATTTTTCAATTAAATTAATAGAATTGCTTTATCGTAATTTTTATTTTTATTAATTTTTTTCAATTAAATTAATGTAATTGCTTTATCGTAATATTTATTTTTTATTTTTTTCAATTAAATTAATATAATTGCTTTATCGTAATATTTATTTTTTATTTTTTTCAATTAAATTAATATAATTGCTTTATCGTAATATTTATTTTTTATTTTTTTCAATTAAATTAATATAATTGCTTTATCGTAATATTTATTTTTATTTTTCAATTAAATTAATAGAATTGCTTTATCGTAATTAATTTTTATTTTTTATTTTTTTAATTCAATTGAATTAATATACTTGCTTTATTGTAATTTTTATATTTATTTTTTATTTTTATTTTTTTTTCTTTCAAACAGGGAGGATTAATATTGGAGGTTGCGATAGCAAAGTATTGGGCAAATTTGGGTGACATATGCGTCGATTATTCGATCGAATTTCACGGTATACACGTGGTCGATGGTAATTTAACGATGCAATCGGGCGACGGTGTGCATCGTCTCGAATTACGAAGCTCCCTGAGACACGAGGATATCGTACCGTCAATAACGCTGAAAAATGCCGTACAGGTTTTACGTCCTGCCGAGACGAAAATTTCGCCGCTCGGCGAGCGCGACGTTATACCACCGGCACGACAGATCTACGAGCTACAATTGACGTATACATTCCACGTTGCAAAGACAACCGAGGTCACACCGAATGCCGCACTCCTCAGTGATTTGCTCTACGAGAGCGAGTACGAGTCACAAATGTGGATGATCTACGACTGCAACAAGCATCTCATTTTTTGCGGCGACGCATATCCATCCAAGGTTAGAGCGATCGATACTCGTATGAATTTTTCTTATCACAATTTTATCTCAATTCTAATTTTATTTCAATTTTTTTTCTTAATTTTTGATTGAATTTCAATTTTATTCGTAGCTTTTATTTAATGTTAATTCAATTTTATTTGAATTTCATCCTTATATATTAAAATTCATCCATTTAATTTTAATTTCAATTCTTATATTCAATTTTCAATTTATTTTCAATTTTATTCTTACTTTATTTCAATTTTATTTCAATTTCAATCTTAATTTTCATTCAATTTTATTTTCAACTCTTATATTCAATTTTTAATTGATTTTCCATTTTATTCTTACTTTATTTCAATTTCATTCTGAATTTTCATTTAATTTTAGTTTCAATTCTTATATTCAATTTTCAATTGATTTTCAATTTTATTCTTACTTTATTTCAATTTTATTTCAATTTTAATCTTAATTTTCATTTAATTTTAATTTCAATTCTTATATTCAATTTTTAATTGATTTATCATTTTTATTCTTACTTTATTTCAATTTTATTTCAATTTCATTCTTAATTTTCATTTAATTTTAATTTCAATTCTTATATTCAATTTTTAATTGATTTTCAATTTTATTCTTACTTTATTTCAATTTTATTTCAATTTTCATTTAATTTTAGTTTCAATTCTTATATTCAATTTTCAATTGATTTTCAATTTTATTCTTACTTTATTTCAATTTTATTTCAATTTTAATCTTAATTTTCATTTAATTTTAATTTCAATTCTTATATTCAATTTTTAATTGATTTATCATTTTTATTCTTACTTTATTTCAATTTTATTTCAATTTCATTCTTAATTTTCATTTAATTTTAATTTCAATTCTTATATTCAATTTTTAATTGATTTTCAATTTTATTCTTACTTTATTTCAATTTTATTTCAATTTTCATTTAATTTTAATTTCAATTCTTATATTCAATTTTTAATTGATTTATCAATTTTATTCTTACTTTATTTCAATTTTATTTCAATTTCATTCTTAATTTTCATTTAATTTTAATTTCAATCTTAATTTTCATTTAATTTTAATTCTAATTTTTATATTCAATTTTATTCTTATTTTATTTCAATTTTTTTTTTTTCAATATCATTCTCAGTTTTCATATAATATTAATTTTCTTATTTAATTTTTAATTTTCCAATTTTCCATTTTTTTCCAGTATACCGTTCACAAGATGGAAAAAGGCGATTACACGCTAAAAATGCACGTGAGACACGAGAAGAAGGATCTACTCGATCGTCTCACGGAGATGCCAATATTATTGAGCCAAAAGCTCGCAACACCGATAAATCTCGATGTTTATGCCCATCAGTCGCAGGCAATAATAGGCGGCAAGAAAATGGTCACGGCATCCGTACCGCCGGGTCACGTTATTCCCATTTACATAGCACCGATCACCAACGAGAACAAGTGAGTAATATTTGTCGAAATTTTTTCAATCCATTGTTTTTCTTTTTTTTTTTCCATTCCTTTATTTTCTCCATATTTGACAAAAATTTGAGAAGAAAGAAAGAAAAAAAGAAAATTCGTAATTCAAGTTCACGTTCGTCGAGTCATTTGATTACGTTTTTTTAAATTTATTTTATTTTTTTTAATTTTTTTTTTCATATTGCAACGCAGCTCAGAATGCAAGTGAGTCATACCGGTATTATTTTTGAAAAAAATAAAAAAAATAAAAAAAATAAAAAAATTACATTGAGGCTGCGCTCGAATCTTAATGCCTTCGTGTGCGTGTGCGGTGTGTGGGTTTCGATGAAATTTTTGCTTAAAAGTGTAACTTTGGATTCGATTGTTGAAAAAAAAAAAAAAAAACAAAAAAAAAAAAAAAAAAACCAAAAAAAAAAAAAAACCAAAAACAAAAAAAAAACAAAAAAAAAAAAAAAACAAAATTACCCAATACAGGTGTAACTTTTTCACCTCGTCATGGAAATTACGCGCTGCGGCGCAAATTTTTCAATTTTAATCTCACAATTACATGCCAAAGAGCGCAATCCTCGAATTTCAAAATAAAAATCAACAAAATTTTTTCTTTTCACAAAAATTGCACGTTAAAATTGTTAATTTTTTGCAATTCGATAATTCAAAATCTGCATATAGCGAGCGCTATAATTTCCCGCTGAAGTAAATTTCTTCGTCTCGATTGAAGATTCAAGAAAAAAAGAAAGAAAAAAAAAAAAAAAAACAAAAATTAGTCCTCGTAGGGATTACTTTTTTCCAGTGTGGTTCGCATCGCTAGGACCTAACGATTTTAATTAACTATAATGATTTTTTTTTTTTTTTAATTCTCATCGCTCAGCTTCGCACTTTGTATCATTTTTTTCCTCTTCTTTTTCATCGATCAAAACGACAATACTTACGTGGCATTATTTTTTTTTTCCCTCCACCTCGTTCCTGTCCGCTGTAAAAAAAAAAAAAAAACAAAAAAAAAAACCCCAAAAAAAAAAACAAAAAAAACCCCAAAAAAACAAAAAAAAAATATTCCCCTCGAAGAATCTCCAAAGGGGCGACTCTGGGAACGTATCTTCAGGGTGCAGCGACCTTTTGTAAGGACGAGATTGGAAAAAAGGTCGACTGTCACACCTTCAAGTATGTTCTTTGCGAGCCCGGCAAAAAGACAAATTCGACGATGAACAAAAATGACAAAGAGAAGATCAGTAAGTGGGACGAGTACAAGGAAACATTGAGAGACGTAAAGTGCACCTGGCTCGCCAAGCTCGGTGAGTGAAGATTTGTTTTTTTTTTTTTTTTTTTCTTGGGCAGAAAAAGAAAAAAAAATATTAAAAAATAATTGAATTTTTTTTTTTGCTTCGAACTTGTAGCACCATCGATAAGTAAGTCTTGCAAGAGCCCCCCCCCCCCCCCCCTTGCACATAAATATGTACGTGGTCTAAAAAGCAAAAAAAAAAAAAAAAAAAAAAAAAAAAAAAAAAAAAAAAAAATGTAATTGACAGGAAAAAAAAGAAAAGTGTGTGAAAAAAATGTCGTTAATTGGTCCCCCTTGCGCCATGAGGAGAACTTGCGTAAAAATTGTGTGTGAAAAAGAAAAAAAAATCCAAAAGACATCCTTTTGATTAATTAAATAAAATTTATGAAATTTAATTTGATTAATTGATTTTAAATTTATGAAATTTAATTCGATTAATTGATTTTAAATTTATAAAATTTAATTTAAATAATTGATTTTAAATTTATGAAATTTAATTCAATTAATTAGTTTAAAATTTTTTAAATTTAATTCAATTAATTGATTTTAAATTTATAAAATTTAATTCGATTAATTAGTTTTAAATTTATGAAATTGAATTAAATTAATTGATTTTTAATTTATGAAATTTAATTCAATTAATTGGTTTTGAATTTATAAAATTTAATTAATTTAATTGATTTTAAATTTATAAAATTTAATTAAACTAATTGATTTTAAATTTATAAAATTTAATTCAAGTAATTGTATCGTCAAATTAATCAAATTTAATTTTATTTATGGAATTTATTAATTAAATTTAATTAATTAATTAATTAAATAAAAATCTCTCAAATTTTATTTAATTAATTAAAAAAAAAAATCAACTAATATCCATCAAATTTCTCGTTTAATTAATTTCATGTTTTTTTTCGTCCTTTCACGGTTTTCAAAAAAAAAAAAAAAATTGTCTTGTCTAATTTGTTTTTTGTTTTTGTTTTTGTTTTTGTTTTTTTTTTTTTTTTCTATATTTCCCATCGATATACAGAACCGGGCGAGCACGCCGTTCATTTGTACAATGAACTTAAGATCGCTTATCCGGATCATTTGCCGGTACACACGGCGATGCTGACGTCCCTCGATTCGCCCGAGGCACGTCGAAATTTGCCCCACGACGATCTTACGGAAAGTGCAATAAGCTTTGCCGATCAGATGATCGACGTTGCCGATGCCGTTATCGGGGCGATAGATCAGGAAAAATTATTAGCATTTTACGGTATGAAGTACGATCAGCGGGCGGACGCGTCGAAAATAAAAGCGACGATGGACAAACAGAGGAATTGTCTTGTCGAGGCGTTCGTCAAGAGGGGCTGCGCATTGGCGAGATTGTACGTTAATGCGGAGAGAAAGGGACAGCGGGAGGCACCGAATCATCTTCGCGAATGCGGCGAAGCGTGGAACGATGTGCAAAAATATGCCGAGCCAACGGACATGAAGGTACGAAATATGGATACTTGTTTTTTTCTATTCTGTGAAGAGACAAAAAAAAAAAAAAAATCGCGAAATTTTCATGCCAAAATGTTCGAAATTTTCCAAAACGTCGAGAATACAAATTTCGGAAAACGTATCGGGATGTGTCAGCGTGTTATAAAGTCAGCGTACGAGGATTATTGGTATCGAATTTGGCTGCAATCTAAAATTTAGGTTTTAGAAATTTTCTAAAAAATGTTTGTACGTGCTCCAACTTTCGTAAATTTTGAGGCTATGGCGTCGAAACTTTTTATGCAAATTGTCCAGTGGACGAGGATTATTGGTATCGAATTTGGCTAAAATCTACAATTTAGGTTTTAGAAATTCTAAAAATTTTCTAAAAAACTTTGTATGTGCTCCAACTTTTGTAATTTTGAGGCTATGACGTCCAAACTTTTTATGCAAATTTGCCAGGGCACGAGGATAATTGGTATCGAATTTGGTTAGAATCGCTCAAGAGTTTTAGATTTTAGAAAATTTTCTAAAAAATGTTTGTACGTGCTCCAGCTTTCGTAATTTTGAGACTGCCGTCGAAACTTTTTAGCAAATTGTCCAGGAGCCGAGGATAATTGGCATCGAATTTGGCTAAAACCGTTCAAAGGGTTTAGATTTTAGAAAAGTTTTTAATTTTCTAAAAATCTTTGTATGTGCTCCAACTTTCGTAATTTTCCGGCTATGGTGACGAAACTTTTTATGCAAATTGTCCAGCGGACAAGGATAATTGGTACCGAATTTGGCTCGAATCTATCGAGGAGTTTGGATTTTAGAAATTTTCTAAAATTTTTTGTACGTGCTCCAAATTTCGTAAATTTGAGACCATCAAGCCGAAATTTTGTATACAAAGTGTTCAGGGGACGAGGATAATTGGTATTGAATTTGGCTGAAATCGCTTAAGGGGTTTTGATTTTAGAAAATTTGTAAATTTTCTAAAAATCTTTTTGCGTGCTCCAACTTTCGTAAATTTGAGGCTATGGCGTCGAAACTTTTCATGAAAATTGTCCAAGGGACGAGGATAATTGGTATCAAATTTGCCTCGAATCGATCGAGGAGTTTAGGTTTTAGAAAATTTGGAAATTTTCTAAAAATGCACAAACTTTCGTAAATTTGCGACTATCGGACCAAAATTTTTTATACAAAGTTTTCAGGGGGCTAGGATAATTGGTAACAAATTTGGCTGAAATTGCTAAAGGGGTTTCGATTTTGGAAAATTTTCTAAAAATCTTTGAATGTGCTCCAACTTTCGTAATTTTGAGGCCATGGTCTCAAAACTTTTTATACCAGAAATTCAGGGGACGAGAATGATCGGTACCGAATTTGGCTAAAATCGCTCAAGAGTTTTAGATTTTAGAAAATTGTCTAAAAATCTTCGTACGTGCTACAACTTTCGTAATTTTGAGGCTATGGCGACGAAACTTTTTATGAAAATTGTCCAGAGGACGAGGATAATTGGTACCGAATTTTGCTAAAATCGCTCAAGAATTTTAGATTTTAGAAAATATTCTAAAAATGTTTCTATGTGCTCCAATTTTCGTAATTCCAATCAAAATTTTTTTTATACCAATAATCCAGGGAACGTGAATGATTCGTACCGAATTTGGCTAGAATCGGTCGAGGTTTTTAGATTTTAGAAAATTTTTTTTATGTTCTCCAACTTTCGTAATTTTGAGGCTGCGGTGATGAAACTTTTTATTCGAATTGTCCAGGGAACGGGGATAATTGGTACCGAATTTTGCTAAAATCGCTCAGGGGGTTTAGATTTTAGAAAATTTTCTAAAAATCTTTGTACGTGCTCCAACTTTCGTAATTTCGAGACTCCGGTCTCAAAATTTTTCATACCAATTGTCCAGGGGGACGAGATTAATCAGGCACCTGCGAATCAATTTAATTTTCAGCTCGTTTAGTCCGATGGAACAATTTTAATTTTTCGAGTCCGGAACTTACACAGACACGTCCGGACATTTTTTCTAAACGTAATTTCTCCAAGTTTCGGCCAATTTCAAACATAAAGCCATGAAAATATAAATTTTCTTTTTGTCCCGAAGAAAACAAAGCTTTCTCGACGAGGAAGCAAAAAACGTTCGAATTACAATTCATTTTAATTGTTTAAAAACTGTTTTGGCGCAAAATAAATAAAAAAAAAATCAATGAACTTATTTTTTTAAATTTTTTAAATAATTTTCCAACTCAGGTAATCATTCTCTCGTTGTGGCACGCTCACGTGAACAAGCATTACGGTCGTTACCTCAAGCTCCTGACTCGTTATTACGAGGAGAAGCCGCTGAGGGAAATCGACGAGAAGAGCGTCGAGATCTCGAGGATCTTGGGCTGGGAGCATTTCGTCAGGCACATCAACAACAGAATACCAACGCATTATCCAAGTGCATATAGACCATTTTGAATAATTGCAAGTATTTTGAAAAAAAAAAAAATAACAATAATTTTAAAAAAATGGAACATTTTCAATTGAAATCTTTTTTTTTTTCTTTATCTTTCTCATTTAATTCGCCAATTTGAATTCGTTTTATCCCAAATTCCTCCAAGTTGGCGAAATTTTTAAATTTTTCGAATATCTTTTCATTTTTTTTTTTAAATTTTCAATTCTTTCCAGATTTGTTAAAAATCCGAGACGACGAAGGAGTCCCGATACGAAATTTCAACGGGGACGACTTGCCGAGGACTTTCGGGTTGCAATTACTTCGAAGAAAAAAAAAAAAAAAAAAAAAAAAAAAAGCAAAACAAAAAACGAGGAAAAAAAATTTGTAAATTTTTCGTTTTTTTTTCTCGAAAAAAATCACCGATCGGGCGTTTTTTTTTTTTTTTGGCACACAATCGACTTTGAGACATCGCACGAGGACTTTTTTTTTTGTTCGAACGTGCAAAATCTTCGATGTAACCGCCCGAGAACGATTTGAAAATAAAAAAAAATTGAAAAATTGAAAAAAAAAATGTGATTTTTAGGGAAAATTTCGATTTTTTTTTTTTCGAAAAAAATAAAGTCGTAATTTTTTTTTTTTTTATTCATAACTTCTTTTTACAAGATCGATTATTGCGTCTTGGGGAAAATGGAGGTCAATGAGGGTTTTTTTTTTTTTTTTTTTTTTTTTTTTTGCCAAATTAATTCGGATATTCGTTATTCAGACGCAAAGTCCGTTGTGAGGGGCGAAAAAAAAAAAAACTTCGAATTCTGCAAAATTTGACTTTTCAAACAACGATTCTCGATTAATTTTGTACTAATTTTTTTGTTTCTCGATTTTTTTTTTTTTTTTTTTCAACGGCCAATTTTTCGTGTCGAACGAGAAATTTCAAAAAAAAAAAAAAAAATAACTCACAGAACAACCCTTAAAAATATCCAAAATTTTCTTTTATATAACGAAGCAATTTTTTTTTTATCCTTTTTTTTTCATTACGCGAACGAATAAAATTTCTTTTTTTTTTCCCCCCTCGTAATTTAATCATCATTAAATATTTACAATTTTTCTAAAACGTTTGATAAAAGAAAAAAAACAAAGAGAAAATTTTGTCAAAAACTTTCTAAAATTTTCGGGGCGCGCGAAACGCGAAAAAAATTGGTGCGATTTGTTTTTTTTTTTTTTTTAAATCATGAATTTTCGATTAGTACGACCCGAGGGAATTATTTATTTACATTACGTATTAGAATTTCGGATCCGAAGGATCATTCGGGCTCATTCGAAAAATTTCTCTCTCTTTTTTATTTTATTTTTTTAAAATTCATTAAATTCTTTCGTTTCTTCTCTTCTTCTTCCTCTTCTTTGTCTTCTCTGTACAAACGAATTTGTTCGTATTCATAATAATTACATTTATAACGATCTCGATGCGACAGCCGAAAGGAAAAAAAAAATTGCAAAAGCAAAGAACGAATTTTATGGAGAACGAGGAATCTTCGGGTCGAATCGCACTGGCACGAACTCGGGGGGGGGGGGGGGGGGGGGGGGTTTTAATTAAAAAAATTTGAAAAAAAAAAAGGTAAGTTATGAATTTTTGACTCGAAAAATTTCAAAGCTGAGTTTCATTAATGAGAAAAAAGTTCAAATGCGAGTTTTTGCACTCAAAGCAAGTTCAAACTTGCTCATTTGGATTCAAAAAGTTTAGAAATGAGTTGGTAAACTCAAAAAAAGTTTAAATTCAAGTTCGATAGACCGAAAAATTTCTAAATTGAGTTTTTCACCTCGGATTGAAGTTCAAAATTCATTTTTCGAACTCAAAAGAGTTTGAACTGAGATTTTAAAGTGACAGAAGTTCATAATTGAGTTTTTACGCTTAAAAAAGTTCAAAGTTGAGTTTAGTTAACTCAAAAAGTTCAGAAATGAGTTAGTATAACTCAAAAAAGTTTAAATTCAAGTTCGATAGATCGAAAAAGTTCGAAATTGAGTTTGCAACCTCGGATTCAAGTTCAAAATTGATTTTTCGAACTCAACAAAGTTTAAAATTGAGATTTGAAAGTGATAAGAGTTCATAATGAAGTTTTTACACTTTAATAAGTTCAAAGTTGAGTATCGTTAGCTCAAAAAGTTCAAATACGAGTTTTTGCACTCAACAAAGTTCAAAATTGCTCCTTTGGACTCAAAAAAGTTTAAATTCAAGTTTGATTTATCGAAAAAGTTCGAATTTGCGTTTTTCACTTTGGATTCAAGTTTAAAATTGATTTATCGAACTCAAAAAAGTTTAAATTCAGATTTTAAAGTGATAAGAGTTCATAATTGAGTTTTTACGCTTAAAAAAGTTCAAAGTTGAGTTTAGTTAACTCAAAAAGATCAAACGCGAGTTTTTGCACTAAAAAAAAGTTCAAACCTGCTCATTTGGACTCAAAAAGTTCAGAAATGAGTTAGTAAACTCAAAAAAGTTTAAATTCAAGTTCGATAGATCGAAAAAGTTCGAAATTGAGTTTTTAACCTCGGATGAAAGTTCAAAATTGATTTTTTGAACTCAACAAAGTTTAAAATTGAGATTTGAAAAAGATAAGAGTTCATAATTGACTTTTTACGCTTAAAAAAGTTCAAAGTTGAGTTTAGTTAACTTAAAAAGTTCAAATGCGAGTTTTTGCACTAAAAAAAAGTTCAAACCTGCTCATTTGGACTCAAAAAGTCTATAAATGAGTTAGTAAACTCAAAAAAGTTCAAATTCAAGTTCGATAGACCCAAAAAGTTCCAATTTGAGTTTTTAACCTCGGATGCAAGTTCAAAATTTATTTTTTGAACTCAACAAGATTTAAAATTAAGATTTGAAAGTGATAAGAGTTCATAATTGACTTTTTACGCTTAAAAAGGTTCAAAGTTGAGTTTAGTTGACTGAAGAGAGTTCAAATTCGAGTTTTTGCACTCAAAGAAAGTTGAAATTTTATCCTGTAGACTCAAAAAGGTTTAGGAGTGAGTTGGTAAATTCAAAAAAGTTTAAATTAAAGTCCGATAGACCGAAAAAGTTCGAAATTGAGTTTTTACACTTAAAAAAGTTCAAAGTTGAGTTTTGTTAGCTGAAGAGAGTTCAAAAGCGAGTTTTTGCGCTCGAACAAAATTCAAACTTGCTTCCGTGGGCTCGAAAAGGTTTATAAATGAGTTGGTAAACTTGAAAAAGTTTAAATTAAAGTTCGATAGGCTAAAAAAAATTCTAAATTGAGTTTTTAACCTCGGAACTCAAGTTCAAAATTGATTTTTCGGAACTCAACAAAGTTTAGAATTGAAATTTTGAAGTGACAAGAGTTCATAATTGAGTTTTTACATTGAAAAAAGTTGAAAAGTTGAGTTTCATTAATTAAAGAGAGTTCAAATGCGAGTTTTTGTACTAAAAAAAAGTTCAAACTTGCTCCTTTGGGCTCAAAAAGTTTATAAATGAGTTACCAAACTCAAAAAAAGTTTAAATCCAAGTCCGATGGACCGAAAAAAGTTCAAAGCTGAGTTTCGTTAACTGAAAAAGTTCAACCCCGAGTTTTTGAACTTAAAAAAAGTTCAAACTCGATCCTTTGGACTCAAAAAAGTTTATAAATGAGTTAGTAAACTCAAAAAAGTTAAGAAATGAGTTATTAAACTCAAAAAAGTTAAGAAATGAGTTAGTAAGTTCAAAAAAGTTCAAATCTGAGTCCATCCGTTGGAGAAAAAAAGTTAAAAATTCGATTTTTAACCTCGAACCGAAGTTCACAGTTGAATTTATGAACTGTAAAAATTTTAAGCGTCAACATTTCAATTGAAAAAAAAAAAAAAAAAAAAGCAACGAACCTCGAAGTTCGAGCTCCGAGCCAAAGCTTCAAAGTTTCAAAGTCCGCTTGCTCGAGTTCGTCCCAACGACTGTCGATTCAATTTTTTTTCTTTTTTTCCCCCTCCTCCTTTTCGCAAACGAGAATCAATTTTTTCTTTTTTATTTTTTCCCCACCTCAAAAACTAAAGTACAAAATTCTATCAATTTATTATATAATATGTACACATCTTTTTTTTCTTGGACGAAAAAAAAAAAAAAAAAAAAAAAAAAAAAAATTGATTCTCACCGATTTTCAATTAATCTTTGGCAATTTTTTTTTGTCCTCGATAAGTCGCGTCTACTTGAAAATATTTTTTTTTTTAATATTTGTTCTTTTCGTCATTTTGACCGAATAATAATAATAATAATAATAATAATAATAATAATAATAATAATAATAATAATAATAATAATAATAATAATAATAAAATTATTATTAATAATAATAATAATAAGAGATCAGAGACGATTCGGAATTTTTGCTCCGAAAACGTCTTTAATCCCTTTGTCAGACGTCGATTTGTATATCGCTATCCTCGGCTTCGCTCTCCGTACTTACAATACCATCCTCGCCGACCAGCAATGCGGCCGGCAAATTTTGGGGCACATTGTCGATATCGAGACGGGGCGTCGAATAAACGTTCAATACCTGTATCATCGTCGTCGTCGTCGTTGTCGTTCCCGTTGGCGACGATCCGGCAAGGCATTGCTGCACCGTCGCCAACGGATCGGTCGCCAATGTATCACAGTCGAGCGGCGATGAGAGCTGAAGCTGCAAATTGTGAAGTTCCGGTATGTGCGGACGAATCTGAAAGAATTTTCATTTTTTTCTTTTCTTTTCTTCCCCCTTTTTTCTTCGCGGAATTGAAATTTTTTTCTTTTTCAATCAAGAAAGCTCATTTGATAAATTAAAAAAAAAAAAAAAAGAAAAAAAAAAAAAGGTTTTCTCGTCCCGCTGATATTTCTCCGTAGCAAGGAAATTGAGCAGTTTTTGTTTTTTTTTTTTTTTTTTTTCGCACGAAGAATTATTTTGTTGCGAAAAAAAAGTAAATGACAATAAGTGTGCGTTAATTGAATGAAATTAATTGGATTTTCTTTAATTTTTCTCATTAATTTCAATTGAGATCGTCGTGGGATTATGAAAATCGATTGAGATTCGGACTATCGTAACTTTGTGCTGCAAATTTTTGAGATTTGATTGGGAAATTTTTTTTTTTTTTCAATTAAATTTAAATGTGAAAATTAAAATTAAAAAAAAAAAAAAAAAAATTAAATTAAATTCAAGCGCTAAAAAAAATCGTTTTCACGGTTATACGACCGCGAGTTAAGCTTGCAATTTGTATTTTTTTATTATTCATTTACGTATTACACGTGTAGTGTGAATTTTTTTTTTTTTTTTTAATGACTCAAGCGCCAAAAGACATCTCTCACGGTTATTGGAAATTGTGAAAATTATTTTTGTGTTTTTATCGGATATATTTTGGATCGGATTTGGGGATCTTAAAAACGTTTTTTTGTAGTGCTATAGTTACTTTTTTTTTTTTTATTCAATATCAAAGAACTTGGTGCTAAATACATTTTTTTTTATAAAGAATTCATTGAATTGGATCTTATTTTTGTGATAATTACTCAATTCACGAAATTATTACTCAATTTTATTCATTCGTAATTAATTCGATCATTAATCATTCAAATTATTACTCAATTTTATTTATTCGTTATCAATTCGATCATTAATCACTCAAATTATTACTCAATTTTTTTTTTAATTACGAATTACAACCGGAAGCTTGAAAATAAATTAAATACAAGCTTTTTTTTTTTTTTTTTATTCAAAACGTTTTTTTGTCGTGCTATAGTTCTTTTTTTGGTTCAATACCAAAAAACTTGGAGCTAAATAAATTGTTTTTATAAAGAATTCATAGAATTTGAATTTATTTTTTTGATTATTACTCATTGGACGAAATTATTACTCAATTTTTTTTTAGAATTACGAATTACAACCGGAAACTTGAAAATAAATTAAATTAAAGCTTTTTTTTAAATTAAAAACGTTTTTTTGCAGTGCTATTTTTTTTTTTTTTTTAAATATACAACAAAGAACTTTGATAATTGTTTTTTTCATAGAAAAATCGATTTGAATGAAAATTTTGTCAAATGATAGTTCAATTTACTATCAATTCAATTTATATATTTATAATTATAATCAGGTGCTTAGATTAAATTGAATAAAGGGGGGGGTTTTTTTTTATTCGACGAAAAAAAAAAAATCGAGCAAAGATTACCTTCAATCCATCGGCAGTATGAGGATTCCTGCAGCCACGGCATCTGCACTCGATGCAGGGCTTGCTCTCAACGTAACACGGGCATCTTTGACCGCAACAGGTAAGCTTACCGGGTATAGCGGTGGCGTTACCGCATCTGCATCCTTTTCTCTTGCTCCTCGTCGAGCTCGAGCGGGGTTTCTTAAAACTCCCGGATGCCTGCGCGACAACGCATTCACCAATTTATTTTTTTTCGTCTCATTTTTTTTTTTTTCTTATCAATATTTAAATTTTTCATATAAATATATCTATATATATATATATGAGGGTGTTTCACATTTAAAAAATTTTCGATTTTTTTTTACAGGCAGACGCGAAAAATGCTTGCTCCTGGTCTAAAAAGAAGCCTCCAAAAGAGTGAGCACCGTAGCACTAGTTTTAGGGTCTCCGAAAACGATTTTTCTAAAAAAAAAAAAAAAATAAGTGAAAAATCGATATTAGCAGCCCTTTTATATTTACTGTTTCCTTTATGTTTTACAAACAATGAATTATGATCAAAAAAAGAACATCTAAAGCGCATTGTAGTGAAATGCCGACATGAAATTTCCAAAAACCAGTGTCGCGAGGTGTCGGGCACCACGGTTGGTCCGATTCAACCTTTCGAAGTCTCATCCTGTTCGGGGCAGCACTTCGGCACCATTTGAACGTGGGGATCGGAAAAAAAATAATAATTATGTGAAAAGTTACAGTCAATTGTACGAAATTTTCCAAATTTGAGGCACTATTTACAAAAAAACTTGGTAAAAAATGAAAAAATTACCTCCGTCGCACAATGAGGATTTTGATTCCAAAAACAAAATGAATTTTACTGTCGGCGCTCCCAAAACCTTACGACGCAGCGCCAAAAATATAGTTTCAAGAAAAAACTAATTTGATATTTTTTAACCCAACAGTTAAACAGATATTTAAGGTTATTCAATGAAAAATTTCAACTGTTTGGTAAAAAATATCAAATTAGTTTTTCTTGAAACTATATTTTTGGCGCTGCGTCGTAAGATTTTGGGAGCACCGATAGTACAATTTTTTTTTTTTTTTGGAATCGAAATCCTCATTGTGCGACGGAGGGAATTTTTTCATTTTTTTTACCAAGTTTTTTCCAAAATAGTGCCTCAAATTCGGAAAATTTCGTACAATTGACGGTAACTTTTCACGGAATTATTTTTTTTTTTTTTTTCAAATCCCCGCGTTCAAAAGATGCGGAAGTGCTGCCCCGAACAGGGCGAGACTTCGAAAGGTTGAATTTGATCGACCGTGCGCCCAACACCTTGCGACACTGGTTTTTGGGAATTCCATGTCGGAATTTCTCTATAATGCACTTTGGATGTTCTTTTTTGGTCATAATTCATTGTTTGTAAAACATAAAAAAAAAAAAGTAAATATTAAAGGGGTGCAAATATCGATTTTTCATATATTTTTTTTTAGAAAAATCGTTTTCGGAGACCCTAAAACTAGTGCTACGGTGCTCGCTCTTTTGGAGGCTTCTCTTTAAGACCAGGAGCAAGCATTTTTTTGCGTCTGCACGTAAAAAAAATCGAAAATTTTCAAAATATGAAACACCCTAATAAATATATAATTTTTTTTCGTTTGGCAAGTGTCGATATGTACGGCACAAAGTAGATCGATGCACGAGCGTTGCTCGATAAACGACACGATTTGTTTAGAAAAAAAAATAAAAATAAAAATTATGATATTTTTTTTGTAAAAAAATCTCAACTTTCCGAAAAAAAAAAAAAAAAAAAAAAAATATAGCCTATTCAATATTTGCGTAGAAAACTCTTAAAAACGAGATTAAAATCTGTAAAGTCATTTTTTCGCCATTGCCCAAAGTTCAAAAAAATTTTCCATATTTTTTTTTTCCGAAAGCTGAGAAAATTTTACATCATATATCCCATTTTTGAGCTGGGATCTCTGAAAATACTCCTGGGATTAATAAAAATGTAAAAAAAAAAACATTACAAATCTCATTTATTCCAGCAATTTTGATATTTTATTTTTTGGAGCGGCCGTTGAAGCGAACAATGGAAAATTGTTGCGTACCGGTGTAAATGCCGGATTATCGTTTTTATTATTTTACCATTAGGACAGCACGCAATCATTGCATAATTAAAATACATGCGCTAGGAAAAAACGTTTCCGAGTTCGACACAGGTTTGAGAATAACCGTTCACAAATTATTTCGTACAGGCAAAATCGAATGCAACGATTGGAGTATCTCCGACGATTTTTGAACGCAAAGATCTTTGTTTGATTTCAATTTTTGAATTCGGATACTCAATATTTTCGAAAAAAAAAAAAAAAACTCAAAAGTCACATTTGATAACTTGTTTTAATGGCCAATTTATCAAATGTAACTTTTGAGTTTTTTTTGGAAAATATTGAGTATCCGAATTCAAAGACTGAAATTTTACAAAGATCTTTGCGTTCAAAGACCGTCCGAGGTACGCCAATCGTTGAATTCGATTTCGCCTGTATCAAATAATTTGGGAACGGTTATGCTCAAAACTGCGTCGAACTCGGAAACGTTTGCTCTGGCGAATGCATTTCAACTGGAATGATTTTATATTGTCGCAATGATAAAATAATAAAAAAAATAATCCGGTACTTACACCGGTAGGCAAAAATTGTCAATTGTTCGTTTCAACGACTACTCCAAAAAATAGAAAAAAAAATATAAAAATTGTAAGAATAATTTTCATTTATAATGTTTTTTTTTACATTTTTATTAATCCCAGAAGTATTTTCGGAGATCCCAGCTCAAAAATG
This sequence comes from Rhorus exstirpatorius, assembly GCA_963564615.1. Lineage (NCBI taxonomy): Eukaryota > Metazoa > Arthropoda > Insecta > Hymenoptera > Ichneumonidae > Rhorus > Rhorus exstirpatorius. Next base: position 18,284,038 of record OY751322.1, on the reverse strand, counting down.
ACCTGTATTATGTAAAATTTTCTCAGCTTTCTGAAAAAAAATGTGGAAATTTTTTTTGAACTTTGGGGCAATGGCGAAAAAAACGACTTTTCGGATTATAATCTTGATTTTGAGAGTCTTCTACACGAATATTAATTAGGCTATATTTTTTTTTTTCGTAAAATTGAGATTAAAAAAAATATATAGAATTTGTTGTTTTTTTTTCAAATTGAGGCCGCAAAAATTTAAAAAAATAAAAAAAAATAAAAAATAAAAAAGTTTTAAACGAAAGAATTCGATATCCAATGGTAGCTAAGAAAAAAAAAAATGGAGGAAAAAATCTGAAAAAATTATGGCACGTGTTTTTTTTTCGACACAGGCACCAAAGCTGCGTAACTTACAAAACGATTTCCCGACAGTAAAGCCCAAAATTGTCCGAGTAAATGCATCTTTGTACTCATATATTTATAAAAATCAATCCCCATCGAGCGAATTTCGTTAATTTCCTTCGTGTATGTCGAAAATAACGATGGTAAAATTGTACTTGTGAAAAAAAAAATGCGAGCGAACGAACAAAAAAAAAAAAAAGTCTCGTCGAGAGAAAAAAAAAAAAAAAATGAGAGAAGAAAAACCCAAAAAAGCAAGATCGGGATTCGTGAATTACTTTGCTGCCTTTCGACGATTTTTTCTGAGAGGAAGTCCCGTATGTAAGATGAGAAGACGCAATGCATTTTACCCCTCCGGCGGAGCCCCTCGAGGCAACGTCGATCTCCCGCTGCGCGAGATCGGCCTCGTCCGGCGTCGTCGCTGCTTTGCGCTTTATCGTTATTTTGTTGCCCGAGCCGGCGTACATGACCGAGTATATGGACGAGCCGTTCGACACGGTTCTTATCGCCGGCGAATCTGCAAAGCGAGGAGAGAAAAAAAAAAAAAAAGGGAAACAACGAAAATTGATAACCGTACGGCTATCGCGATGCGAAAGTATCAGGTTCGAGGGGATATTCGATTGAATTATCATCGGGCGATCTCTCGTCGTCTAATGCAATTTTTTCAGACCTATATCGACGCTTGTGAGCCTCGATCGAAGCGTTAATTACCTTTTAATTCTCGTCTTGAGCATATTATTATTATTATTATTATTATTATTGGAGTATACGGGAGCGCAATTACACACTTTACATAGTTACTTTACATAATACAGATTCTTTTATCGAACATTGATTCTAAGTCCCCATATTCTTTCCGCTTTGGGCTTGTATTGCCTAAGCGCTTTCGCTCCTTCGCAACCTCTCTCTCCCTATGCTAAAGTGTCCTGCAATTATTAATCTAACATTAACGTTTAAAAACCTGAAAACTGGAAGCATACATAATGATCGGCGATTAAGTAAAGTGAAATGAAATAAAATATTGGTCCCAGAAATTTCGATGCCTTTCATAGCTTTTGTGAAGCAAGAATGGACTTTATAAGATTATAAGCACCGGCGCTCTTCGCATTTTCTTCGCAAAATCGAAGTTAATCGTCTTCGACTAGTTTCATTACCACCGTAACTTCGAAGGCTTTGTCAATTGATAGTACTTTAATTTCTTCGAACTTTTTTGTGGGATACAACTTATATTTACCAAGAATTGTCTCAAGTGCTAGCTTTTGTAAAACAAGAATAGACTTTGTAACATTATAAGCACCGGCGCTCTTCGCATTTTCTTCCCCAAATCGAAGTTCATCGTCTTCGACTAGTTTCATTACCGCCGTAACTTCGAAGACTCTGCCAATTGACAGTATTCTAACTTCTTTGAACTTTTTCGTGGCATGCAACTTATATTTACCAAGAATTGTCTCAAGTGCTAGCTTTTGCAAAACAAGAATAGACTTTATAACATTTAAGCACCGGCGCTCTTCGCATTTTCTTCCACAAATCGAAGTTCATCATCTTTGACTAGTTTCATTACCGCCGTAACTTCGAAGACTCTGCCAATTGATAGTATTCTAATTTCTTTGAACTTTTTCGTGGCATGCAACTTATATTTACCAAGAATTGTCTCAAGTGCTAGCTTTTGTAAAACAAGAATAGACTTTGTAACATTATAAGCACCGGCGCTCTTCGCATTTTCTTCCCCAAATCGAAGTTCATCGTCTTCGACTAGTTTCATTACCACCGTAACTTCGAAGGCTTCGCCAATTGATAGTATTTTAATTTCTTTGAACTTTTTCGTGGCATGCAACTTATATTTACCAAGAATTGTCTCAAGTGCTCGCTTTTGCAAAACAAGAATAGACTTCATAACATTATAAGCACCGGCGCTCTTCGCATTTTCTTCGCAAAATCAAAGTTCATCATCTTCGACTAGTTTCATTACCGCCGTAACTTCGAAAACTCTGCCAATTGATAGTATTCTAATTTCTTTGAACTTTTTCGTGGGATACAACTTATATTTCCAAAAATTGTCTCAAGCACCGGCGCTCCTCGCATTTTCTTCCCCAAATCGAAGTTCATCATCTTCGACTAGTTTCATTACCGCCGTAACTTCGAAGACTCTGCCAATCGATAGTACTCTAATTTCTTTGAACTTTTTCGTGGCATGCAACTTATATTTACCAAGAATTGTCTCAAGTGCTCGCTTTTGCAAAACAAGAATAGACTTTGTAACATTGTAAGCACCGGCGCTCTTCGCATTTTCTTCCACAAATCGAAGTTCATCATCTTTGACTAGTTTCATTACCGCCGTAACTTCGAAGGCTTCGCCAATTGATAGTACTCTAATTTCTTTGAACTTTTCCATGGGATACAACTTATCTTTTCCAAAAATTGTCTCAAGTTTCTTTCGTATAACAAGAATAGACTTTGTAAAATTTTTTCAAATTTTGCCCTCCCGCAACGGACAAAATCATCGTTCTAACAGCCGGCGATGTAAATATTTTAAAAGAATAATTAGTTACCTGGGGCGTTTTGAGGCGCCGTTTCCACGCTCTGAGCCGTATTTCCCTGCGTCTGAGTCGAAGTTGTGCTGGTATAGACGCAGGGCAGTATGCTGTAAGCGGATTTCGATAGGCCTGCGTTGCATTTGAACTCGTCCTTGAATCCCGCGCCCTCCTGTATCAATTCCATGAGGCTACCAGCGCCGATGCTCGTAGCGCCGTTGCTCGTAACGCTGGTACCCAGCGTTACGATCAAATTTCTATATATCCCTGTGCTCATCAGATACTCGCAGAGTTTTTTGTAACACTGTAACAATATTCGCAGCTGCACGTTCTCGATGTATTTTTCATAATCCTTGCACCAGCCGCACGATGGCTTTAATTTTTTTCGACCTCCCCGACAGCCACGGCAAACGTGATGCTGGCAATTCGTTTCGGTCGGTGTGTGAGGCTCGATCAGCAGACTCGAGCATACCGTGCAGCTCAGGCTCTGACGTAAATACGGCACGAGCCTGTAAAGATCGGTCCACGAGGACGAGTCCTCGACGTCGGCCTGTAACACCAGGCGACATGTCGACACGTACAAGCTCGTAGCGTTCATGTTTTTTTTTTTTTCTTCGTTTTAAATGTAATTTAATTTAATTTATTTACTGTTTTTTTTTTTTTTTTTTCACTTTGTTCTTGCTTCAAAACACTCGTGTCTTTCGTATACACACACACACACACACACACACACCCGCGCGCTCGCATATGTATTGTCGTTTATTTTTATTTTTTTTTTTTTCAATTCGTAAACTTCGAATTTCACGATTTTTCCGGGACAGGGGAGCGCGAGGGGATTTTTTCCTTTTTTTCTTCCTTTTCGCTTGTCTCGGCTCACGATAAACTATACTTCCGCGAAACATTACCGCACGGCATAACCATCCTTCCACACAAACAAAACATTCGCCATGTTTTCTTCACTCTCGTTTGCACGCACCGCTCTCTCTCTCGCTCTCTCGATCGCTCTTTCTCTCTGTCTCTCTCTCTCCCGCGATTGTTGAAAAAAAATTCTCCCCTCCCTCAGGGGAAGTTAAGCCAAATTTTTGGCCGCTTGGCGGTGCTACAGGCAGTGTCTACTTTGGATGCATAATTTGAATAATTTATTCGACTAAAACTGAGTTTCAAAATGCATGCATTCAAACAAGTATGAGGCATGGAAAATAAATGAGTTAAAAGCAGAATTGAAAAGACGAGGTTCAAAATTGAGAGGAGAAAAGAAAGATTTGCAGGACAGGTAAGTTTACGTGTAAATTTAAGGTTATGTTGTTATGTTAGAACTTTTACCAGTTTTAATATAACTAAGATATCGTCAAATAGTTAAATATACGAATTAGACTGATTAGCAGTACCCCTTAAAATAAATTAATATATAATATATATATAATATATATAATATATAATATATAAAAATTATATAATTGTAAAACAATTTAAATTGACGGAAATTTTTAAATGCCAATCGAACCCTTGAGAGATACCCAAAGTTCATGGAATTATTATTATTATTATGAGTGTACCCAAATTTTTAAAAAATGTTTCTCAATTCATGTAAAATTATTTCCATCAACTCTACTCATTATGCTATCCCATTTTTTTTGGCGAGGTGTGTCTTTCGGAAAAATATGAACAGCTGTAGCCGAGCAATATACATTTTTCTCTCTTTTTTTTAGAACCGAACAAGAACACGTTGTAAACAGTAAACCTGTAAACATATATTATGCCTGATGCACTGACCGAACTTTTAAGGTTAGTGCAGTAACCATGATGTAAGCAGGAGCTGTATATAGCAATGAACAGGATGTATTTACAATAACAAAAAACGTATAATTTTCATATAGCAGCATGTATTATGTGGGATTGTATTTAAAACTTGCGTGTGTTAAGACATGACTATAAAAAAACCACATTTCATTTTATATTTTTGAAATTCGCGGCATTATAGACAGTATCAGCGCCGCCTAACGGTGGGTAAACTTCTCCAAAAAATAATAATGTGAGAATATGGATTTAGTGGCCTCTGTTGGCGAATTAATTCGATATTGACGAGGACTATCGAAGGATTTTTAAGTCTTCGCACGCAGTATATTTTAATCATTTTCATTCTTGATAAGAGTTTGAAGTTATTTTTTTGTTTGCTAAGGTTCAGGATGAGCTTGAGGTTTTATATTTTGGCTGCAGGTTCGATGTTTTCGGTCGTAAAATGTGATTTTCGGGCTAGGGGTAAAAGAGCAATATATTTCATGCATGCGACAATTCTATGGTTAAGAGCAAGAATTCTTGCTCTTAACCATAGAATGGATTTGCAAGAAGACTAGCTTAAGCTAGTCTTCTTGCAAATCCATAAAAAAAAATTTTACTATTCGCATGAATAAATAGAAAAAAGTATAATAGCACTTAAGACCTTATTCCATTAGACATATATAGGACATATTAGGATAAATTAGATAATAAACCGTTTCTATTATTTTCTGAATATTTAACCTCTTTCATAATTACGTAGTAGCCTTGCTACAGCACTGGGACCCTTGCGCCGCAATTTAATAAGAGCGGCATTACATGCAGCACCATCTATCAGTGATTCGTACAACCAATAGTGAAGAGAGGTTTCTATATTATCAACTGAAGCCAACTACATTTCTCCGCCGATAATACGCCGTTCGACGAATTGTATTGGAGACATACTCGTTCGAAATCGCTTTGGCTTTGAAATTGAAAAAAAAAAAATCATGAATATCAAAATCAACCACCCGAATAAGACGAACAGAGGCAGACGAGAAAAAAAATTGTTATAATTAGAGCTGCTATAGATGTAAAAAAAAAATTATAAACGATTCGAACCCCTCAACCGATTCTTTTGACAAATTCAATGCCAATCATGCTTCTGCACTAAGTCTATTCGTGTAAAAGAAATTTAGCTCCATAGCTACAATAATTATGAAAGTTAAAAAGGGCCCTCAGACATTTTTCGAAAAATTCGAAATCCCGCGAAATCGGAAATTTCTGAATTTTCAGACAGCAATAAAAAAAAAAGCTTTCTCATGGAGGAAGCTTTGCGTGGATTGAATTTTTTTGTCAATTCTCGATGCCCCAATGCCTTTAAAATGTGCGGAAACGTCGAGAAACGTGAAGCGAATTCACACCCTGATTCGGATTTTGATATTTTCAATTTTTCGAAAAAAGGCCGTTCCAATTTCCGCAAATTTTGTGATATAGTGCCAATTCTTTTTTTTTTTTTAACATAAATGGCTTGTCATTGCAGAACGGTTGGTATCGAATTTGGCGAAAAATCGATGGAGGGTATCGGAGAGGTTTTACGAAATTTTCAATTTTTCGAAAAAATGAACGTGACCGCTCGAACTTCTGCAAATATATTGAGCTACCGTGGTACATTTTTTTTTGGCATCAATAAATTATCATTGAACGACGCTTGCCAATGAATTTGACAATATATATTCATGAACGGATAGAGATTTTATGAAATTTTGAATTTACAACTAAATTTCCATGCGCAAATTAGCAATTTGCACATTGCTTCGTCCTTATTTCCTTCCTTCATGAGGAAGCAAAAAAAAAAAACACGCTGCGACGTAAATGACAATTCGATTAAAATTTTTATTTATTTTTCAAAACAGAGTGCCTCCCTCAGAAATTTTTGAGGCTATATGACGAGCGAAGGCTAACATAAATATATGGGCACGCGTATATACGTAAAAACCTCAAAATAGGCCAGGACGTGAGCATTTGCAATAAGAAGAAAATAAAATAACCACCGTTTACATGGATACAATTTGGTTTTGCGGCTTTTATTATTAGTTTTCATAATTCGCCCGAATCCTGGGGCGGGAATTTTGTGTATTCCTCAAAAATGCGATTCTACTTTTTTTTCCCCGTTCGGGCTGTTGCTCCTGCCCGCGCTCTGCCGCGCCAGCACGCGCACCCGTTTATCGCGCCAGCTCTGCTCCTTGATCCTTGCCGCTAGCTGATCGAGCAGGGATCCTAAAAAAATAAAAATATTACTTGCAATTTATGATCATATTGGATCTACGGAGCACAAACTGTACGCAGACGACAGGAAGGCGATTCTACAGATATACAGGGTGAGTTTTTTTCTTATCTTGAGACATCGAAATATCTCAAGAAATACGCATCGTACAAAAAATGTCCAGAATTATAACTGTCTGGTTTCGAAGGGGAAAATTGACTCTGTGAAAATAATCTCCCCACCCCAACCCCTAAATGCGGGAGGGGTAGTAACTTTGAAATTTCAAATGGGAACCCCTAATTTTTATTGCAGATTCGAATTCCACATGAAATAATAAACAAGTTTTATTGACAATTTTTTTTTTATTTTGATTTTTTGATTTTTTTTTTAAATTTGATTTTTCACGATTCAAGCTCCATCTGTCTCGGATCGAAATTTTTTTTTCCAATAAAACTTGTGTATTTTTTCATGTAGAATTCGAGCCGGCAATAAAAATTAGGGGTTCTTTTTTGAAATTTCAAAGTTACTGCCCCTCCCGCATTCAGGGGTTGGGATGGGGGGTTGATTTTTACAGGGAAATTTTTTCCCTTCGAAATCAAAGAGTTCTAATTATGGACATTTTTTTGTACGATGCGTATTTCTTGAGATATTTCGATGTCTCAAGATAGAACAATACTCACCCTGTATACTGTACGGGTATATGTACTGTCTGTGTAGCAGTTTTGGCTCTGTAGAATCGCGCGGTCCTGCCGATCCTCCTGCCCGCGCTCCGCCATATCACACGCACCTCATTCTTCTTGTTACTTCTTTTGGCAAAATCGTTCAAGTAGTTTGTTGCCTTCTCCACGTCCTTCCGCTCTACAAAAAAAAAAAATTACGTACAATTACTCATATTTTTAAAAAACCTGACGAATCACATGATTAATGATACGAAAAATAATACGATACATACATTAAGACACGTTTCGTTATAATAATTTATCGTATCGTAAGAAATCAATTTTTTCATGTGATTTATTTATTTATTTAACATGGTTTCCCTCCTCCACCGAGGTATACTCACTTTCTGGGTTCGCCTGCATCGGTTGCCCTAAAAAAAAAAAAAAAAATAGTACGTAAAGTTGCTGATATTAAAAAAAAAAACCTGACGAATCATATGATTAATAATATGAAGAATCTAACGATACGTTTCGTTATAAAACTTGATCGTTTCGTTAGACATCAAATTATTCATCTTTTTTTCAAATTTTGTTTAACACGGTTGTGCTCCTCCACCGCGGTTATACTCACGGTCTCCCACCTGATGCTGCTCCTGCCCGCGCTCTGCCGTCATATTCTTATTGTGAAAATTGTCCAAGTAACTTTTTGCTTGCGCATACCGCTCTAAAAAAAAAAAAAAAAATTACGCACAATCGCTCATATTTGGAAAAAAAAACCTGACAAATCACATGATTAATATTATGAAAAATCTCATGATACGTATTATATGACACGTTTCGTTATAATAATTGATCGTATGATTAGAAACCAAATGTCTCATGGTATTTTCGTATTTTTTTTTAAACATGGTTGTGCCTCTCACCGAGGTATACTCACCTTTTTCGTCCCTCTTGGTCTCAAGCTCTAAAAAAAAAAACATTTCATGTAAAATTGCTCATATTGAAAAAAAAAAACCTGACGGATAAAATGTTTAATAATATTAAAAATGTCACGATACGTATATTATTACACGTTTCATTATAAAACTTGATCATTGCATCCGACATCAAAATTTTCATGTGATTAAAATTTTTTTTTTTAACTTGGTTGTGCTCCTCAACCGCGGTATACTCACTTGCTACTGCTGCCTCGACTTGTCCTAAAAAAAAAAATGTTTCACGTCCAATTGCTCATATTGTCAAAAAACCTTACGAATCACATGATTAAGGGGTAACACGACTGTAAAAACCCAAAAATGCAATTTTTTTTTTTTTGATGGAAGAAAAGGTAATAAGATGATAATATTTGGGGACGTTATCAGGCATATATTTAAGCATAATACAAAAAATTATTATCAACGCACATCAAAAAATGGCGACACTGGAGCCATTCTCGCGAGACACGCGGCACGCAGTGTAACTGTCACAAATATGAATTTGAAAAAAAAAAACACTTAATCTATACATTAATTTCGAGAAGTCAATTTAAACATTATTTATTAACAAATAAGTTCCCTATCTTTGGTCCAAAATTAAAAATTTTCATTCAAATACTCGCCAATTACACAAAAATTAATATTTTGCAAATCTTCTGTGTATTTCTCTAGCTATAGATATGTAGATAAAGGTAGTACGAGCACGAGCTACTTTAATCGACTCTTTACACGAGTAATTAATTCGTGAAATCAAAATATTTATCCCACGCCATATACGAATTCTGGACTGACGCAACTTTGCGAAACAGAAATTCGTATCTTTCACGACCAGATACGATCAATATTAAAACTGTTAACGAAACTTTTGACATAAAATTATCGATTTTATGGTAATTTTTCGCGTGCGTCGGATTATGAACGGTCTGACTCTCTCTTGTTTCATGCGTGCCCCTCGCTCACCGCGCTCTCACCCGAACCCACTCTTCCGATTATTCCCCGCGCACAGGTTGTGTTCGTACTAATTTAAATGGTTTTTTTATAGATTTAAATTTGCATGTTAAATTCTGCGGCACTGCGTGCCGCAGAATTCAATCGGTCTCGCGATAATGGCTCCAGTGTCACCATTTTTTAATATTTGTTGATAATAAATTTTTGTATTATATACTTAAATATATGCCTAATAACTTCCTTAAATATTATTATCCTATTACCTTTTCTTCGATCTAAAAAAAAAAATGGTCAGAACATCGCTTTTCTTTTCTTTTTACAGTAGTGTTACCCCTTAATAGAATGAGAAATCACACGATACATAAATTATGACACGTTTCGTTATAATGATCGATTGTATCATTAGAAATCAAATTTTTCATGTGATTTTTTTTATTTTTTTAGTATGATTGTGCTTCATCACCGCGGTATACTCACTTTCTGCTTCCTTGCCCAACTGCCCTATAGAGGAGAAAAAAAAATATTACGTACAATTGCTCATATTTTTACAAAAACCTGACGAGCCACATGTTTAATAATATTATAAAAAATCTTACGTTACGTACAATATGACACGTTTCGTTATAATAATTGATCGTAACGTTGGAAATAAAATTTTTCATGTGATTTTTTTTATTTTTTTAGTATGATTGTGCTTCATCACCGCGGTATACTCACTATCTCTCTCCTCGATTTTTTTTCTCCAGAAGAGGAAAAAAATAACAATATAACGTACAATATTTTCAAAAAACCTCATGGGTAAAAGTGTTGAATCAGGGCTGCGACTCAAAACTCCCCCAAATTTTTCTCTAGCATTTTTTATCATTGAAAAAATAATATGTTATGCAATATTGAGGAGGGGGATGACTTCCAACGTCATGAAAAATTTTAAAAGCCGACAATAATAAGTAATACAGATATTACAGTAATGCAGGTGGTGAGTTGATATCATGACATGACACACACAGACAAACAAATACACACATATATATACGCACGAATTAAAATCTTTATGCGGTGGGTTCAATTAAGGTGGTTCTCGCAAACTCATCAAATCTAAAAAAACAAAAAAAAAATCCAAGAATTTGCAAAATTCGGGAGTCTTCAAAGTAAATAACTACCCAAATAACTATTGTGGAGCCACGCTTTGAATCGCAAAGATTGTTTGAAATTACACATTTTACGAGCAACACTTTCTTCCCAATTCGTTGTTCGTGTCGTCTTTGACAACGCCAGGTATATAAAACTACTATCATTGAGAGTAACAGGTTTCCCGCAAGTTGCACAAATCACTTTGCGTTTTAACACGCCATGATTTTGTAAAAGAAAACAATACTGTCTTTTCGATATTGAAATCTTATAATAGCATCGTTAAGCGAAATTATACACCCGTCACATTTCATTGTTCCGTGGATACTGTTATTACAAATAATATACTCACATTCTCACAATGTTATTCAGTTCAATCCTTCTTACAATGCTACCGTCCAATGTTTACATTCCTGCGTTTAGTTCAATTAGTTCATAGTTTATAGTGAGCGCGCGCGCGCGCGCGTGTGTGTGTGTATATGATTCGTATCTTCGTACCGACTCGATACCTGCTATTATCTGTTATTATTTGTATCACTTAATATTGTCAGTTTTTTAATACTTATTATGGTCTTGGAAATCTTCCCCCACCGTAATATATTACATTTGATAATATAATTTACTGATAATGAGAGTTAGAAAAAAAAATTCCATGCATTTTGAGCAGCAGGCCTGATTCGACACTTTTACCGCCTGAAGAATAATATGATTATTAGAATGAAAAATCACGCTATACATAAATTATGACACGTTTCGTCATAAAACTTGATCGTATCGTTAGACATCAAATTTTTTATGCGATTTTGTTATTTTTTTGATATAATTGTGATCCTCCAGGGTGGTATACTCACTGTTTAATTGGTAGCGATTCCGCCCTGAAAGAGATAAAAATATGACGTACAATTGATTATATATATTTTTTTTAAACCTGACGAATCGCATGATTAGTAATATGAATAATCACCCGATACGTGTATTATGACACGTTTCGTTACAAAAATTAATCGTATCGTTGAACATAAAATTTTTTATGGGATTTTTTTTTTTAAGATAGCTGTGCTACTCCACCGCAGTATACTCACGATTTTCTAGAAACTTCGCTTGCTCTAGGAGAGAAAAAAAAATTACTTACAATTGATGATGATTTTAAAAAATCTGACGAATCACATGATTAATAATATGTAAAATCACTCGTTACGTATGTTATGAGACGTTTCGTTATGAAACTGGATCGTATCGTTAGACATAAAAATTTTCATGTGATTTATGTATTTTTTTTTTTTGACACGGTTGTCCTCCTCCACCGAGGTACACTCACCAGCGGGATTTTTCTGGCGCTCTTCCTCTAAAAAAAAAAAAAAATTGACGTACGATCGCTGATATTTTTAAAAAATCCGATGAATCACATGATTAATAATATGAAAAATCATACGATACGTATATTATGACACGTTTCGTTATAAAACTTGATCGTATCGTTAGACATCAAATTATTCATGTGATTGTGTTATTTTTTAAAATAAAATTGTGCTCCTCCAGCGCTGTATACTCACTTTCCTTTCGATTGCGTTCCCTATCTGAACGAGAAAAAAAATTTTTACGTACAATTGATTACATTTTTTTTTAAATCCGACGAATCGCATGATTACTAATATGAAAAATCACCCGATACGTATATTATGACACGTTTCGTTACAAAAATTAATCGTATCGTTGAACATCAAATTTTTCATGGAATTTTTTTTTCAAGATAACTGTGCTACTCCACTCCAGTATACTCACGATATTCTAGATACTTCGCTTGCTCTAGAAGAGAAAAAAAATCACTTACAATTGATGATTTTAAAAAATCTGACGAATCACATGATTAATAATATGAAAAATCACACGATACGTATATTATAACACGTTTCGTTATAAAGCTTGTTTGTATCGTTACACATCAAATTTTTCATGTGATTTTTTAATTTTTTTTACACGGTTGTCCTCCTCCACCGAGGTACACTCACCAGCTGGGTTGTTCCGGCGCGCTTCGTCTGAAAAATAATTTGACGTACGATCGCTGATATTTTTAAAAAATCCGATGAACCACATGATTAATAATATGAAAAATCATACGATACGTATATTAGGACACGGTTCGTTATAAAACTTGATCGTATCGTTAGACATCAAATTATTCATGTGATTATGTTATTTTTTAAATAAAATTGTGCTCCTCCAGCGCTGTATACTCACTTCTCATTTGTTCGCGATCCCTCTCTGAACGGGAAAAAAAATTTTTACGTACAATTGATTACATTTTTTTTTTTTAAATCCGACGAATGGCATGATTAGTAATATGAAAAATCACACGATACGTATATTATGACACGTTTCGTTATAAAACTTGATTGTATCGTTAGACATCAAATTGTTCATGTGATTTTTTGCTCACTTCGTTTTTTAGCCTCCTCATTTTCTGCTGCCCCTTCATTCTTTGGTCTGTTCATTCTCAATCTGCTTAAAATTCCATCGATCCGATAATATTCGACGTGGATTCCATCATTCGAAACATCCGAATAACATGACGAATAGCGACAGACGCGAGGTAAAAAGAAAAAAAGTATATTGTAACGATGTACGATTCATTGGATTTATAAAGAAATCGGGATATTGAGAATCTGATGGCGAAAATTTTTCTAAAATTTTCATATTTCATTGACCACGGTCACATATAAAATTCATGCATATTTTCAGTTTTGGTTTTCGTCAAACTATGGTCGCTTGTACCAGCCAAATGTCTCACTATATAGTGCGTAAATTTATAGTCAAATTTGTATATAGCTCCCAACATGCAACTGATCAAGTGTTCTCTGGCATGTCAAAAATAATAGATGAAATGAATTACAAAGTTCCAAAACAGTCGATAGCGTAGTGGGTAGCGTGTTACGAAGATAGGTAGGATAGGTAGGTAGGTCGCAGGTTCGAGTCCCTGTTGAGGAGAATAGAATCGTATCGAGTAATCCGTGCCGTATTTTTTTTTTTTTTTTTTTTCAGTAACGACAAAATATGTGTGTGGAACCTTTTTGCAAGTGATATATTTCATGTTTGTTTATAATTTGCAATAAAAAATCAAAATAAAAATCATGAGTCGATTTATAACACCCAGGTTTGCTAAAATTACTACATTAATGCTCAGTAACTTCACAAATACACTTTAAATTTGCAAATCATGAGTTGATTTATAGTACTCAAGTTTGCTGAAATTACTACACCAATGTTTAGTAAATTCGCTTTAAATGTACAATAAATTTACAATGCAAGTATTTTAAAATAACTTCATAAATGTGTAGTAAATTTTACAATACCGTACCCGAATATTGCTTCCTGTACATTTGTTGTAAATTTCCAACAGAAATTTTTAACAGTGCATGGTGTTGAGATTTCACAGCTTTGAATGGTTCAGCGGACTATTTTTTTAGTGAGCTTCACCATAAAATTGAGTTGTTTTGACTTAAGCGTGACGACTAAAATATTATAGTACTTCTAACCAACCCATTTGTCTCAGTGCAAGTGTTTGAATTTTGCAAGGCCAGCACACACACGCACGCACGGAGTGAACTTATAAGCAAAACAAAAATGGCTTTGAAAAATTTTCAAAATTACGAGGAAGCAGCGTTCAAGTTTTAATTAAAAATTTTTTTTTTTCGTCACCATATCGCTTAAGGTAGTACTGTCGATACTGCAAGAGTCAAATGTATACACCGTCATGTTTGACTCACGCAGTATTTAGAATAGGCAACGTCACGTCTATAATGAACCGATAGAAAAGTACATTTTGGATATTTATATCCTAATTACTACTCTCACATGCTCTGAACCTGTACTTGTAAGGATTTAAAATGTTTCTTATAATATTTTCTCTTATTGTATCCATTTTTACTCGCATTTTTATTGAAATCTGAACGGTACATTTTAAAAAATACGATGAAAACTGTGATTTCTCATAAGACTCAATGCTAAATGTATGAAATTATAAATGCCAATATCTTTTTTCTGGTTCTCTGTAGACTTTTAAAAATTTAACTGAATCTTTTTCTAATCATAATCTACCACTATACCAAATTTTATTAAATTCTGAACGGTAATTCTATAATCGACAGTACTACCTTAACAAGCTTCCTTTATGAGCGCATGCGAGAGAATTTGAGGAATTTCTAACACAAAAAAGGACGAATAAATCCAACGTTCTTACCCCGCGCCCGACTACAATTTTATGTTTCTGCAAAGAGCAAAAGAACAACGTGGAATGCTCAATCAGAATTAACGATCGGAAAGTGGCAATTGACAATTTTTTTCATACAACTTTTTGTCGCTTTCAATATTATTCACAGTACATTACCCCTATTATGATAATAATACGATCACGGTAGCTTGTAGCAACGACAACACTCATTTTCAGCGAAGGAAAAAAAAAAACTTTACGACGTACGTGACACGTTCGAGTTGGATATAAATATCGTACAGTATGAAAATCGGAATACGCCCCCCCATGACAACTACAAATGAATCATCAACGGGTCCATGTGTCACAAACATTTTTAGTAAAAGTAAAAAAAATCCCAGTGTCAATCGTCCAACTTGACAGAGATGCGCTTAAGGTTGTTTAGAAGAAAATCACGTCTTATGAAAAAAATTTGAAATTTACGCAGTGTGTAATTGGACATTTGACCTATGTCTCTGTAAAATTTCAAGTCAGTTTGGAGCTTATTTACGGAGTAAGAAAATTGCAAAGTTTGGTACTTTTGAGGCCCGACTACCATAGCCTCTAATAATGGACAGAGCCATGCGCGATCTCAATAAACTCGCGATATATCTAATCGTGCCATTGAACTTTTGTTGAAAAACCAACCAAGTACTCTCTGAAATATTCCGCGTCGATCAGTACCAAAATCGTTAACCTTTGGAGAATTTCCTTGAAGATATTGTGACATATGTATAAAAAATCGCATCAAAATTCACTCCGAGCGGCCGAGTGACTGACAGCGCCCAATGTATAAGCATAGGAAAATCTCCCCCACTCTGATCAACCTCTAAACAACCTTAAGACGAGGGATGTGATCGCAGCGGATACGCCAAGTTCCCGCGACCCAGTCACCAAACCCCCCCCCCCCCTCCCCCCCATAAATGATGTAAAAAAATTGGAGACAAGTACATTTACCTGCATCGCGTTTTCGCCATCCTTATAAGAAGTTGTCATATAAATTCAAATCATCCAACCCACAGATTGTCAAGTACATCTGGCATTGTAATTTTTCATTAAACCGTTTGAGATCTTATGTATCTTTTGATCATAATCTAAAAATTGATTGCTTAAACAATGGGGGGGGGGGGGGGAATTCGCATTGAAAAACAAAAATCCGGACGAAGTGCTTGGCGAGTCGTGGAAAATGACTGTACAGGACTGCCTGTCACCAACTCGCCACGTAATTCGATCTTTTTTTTTTTTCCAATGCGAGTTCTAATCATCACATATATGATAAAATAGTCTACGAAGCTCTCTCGACATGTCGATATAGTAGAGAATGTACTTGTTTCGAGTCGCACTATTGTGACTCCTGAATTTATTTCATCGGATCATTTTTTCTTCTTCGTGTTTTCTCTTTTCTTGTTCTGTCCAGCACCGACTGATTCAAACGAAATTCAAAAAAATTAATATATATTTGTCCAACTAGCTTCGCGGTATCCAGTATACCTCATCCTCACTGCCTAGACGCAAATGGATTTCTCATTTATTTAACATTAACTACGGACCACCGAAAATTGCAAATTGAATATTCGTGACCATCAGACAACCACCATCGAATAATCCACTAACGAACCGATTTTATTGATTGTAATTAAAAAATTAAAAAACAAAAAAAAAACGTTCGGCCACCGTTTACATAAAAATTTTAATTGTTTAATTGAAAAATATTATAAATTTGCACATTGCTTCCTCAACATTTTATCTCGCTCACAAAAGCTTCCTCTATGAGCAAAGTGAGGTTTTCGAAAACTTCAGGGGTGTGAAATATAGTAATACGGATGCAATTTGCAATTTTATACTTTTTACGCTTTTTCGTACATTCCATAAAAAATACAACGAACACAAATTTGCCAATGACATTTGAAAAATTAAAATTTTTCAAAAATCTTAATCCCTCGAGCGATTTATTGCCAAATACGGTACCGAACATCCTCGCTCTCTGAACTATATGCGCGTAAAAAATTGCGTGCCGATAAAACGAATATTGACGAAAGTCGGAGCGATCAGAGATATTATATTTTTTTAGGAATATTCAAAATCATGTAAAATGAGAATCCCGTGATAGATTGTGCCGAAAATTTCAACGAACGAATGGGGATCTCAGCCTCATGTTGTGCGCAAAGCTTGGCCAATTTTTTAATATTGCTATTAATATGGTGTACAATACATTACCCCTTTTGACAATACGATGTTCGGTATATGTAGTTCGTATCAGCGACACTAACACTCGGCGAAGGAAAATAAAATTTACGTCGTACGCGACACACGCTCGGGTTGAATGTCAATATCTCACTGTATGTAAATCGGAATACGCCCTACCTGACTAGCACAAATGAATCATCAACAGGTCCATGTGTCACAAACATTTTTAGTTAAAGTAAAAAATCCCAGAGTCAATTGTCCATGATTTTACAAATGTGCTTGGGACGAGAGATGTGGACGAAGCGGATACGCCAAGTTCCCGCAACTCAACCCCCCATCCTCCAAAAAAAATACCACAAATAATTAAGTAAATGATTAAAGACGTATAGTGGTCATGATAAGATCACCGCTGACGTCATTGTGACGTTTTTTAGTAAACGTCATAATTGCGTGGACATTCGAATATTGGGCCAATCGTCCAAATAGCGAGTTTTTGTCACCATATATTGAAAACTAATGCCAGGGTGAACACATATTATTGCCAAAATCATCAAAGCCCCGTGCGTTGTTTTCGTTAATTTTGGAAATTGATAGTTTCGAAAAAACAAAAAAAAAAAAGAAAGGTACCATCTTATGAAAAACGAGGATCGAGCTTATGAAAACGAACGAAGGATTCTTCAAGTAAAATATACGTAATTAAAGGCGATTGACGAAGCAGCACATGTATATTTAACAAAAATAGAATTGTGGGCTGGCATTAAAAAAGTTTTTTTGTTTTTTAATTTTTTTCCGGCTGTAACGAGGTTACAAAATTCTAAAAACGCCAATGTTACACTCATCTGGTGAGTAAATCTTACACACATATCACGTTTTCAATTTTTTTTGGGGTAACGCCCTTTTGGCGGTAAGTTAGGCGATCGAAATTCGAAAAAATCAGATCGGTTATCCGCCAGAAAGGCGTAAGCCACGAAAAATAAAAATCAAACTGGGTTACGCCCTTCTGGTTGTAAGAAGGCGATTTAAATCCGGGAAAAATGATCACTCATCTGCCAAAAGGACGTAAGCCACTTTTTTTGTTTTTTTTTCCGGGTTACGCCTTTCTGGCAGTATTGTAGTGGGCTTACGCCCTTCTGGCTGTAGGCTGATTAATTTTGCTCCTACGGAACTTCCGTGTTAAAGTTGGAGATACACCCTTATGATAGCCCGGGGCAGCATCTCGGATAATGAAGGCGTAATTTTCCGCGAAATCCGCGAGGACGATACATTCGTCTTCGGGTAGTAGGGATTTCAAATGTTTCAAATATCCCGCTTGTTGTTTTGCAATGAAATCATGCTTGCACAATACTTTCGCCTTTTCACACAAAAGCTGCGCAAAGTCTTCAACCCGCTGTTCTTTGACATCGTCGAAAACAGTGTATGGATTAGATATCCATTGCTTGTACGTGATCGTTCTGATGTCATTGATGTTGGCGAAAATTTCCAGCAGTGTGTCGTAGAGCAATTGTGTTTGGAGACAATGTTCGCAGTCTTCAGAATAACATTGCAGCTGAGGATTGTCGCACACGACATATGTGATAATGCGTCATCGCAAGTCCTTATCGTAGCGTCCATGTTCATTGTAATTTGGTGTAGTTTTGCACCTGTAAAGTGTTATTCGTATTCAAAATATCGGCTCGTGCGAGTTTAAGGATACGGTGAATAACATTTTATACATTGAACTTTAAATGATACAGGATAAGCGACTTTTCCGACGATGTCTCACATACACCACTTCGTACACACCTAGAATCATGAGCTTCATGTTTTGATGAATTGGACAGACACAGACCGTGTGGGTTCCACTTGATCCTGCAATAACGCATTGCTTGGGTCGAAGCATAGCAAATTTGGAGAATCCGATGCAGCAGTTGGGGTGTTTTTCTTTGAAAAACTGATACAATTCGCGCAAATTTCCAAGTAGAAGCCGTTTTTGAAGATGTTCGACCTCTCCCTGATCCGTTTTTATCACGACACATTCCCTTTTTTCCGGGTCTCGTGGAACTTACTTCATCGTCCAAGTAAAAATCAATGACAATATGAATTTTCTCTGGACTCATCTGTTTTCCTGAAATCACATGTTCAACAAGCATAATGAAATATCAAATGAAAGTCTGACTCATATAAACTTATCAATGTCATGAGCTCGATTATCTTACCAATGTATCGTTCAGGTTTGGCCAAACATCCCTTGGTGATGGTAAACTTTTTTGCCATTTTTGCCATGTGCAGTGTTGCGCCCATTTCTTGGCGAATTCGCTTTATGCCCCAACTATCAGGCGATAATGTCAAAATTTGTATTTTCTCTTGGTAACGTACTTCAGAATTAAACTTTTCTTTCAGTTTGCCTATCATCTCATGAAAATAACCTGCTGCGCGCTCTTGATTTTCCAATTCACTCATAGATGCATTTTCAGCACCTAAGCTTTTCTGTAACGTAGTGCACAATTTTTTTGATTTATTCATGATCCACTTTTGATCCGCAAGTCGTTTCGTTGGAACAGGAGAGCAGTCTATGAGCTGCAGAGCCTTGTTTACGACTGGCAGGGTTACTATCGGGCTATTCTGCGATCCCGAACTGCATGGATCAACTGAACTTATGTGTACTTTCAAAGCTATCAACCGATTCTATTTCTCTACTAACACCAGGTTGGTTCTCCGTTTCACTTTGTTCATCATCATATGATTCAACAATGTCTTCTGAAATATAAAGATTTCTTCATTCAAGCACAAACAGTGAGTTGCTGGAATGATTTGATAACAATCAACAAAAAACAAGAATGAAAAGGAAAAAAACAGAATTTTGTTTCAAGTAATTATACGGATATATATGTCTTTCCTAATCTGAACTTCACGTTCGCAGAACTCGATTTACACAACGTGTCGCACCCCCGCTTCAATCATGGTAGAACAAGCGGAACTCCGAGCTAACTTAAGACATGAGTAACTGGAAACGAAGGATACCTTAATAATAAATGCATACCTTAATAATAAAATAAAGTTTACTAACCTGTAGCTCTCATTTTATTGCTGTTATAGAACTGCTGTCTACAATTGGGACATATGTGGTAACGGATTTGATCTACTTTATCCAAGTGCGAGAATGATTTTTGCATATCATCTGCAAGTGGTCGGAGCGCTTTGAACTTTCGGTGATTTGTCAACCCGTAAGGGTTACAACAGCGATCCACAAAAATCGACTTTTTCATCGCCAATTGCAGCGAATAAATATTCGTAATTTTTCACCACCGAAGCGAACACTTTTCCAAACAAGAAAATAAATGCTATCAAACGTCAACACGTCTCGGCAGCTGAGTCGGTAAGAGCGGAGAAGCAGCATCAGTGATGGCGTAAGCGTAAAGTGAGCCCTGAGATAAAATAAGCTTTGAGGGTCAATGGGGGGCGATCGGGGCCCTTCATGAAAATGAAACATGCGCCACCACTGTAACATTTACATCCTACCCTATCGACATCCGTAACTTTTTGCTGAATGCATTGGTTGACATATCTGCCGCAAGCGGCGCTAACTTCGACATGCATTTTTTTTTCAAATTTTTCCGCGAGAGGCGCTACCCTCGATTCTGAGTTGGTCACGTGTGCTCGATGACTCTTAAGTGTAATTTTGAGTTCTAGAACTTAAAAGTATACTTTTAAGTCCTAGGGCTTTAAGTATGACTTGAAAGTCCTAGGACTTGATAGTGCTACTTTTGAATCCTCGTCTACCAGAGCCCTAAAAGCTCGGAAAACTTTTGTAGTGTTGTATAAAATATCGTTTTCACCACGGCGTTATGCCTTTTGAGGCCTCGCACGATGTTTTCAGAGTACTCGGCCTTAAAACTGCCACTTTACCTCCTTGGTACGAGAATTTCATTAATTATTGTCGGCTAGCAATATGGTCTGAATCACGGTGGTAATCCAGGACAGTCTTCTACCATAATTAAGGCCTGGTAGAAGAATTTTTGAAAAGTACATTGTTTTTCTGAATCTCTGACTGGTAGATGTCTCTTGAGGATTTCTCATGACAATCGATTTTGAGATATCTAATTTTACTTTCTTCATTATTCATGGCTAAAAATGATCGTATCCTGGTGGTGATCGAGTAAATTTTACATACGAATGGAATTCAGGCCTGGGGTAAAAGAACTTTGAACAACAAAGCAAAAAATAAAATTTTTCCGATCCCTCATTCATTTACACATTTATTATTTATTTACATTGTTTATTATTCTAAATATTTATTCATAGTAAGTTTCGATGGATCGATATCCAACGAGGTCGAGCAATATGACCCTGTAATATCCGGAAATTTTATCCTAAAACGTGCAAATGGATCAATTAGTACGAAGCACCGTTATTAATGCTCATTAAAATATAAATTTCTCAGCGAAAATGACGAAAAAAATAGCTCCAAAATATTATTTTCCAAAAAAAAAAAAAAAAACTCAGTCAAATATCAATAATACTCTATTGTCGTTAAGAAACGTGCAATTGACATTTAAAAACAATATGAAAATGTAATGTCCCACTTGGGGGCCGGTTATTGACAATAATTGTCCTGTTCTTCTTCCAATTAACGAAACTCGTCGGATGGGAAAATTCAAATGATCCGAAATCTGCGATCCAATCAAATTGGACGAGCTTTGATTGTTTAAACATTTGTTTACTTTTCAAAATCTTTTTCAGTAATCTTTATTTCTGATAATGGTCATATTTTGGTTACGAATAATAAGAAAACGAAAAGAATTGTATCCAATCACCTTGATATCGTCGATCAACGAGTGTCCGTAATCCCGTATATAGACTTCTTTAATTTCACCGAGATCGATTTCTGATCTCCCGAGGATAATCCTGTTCAGTACCTTTACCACAGAACCCCAGCAGCTTATTGACTCGTAAAGCCTTTTGGCAAAGTATCCGGCTTTGTCACGAACACATTGAACTTTTACAAAACAAAAATACAAATTAACTTTAATTAATTCGTTAATAATAATAAAAAATTAATAATAAATAAGGACAATATTATATTTAAATTGGTCCGGTGTGCATTATATATTTGCCGAAATACGAACGCCTTACAATTTATTTATATTTCTCACCGATAGTCAGATATCCCATGGCTTCCCAAGTGTTCCCAAATTCCAGCGATATCGCCGTTTCGATGGATCGCTTGGCGGTATACTCGTATCCTTGAAAGAATCTACGTAAGTGAGTATAACTCCTGGTCGTCATAATAGCGTTGAAAGAACTCTCTTCCGTTGCCCATTGTCCCTTACCGATAGTGACAAGATTTATTACATCGGTAATGGGTGAATAATCGATAATACTTTCATTAACCGGTTTTTCGTCTCTCCCAGCCTGGATATTAATTTCGACGAAAATTGGATGAAATCCGTATAATATCAACAATACCGTATTTTGAATTGTATAAAGAAAGAAAAATCCTCGCTGATACTCACTCTCGATAAAGATACGACGAGTTTTCGTAAGTGACCGGAAGTGGAAGTCCCGAGATCGTCAACCAACTTTTTGTCATGTACTGCAATTTATCAGTATTTTTTTTTCTCAATTAGATAATTTTACATGTCCAATGGTTCCTAGGGAGAAACTTAAGTGTCACTTTTTATGGTTTTTTGTTTTTCAAGATCGACAATGTCAAAGTTTAAATTTGTAAACTTTGCTTTATTCGTGATAATGAATTTCCGATGAAATAATGAAGAACGAATGATTGTAATTCATTGTAATTATAAGCACCAACGCCCCTCTCGCGTTTTCTACTTTTGTCTCAATTGAAATCGTACGCTGAAGCGTGAATTTGAAATTGTCTCGTTTGAAATTTGCCGCGCTTCACGTCGCGCGCACGCGTCGGCCGTGCTCGGTTATCATCGGGAAGTGTCCCGAACCCGTGAGCCAATGGGATCAACGGGTCAGCATCGAGGGGGCGTGGTCTCGTGCCACTTTCGAAAAAAGTACGTTAGAAGTTAGAAAGGATTGATCGATCGATCAAATATGAATTCCGGGGCGTTCGATCAATCAATAATAACGGGAATGGAATAAACGAGATGATAACTCACGTTTCTCGTAGGCGACTGATATTTTGTTGACCTCGGAATTATTGAGAGGGACGAGAATTTCGATAATCGAATTTACGTCAATAGTCCAAGAATGCATTGCCGCGTGCAATCCATTCGCGTGAAATTCCGGCAACGGTGTGATGAGTGCATGAAGAGTTTCTTTGACCGGACCAATCTCTCGATGGAATAATCCTGTCAGCCAGGATTTGAGATGCCTATCGCTATTATAGATGTTGAATCTATCTTTTATCGCTAGACGCTGAGCTTCATCACGATGAGTTAGAAGTTTTATTACAAGCGGTTTGTTGGAATTATATCCGAGTGCTTCGCGTATCGATGCAACGTCCTTTTCAACATCGAAGGGATCAGCTGGACGAACGGTTGGCGTCAGCTGTTATTGAGTTTTTTTTTTGTAAAATTAATTTTCACTTCATCATAATCGACAAACTGCCTTAACCCAAACCCCATTATCAATAAAGCTCTGGCGGGTCAGTATTCCACATAGGACATCTTAGTACCACTTGAAAGTAGACTGTGAGATTTTTTTTAGATTTTTAAATCTAATCGTTTTTGGGGATCAAGTTTTTTCAATATCTCTGAACTTCGATACGTCCCGAAAGGCTTTTTGACTTAAGAAATTTGAAAAAAATTACAGAGAGGCTACTATTCTCGAGTATTACTAAAGTATTGCCAATTGTCAGCAAATATCTGAGAGGGTCCGAAAAAAAGGGTGGCTCAACCGATAATGGAATGTTTCTGTATTGATACAACTATTTTGAATTTTGTATTTTTAATCTCAAACTGGTATCCAGCAATTTGAAAACTCTTCGTGCATCGACTTGCCTTCGAATTTCACAATTTTTATGAATCTCGATGAGTTATTTTTGACACATCACGTCGAATTCGAGAAATTTTATCAAGTCTACGAGACCCCCATGACGAAAATAAGCAACAAAATAATCTCCATCGAGTTCAATGGGGAAAAAATAATCAAACTACTATTAGGGCAGGGCATTGGTGAAGGTATTTAATCGTTAAAAAAAAAAAAAAAAAAAAAATCGACCCTCAGCGATGATTGAAAAAATAAAACAAATGAAAGAAAGACAAAACTCACAGCAACTGACGTTTGAGCCGATGAAGATGCGCAAAGGGTGACGATCCAAAGCAGATAAAAAATCATTTTTGATCTTTACACTAGTGGTTATCGATTCTGAATAACTTTCCTATGTCAAGCCATCTGTTTTATATACTCCGAGTCTTTTCAAGGTTTCGTAACGTAACAGCTGACTTTTTTATCACATTATTTTTGTATCGCTGGGAAAATACGATAATTTTTGTTATTTCAGGTAAGTAAACAATGATGATGTCTACTTATCAATTCATTGACATTTGTGATATTACGTCGTTATTGATGGAACAAGGAAAGTTTGACACGTAATCGCCGTCAATTTTTAAAATAAAATACCCTCCGAGCGAGAAATGAGCAATTGTCACGTGGTGTCATTATTGCCTTTCAAGGCAATCGAGGAATCAGATGTCAATACCGAAAGCACCTCTAGTTTGATAAAATTTCGTATTCAAGGATCCGTTTAGACATATTCCACTTGGTTTGGGCAATAATTTGAATGGAGGTCAGATATTATCCAAATGAGTAACAAGCTAAATTCATCGAACCGTAAAAAAAATTGATTTTTTTTTTAAATATGCAAAGGGAAACTAACAAGGATAAAAATATACAAATATTGGAGCACTATAGCGAGAGACATCTGTTGATGAAAAATAAAAAAAAAACTTAAAAATTAGAAAAAGAAACCGTTAAAGACCGTTTTAGGATTCCGGGCGGGGCAGGACTCGTGGGAAGTGAGTTGCGGTTGACCGCGTGAAGTTAGCGGACAGAGGCAGCTGTGACCTTTCGATAATTTCAAACGAACTGGATTCTGCAAATCTCTTTATATCTACAAGTTTGTTCCGCTATATCTCGAGAACGACTTGACCGATCTCGCTGAAATTTTGCACGCACTTCGAAATTCCAGTTACCTTTGTTTGCTGCGATTTTCATCAAAATTTCCTTAAAAGGTCTACAGTTTATGAGACTTTGAAATTTTCAAAAATCATCTGTGAACGCTCTAACTTTCGTAAGTTTTGAGGTATCGGTCTAAATTTTTTTTGTACATAAATAGAGTATCATCAGAGGACCGTTGGATATTGAATTTAATGAAAATCTCTTGGTAGATTCATGTTTTATGATATTTTGAATTTCTCATAAAAGTGTCTGACCACTCAAATTTCACCAAATATACATATATCGGGTCAAATGTTGTCAAAGAGTTGTTTAGCAATGATCAATCGTAAATTTTTGTTTTTGAATTTTTTTTTCTTCATAGATTTGCTATAAAATAATTTGACGTGGTAATAGTATAGTTGAACTAAACCGTGCTTGTCTATTATTGCCAAAACTGGAGTAAGGAATGTCGTTGGTTTATTTACTTGAACGTGATACGGACTTTTATCGATTGCGGGCCGGACACAACTTTGTATGAACAAGTTTTTACAAGTTTCCAATTTTACGCTCTATTTAATTTCCAACGAATATTTCCTCAAACGTTTTTCAAATGCGTATACGTTTAATATTTTTGACGGTTCGCTCGCTGTCTTGTGTCGTAGAAAAAAAAAAGAATGAAAATATGATAATGAAAGCAAACATTCTGGTAGTTTTTCCTTATCAGTATCGATCATATAAAAAATCCACGAGCGATTTACAGCTAAAGCCGCACTTCGACATATTTCCCTGCTAACACAGAACGTTATAAAAACGTTTACAAAAACACGCAAAAACGTATTTTTTGAATGGTCGAAAAAACGTCTTGAAAATGTCTTTTAAACGTTATTTTGGCCGCAATTTTTTTCCCAAAAAAGTTTACAGAAGCTGACAGAAATGTGTTAAACCCGCTGTAAACTTTTTGGGAAACAAAATTGCGGCCAAAATAACGTTTAAAAGACGTTTTCAAGACGTTTTCAAGACGTCTGCGGCAAAATAACGTTTAAAAGACGTTTTCAAGACGTTTTTTCGACCATTCAAAAGAGACGTTTTTGCGTGTTTTTGTAAACGTCTTAACAACGTTTTTATAACGTTCTGCGTTAGCAGGGTTGATATAAAAATTCATAACTGCGTAGTTATTTTTTTAGATCCACCTTGATCAAATTCAGATCTACGTGGTTATTTAACGAAAATTATAAAATTTAGATGCACGTAGTGATTTTTTTTTACGTACGTACGTCAAATTTAGATCTACGTACTCATTTTTATAGATCTACGTAGTTATTTTTTTTTAGGTCTACTTACGTCAAATTTAGACCTACGTGGATCACATTTAGATATGCGTGATTTTGTTTTTTTTAGATCCACGTGATTATTTTTGTTTGGATCTACGTACTTGAAATTTGATCGAGAAAATAACTACGCAGATTTAAACAATTTTTTTTTCTAGGGAAATAAGAAAAAGAAAAAATTAATAACTTTTCAACGAATCAGAAAAAAAATCCAGGTTCTTAGGACACGAAAATTCACGATATCTTCAAATTTCCGGTTGATATATCAATTTTGCACCACGTCACTACTGCGAAGTCGCGCCGGTGGAATATTTGCGGACCATCCGCATAGCAACGATGGCATGTAAATGTTTCAGCAAATGTCATTTCTCTAATTTTCCACGTACAACAACAAAAAAGGCTCGTTGGATAGGGTTTTTATTTCTCCAGAGCCTAAGTACCAGGTTTTTCGGAATTAACGTAAACAATAATTATTACATCTATTTTTATTATAGACTTATCGGATTTTAGGCAAATATGCATATTTCTACATCGTTGTTTTACCATTTCTGTCCATTAGGCTCAAGTTCGAGGTTTCCAAACTTACCTGTTCAAATTTCAAATCATTCGGTTTCATAGTCGACGAATGGCACTGTCATGAAAGTTAACGTGTACTACACTCTTTTTTACCGTCAGTCAGTAAGACAGAGAGGTTTCATTTGTTTGTAACAGTTATTTCCACAGGACCGAAACTTCATACACATGGGTCGAAATGAGAATTTTTTTTTTTTCGGTACTCCGGACTGTTTGAATCGGATATATAACCTTTGTACGTGTATATCACCTTTTTATTGAATATCACGCTGTTCTATGCAGCCCGGTGCGACAGCACTTTTTCATTACAATTCGTAGGCTATATGTAATTTAAATACAATAAAGTCATATAAGGAATCAATGTCGTAGTGGTAGTGTGTCAGTCGTTAGGTAGGTTGATAGGTAGGTCTCAGGTAAAATCTCAGGTAGGCTCCAAATTAATTTCGACGGGAAAACGTCCGGACTACGAAGCCGGAAACACTCGTAAAAAAAAAATAATCTCTAAATCGTTAATTTTTTGTTTGATGATTATTTGAGTATCGAAAGTGCTGAATTCGTCGACTGGAGGATATCGGGTTCAAATCCCGGTCGATGACTTTTTTTTTGCAAAATTTACAGAATTTAAAAAAATGATGGAATAACAATTTTAAATTCGTTCATCGATCATTCCTATTATATTTATTATGCAAATTTGACCCACGTTTTTCATTTGGCATTTGTTTTGTACGACTATCTATGAAATACTATGAACTTCTACGAACGCGTACGAAAACCGATTAATTTTCGTAGAATGTCATAGAAATTATTGCAACCCAAAACTAAGAAAAACTACCGTAATCGACGAAAAACTATGATATTCTAGGAAAAAAATTAAGAAATGATCTACGTCATTGTTCCAATCAGCCTAATAAATCGTAGAAATTTTTCGTAAAAATTCGTAGAAATTATTTTGCACCAGGGTACACTTGGTGGTTGTTGATTCTGAATGTCTTTCCGATGCCAAGCCATCTTTTTTTTATATACTCCGAGTCTTTTCAAGGTTTCGTAACGTCGTAACAGCTTACTTTTTTACCCCATTATTTCTTTATCGCTGGGAAAATACGATATTTTTTCTTATCTCAGGTAAGCAAGCTAGTGTCACGTACAACGTGATGATTTAAAAATTCCTTTTTTTATAATATTTTTATCTACCAATAGTCGAGACCCACGCAAAATTCAGAACAAACACGTGCCTCTTTAAAACTTTTCACGCGCCTAGATTTTCTTAATAACTCTGCATGGGGGAAGCAATAAACTTCCAAATTTATGCGACAACTTCTTTTGAAGTCACAGTCCGTTTTTCTCGAAACAAACTATGAACCGCAGGTGTATATAGCACTAAGCTATAAAAATACCACCTTCCACGATTATTACATAGCCACGCATCAATATATATATATATATATATATATATATATATATATATATATATATATATATATATATATATATATATATATATATATATATATATATATGTATACATGCATAGGCCTGCTTGACTCTTCACAGCGCGAAAATGTTTTCGTCAAGAGCCACAAGTGTTACAATTCGCTGTGTGCAGAAAGCCAAGTGGCGCCGCGGCCGGCTGTACTCCGCAAATTTTGCTGGAACAGCTCTCATTTATTTACATAGACGAAACCTTGTTGGATTAATTTTAATAAATAGCCTATAACTGCGTTGAAAAAAAAAAATAAATAAATCGACGTATTACGATGTAATCAAAATAGGTTTACAGTTACTTTTCCTTCTCAATTTGATGCTAAGCATGAACCTTGTCAGTCTTGTCATACGAACTGACAAGGCTCGTATCGAGAACAAGAAAGACGTAACTCGGACTTGATTGTAACGTAGATGATGGACGATTACACACGAAGTGCTCACTGCATATTCGGGTAGCCAATCATGAGAGCTACTAAAAAGGGGAACAAAAATCAATTTATTTGTATTATAATATCCTGACATGAATTTTTCATACCAGACAATATATGCACGTTTAACCTCAAGAATTTTACTTTCTTTGTTTTTTGCGCCCAACGAATCTAGTTTTTGCGCTGCTCAACTTTATAAATTGCCGTCGGAAGCGCGTAAAACTTAATTTCCGAAGTTGTGTAGAAGAAAACATTCTTATATGACTTCACACAACAGTTTGAATTTCCTTTCCGCGACTTCTCTATTATATTGCCCTCAATTGCACTACACGGCTCCAGCAAAACATGTGCATTCTCGCCACCATGAGCGCTCTAAGTCGTTCTCAGCCGCTATAGTATAGCACTGCACACAGCGAATAAAAGAAGCCGCTACGCGTTCCCACGACACAAGGGTAAGAGACCTTAATAATATCTTCACTGTCGCTCCGGAAAAGAATTTCCAAGAACTGTAGAAGAAGTTGAGCACGCGGATGCCCAAATTTTTGGATTTCAGGCAAAAACTCGATGTGATTCGTGATCAGCAGAAAATTTCCGATCGCCTAGAGCCTAAAAATAACGTGAATGACGAAAAAAATGTTTTTTTAACTTTTTGCCCACTTTTTCGAAAATCTAAGAATCACGAAATTTCAAATGCCCATAACTCATCTCCGGATCGACGAGTTTTGGCTTATCGGGGATGGTTTTGAAAGCCTTTGAGTAGACTTAGAGAATGGCGTTGGATTTATTCTGATATCTGCATTTTTTATACCGTAAAAAGCGCTTTGAAAATTGACGAATTTCCGTCCAAGGGGTATGTATGGAAAAATTGGCAAAAATCGATGGTCCACCTTTAAAAATCTGTAAAAAATCGAAAAATCAACCCAGCTCGATGAACCAAGCGGCATTTTGAAGCTTGAACGATAACGAAGAGATACAAGTACTGAGTAGAGTGATATCCCCTTCAAGAAGGAACGTTACAACGATTTTAGTGAACCCTCAAAATTTCAGAAAATTAAAAAATGGCAATTTTTCGTTTTTTTGCCTTTTCCTATCGAATTTTTGAATTTCAGGGAAAAACTCGATGTGATTCGTGATCAGCAGAAAATTTCCGATCGCCTAGAGCCTAAAAATAACGTGAATGACGAAAAAAATGTTTTTTTAACTTTTTGCCCACTTTTTCGGAAATCTAAGAATCACGAAATTTCAAATGCCCATAACTCATCTTCGGATCGACGAGTTTTGGCTTATCGGGGATGGTTTTGAAAGCCCTTGAGTAGACTTAGAGAATGGCGTTGGATTTATTCTGATATCTGCATTTTTTATACCGAAAAAAGCGCTTTGAAAATTGACGAATTTTCGTCCAAGGGGTATGTATGGAAAACTTGGCAAAAATCGATGGTCCACCTTTAAAAATCTGTAAAAAATCGAAAAATCAACCCAGCTCAATGAACCAAGCGGCATTTTGAAGCTTGAACGATAACAAAGAGATACAAGTACTCAGTAGAGTGATATCTCCTCAAAGAAGCAACGTTACAACGATTTTAGTGAACCCTGAAAATTTCAGAAAATGCCAAATTGCACTTTTTCGGTTTTTTCCCTTTTCATATCGAATTTTCGAATTTCAGGGAAAAACTCGATGTGTTTCGTGATCAGCAGAAAATTTCCGATCGCCTAGAGCCTAAAAATATGATAAAAGACGAAAAAAAAAATTTTTCAATTTTTTGTCCACTTTTTCGGAAATCTGAAAATTACGAAATTTCAAATGCCCATAACTCATCTCCGGATCGACGAGTTTTGGCTTATCGGGGATGGTTTTGAAAGCCCTTGAGTAGACTCAGAGAATGGCGTTGGATTTATTCTGATATCTGCATTTTTTATACCGAAAAAAGCGCTTTGAAAATTGACGAATTTTCGTCCAAGGGGTATGTATGGAAAAATTGGCAAAAATCGATGGTCCACCTTTATAAAATCTGTAAAAAATCGAAAAATCAACCCAGCTCGATGAACCAAGCGACATTTTGAAGCTTGAACGATAACAAAGAGATACAAGTACTCAGTAGAGCGATATCTCCTCAAAGAAGGAACGTTACAACGATTTTAGTGAACCCTTAAAATTGCAGAAAAAGCCAAATTGCACTTTTTCGTTTTTTTCCCTATTCATATCGAATTTTTGAATTTCAGGGAAAAACTCGATGTGATTCGTGATCAGCAGAAAATTTCCGATCACCTAGAGCCTAAAAATTGGCAAAAATCGATGGTCCACCTTTAAAAATCTGTAAAAAATCGAAAAATCAACCCAGCTCGATGAACCAAGAGGCATTTTGAAGCTTGAACGATTACGAAGAGATACAAGTACTGAATAGAGTTATATCTCCTTCGAGAAGGAACGTTACAACGATTTTAGTGAACCCTCAAAATTTCGGAAAACGAAAAAGTGCACTTTTTCGTTTTTTTGCCTTTTCATATCGAATATGTTTGAATTTCAGGGAAAAATTCGATGTGATTCGTGGTATGGCATGGGTCCTTACACCAACCCCCCTGAGGGTTGCGGGCTCCCAACACCATCTAACCTTCGTCTCCTCTCGTATCCGTTTGTCCTCGGTTCGATCCCCGCTACCGGAGCTTGTCGCGCACCCGCTAGATGTCAGCACCTGGGAACCTCGTCGTAGTTCATACGCCCTGCCTCTGGAGCTACGTCTGAGCCCGTTTGTGCTTTTACCATCTGCTGTGCTACGGCAATGTTTCTCGCTGCCGAGAGCTCGTCTCGCACACGCTAGATGTCAGCACTTTGGGACAGAGGCAGTCGTAGTTCGTACGTCCTGGTTTCTGGAGCTACGTCCGGGCCCGTTGTGCTTTTTCATCAGCCGTGCTACGACTTGTGCTTTTTTTTAGGTGGGTTTCGAACCACCGGGGTCAGAGAAAAAGCACTTGGAAAATTTTTCCATTGGTGCCGACAGTGGGAATCGAACCCGGCCACATCGCGCGCCACTGCGTGCGAGCCGCGCACGCTACCCACTGCGCTACTGCTCTCCTCTTCTCGGAAAACTATAATTCGGGTATACAAGACATCCTAGATAATTGTTGCTCGTCTTGTAATATTGCTCCAGAAGAATTGATTTCATGTCAAAGAATCCTCGATCCCTTTGACATATTCGTAAACAGTCAATTCATTTATTTCAAGTCCGCATAACAAGACTTCCCGTGGTCTATCAGCGTACTTTCCCACTACCCATTATCTATCCGGGTAATAACAGAGTTAGCGTTTACTCGATTTTCTCACCGTCTCCGGACGTGACACTAGGATGACCTTCGCTTTTCAATTAATTGACATTTTTGGTATTACGTCATTATTAGGCTCCAGATCGAGGTCTCTAAACTTACCTGCTCAAATTCAAAATCATTCAGTTTCATAGCTTAGCTCTAGCATCGTCAAAAAAATTGACACGTAGTCTGCTTTACCGTCGGTCGGTAAGCCAGAACTTCCAAGAGCTCTTGATTCATTTTAAAAAAAATGTTTTTTCCTCATTCTAACCTCGAAATCGCAACTTCGTTGCAAAATCATTCAGTTTCATAGCTTAGCTCTAGCATCATAAAAAAAAAATTGACACGTACTCTGCTTTACCGTCGGTCGGTAAGCCAGAACTTCCAAGAGCTCTTGATTCATTTTTAAAAAAATGTTTTTTCCTCATTCTAACCTCGAAATCGCAACTTCGTTGCGATTTCTCGGCTCTCATGAGGAAAAATAATGTTCGATACTCGCACGAAAAGGCTTTTTGACGAAACGAGAGGATTAAATTGAGTGATGAAAAATAATTTTCAAAAATTAACGGGGAGCAGGCAAATAAATATCAAGTCCGTGGTATATTTAACAAATACACAATAAAACTTTTATTTTCTCTCACATTGATCATTAGTTTTTCGACTCGCATATACATATATATATATATATATATATTTTTTTTTTTTTTTCATTTTTTTTAAATTTCCAAATGTATAATGCAACAGGTCTTCATATTTATATTTATATAATGTGTATTTATTTTTACATTATAAAAAAATCATGAACGTCGAATGACCCTCATTTAATTTTGTTTATTCATTTATTTATTTATTTATTCATTCATATCCTATGTATTGTAATGCACTAGCATTGCTTAAAAAATAAGTGGACGGCTGTGAAAATGCTTTTTAATCTCTTACGATCTACAATCCTTTACCCTTCTCGCAATTTTTTAATTTTTATTTTTGAAAAAAAAAAAAAAAATACTTTTAAACTCTCTGACATTTTGAAACTCTTCGAGAAACAATTTTTTTCGTCTCAGCTAAAACGTTCCCTTCGAACTGCTCGCGAGAAAATTTATTCGGGCGAGATAATTCGCTGATAAGGATTAAATAATTAAAAAAAAAAAAAAAATTAGCGAACTGAACATTTAAGTGATTGGGGTGTTGTACTTTTTTTTTTAACGTTTGCTCCAAACGTGCTCGTATCCTTCAACGTTGATTGATTTTTCTCGAAATATTTCTCGTTTTTTTTTTTTTTTTTTTTTCCCATTAAAAAAAGACCTTTCGAAAATTAAAGAAATTTGCAAGTAATGAAAAAAAAAAAAACTTTGAGTGATTGAAACGCAGTGAATTATTGTTTGAATAAATTTTCTCGTTTAATTGTTTTTCTTTTTCGATTAAAATTAAAAAAAAAAATATTTTTCAAAAACAACAATTATAATTATCTCTATCTCTCTCTCTCTCTCTCTCTCGCTCTTTCGAAGCGACGAGATGAAGTGTTCGAGAAAATTTAGGCTGAAGAAATGAAAAAAAAAAAAATTGATTTGGAATTTTTTTTTTTTTCTAATTATTCAAACGAAAAAAAAAAAAAAAAAAACCGAATTCCCAAATTAATTTATATTCCCAGTCAACTTAATTCATTTTTCCTGATTTGGTTTTCTCTCGTTGTAACTCGACGAGTGCGTAAAATCAATGAAAAAAAAAAAAAAATAATCATACGAATAACAACAATTTCGACGATAAGGGAAATGAATTTTTTGTTTTTCTATTAATAAATTTAGTGCCAATGGAAAAATCATTATCAGTATATCCAATTGACGGGTACCCATTGGTGCTCGATCGCTAGTGCATCGAGTGCAGCCACGACCTGCCTGAACGTATCGTCAAAATCCTCATTAACGATCACCAGATCGATATATTTCTCGTAGGCTCTCTGCAGAGCAGCGGACTCCTCGAGGGTTGATTTTAAATCGTCCTCCTGTTGTGCGAGGGTTGGGAGAAAAAAAAAAAAAGTTGTAACTTTTTTTTTTTTTCCTTTCGATCTCAAAATTTTCTACAATTCGAAAGGATGCTTCGTAATATTTCCCAGGCAAAAGTGTGATTTGCCGAGAATTTTATGGAATTGGGAATGAAATTTAAAAAAATGACAAAAAAAAAAAAAAAAACGACAATTTGGGAATTTAAAAAAAGTTTTGATTTTAAATAATAATAGGGACGAAATGTTATTAACAAATTGGTTGAAAAAAAAAAAAAATTTTTGAACATTACAGACACTTTTCGAAATTTTGAAAAAAAAAAAAAAAAAAAAAAAAAAAAAAAAAAAAAAAACAAACATTTCGAAAAGTTAGAAAATTTTGAAAAAAATCACACGTATTCGATACGATCAACAAAATAATTTTTCGGGGCGAAAAATAAATTTTACTGATTGTTTGTTGACAAATTTTTATTTAAACAAATTTGTTGATAACTATTTCGCATTATTATTATCGAAAATAAATGTTTCAAGCATTTATAGTATCGTTGATTTTTTTCAGATTTTTTGGCACAGTAGGAAATACCAAAATTCGTACTTTTCGTTGGGAAATGTGAAGCATCCTTAATTTGCGAAGGTTTTTTATTTTTGCTCTTCGGCTCTGGGCTATAATCACTAAAGGGTCGTGACTACGCGATGGCGATTGGAGAGGAGTCGGGATTTATTTTTTACTTTTTTTTTTAATGAAAAAAAAGTTTTTTTACAATTTTCCAAAGCACTATTTTTTTTTTATAAATAAAAAAAGCTTTACGATGATTTTTTTCTAAAAAAGTAGGGTACAATTGTGTTTTTTTTTTTTTTTTTCAAACATTCATGCAAACTGTTTGTTTTTTTTTGTCGAAAATATTTGGGCGTTTTTGTTTTACGATTTTTTTTGAGGAAATAGAAAAAAAAATTCATGCAAATACGAACCTCGTACAACGATGCTAGAGACTCGAGTGTCCTGGCTCTTCTCGAACTGTACCTGATGGAGCTCTGACGATCGAACTAGCGAAAGCCAACATCAAACACGGATATTACGGTTAAAAAAAAAAAAAATTAAAAAATAATAAGAAAATAAAAAAATAACAAATAAAAAAATTTTTAACGATGAAATTTTTTTTTTAAATAAAATAATTGAAAAAAATTGAAAAGCTACAAAATTTTTTTCGATCGAGCATTCGACGCTAATTACGTGACTCTAAGTAACAATTTCTACAATCTAATGATCGTTCGAGGGCATCTTGTTGATTTTTTTTTTCTCTAATCGCT
The DNA here is from genome assembly GCA_963564615.1 of Rhorus exstirpatorius. Taxonomy (NCBI): domain Eukaryota; kingdom Metazoa; phylum Arthropoda; class Insecta; order Hymenoptera; family Ichneumonidae; genus Rhorus; species Rhorus exstirpatorius. The sequence goes on along the minus strand of OY751322.1, from coordinate 18,248,455 downwards.
AATTTTACGACGAAATTAATTTTCAATTTTTCGAAAAAAGAATGCCTTCCGGTTCGTTCGAAAAAAATTGATTTTTTTTTTACTGCAAATTGATCGCTTGAAATTTTTTTCGTCATATCCCATGAAATATTAAAAAAAAAATATAGATCGAACAATTGTGGAATTGTGGATAGTCGCTGTGTATCAAGAATTGATGAAATTGCATTAATTAAATATACACCGATTTCTTTTTTTTCCAATCGTTAGGGAAGGTAATTGATAGTCTAAATCCAGATTTTCGGAACTCCAACCCTGTTACGTTAGTCGCCATCTTGAATTTAAGGGTGAATTTGTTTTTATTCAATAATGCGCTTATTTTAAGCTTTGGATAAAAAATTGTAAGAACAAAACTTGCAGAAATTTCAATTCTCTACAAATCAATGTATCATCATTTTTTCCCTAGGATCGATATTTTTCGACTTAAAGCTGAAAATTTGTATTTTGAAAGAAAGTAAAACTCGAGTTTTACGTCGTGAAGTTGTCGTGCAGTTGTCGAACGGCGTAAGTCCGAAAATATTGATGCTAACGGAAAAAAGATCAGGACTAAAGTTGTAGGAAATTTCATTCTCTACAAATATGTTCATTACAATTTATACGCTAAAGTTAAAAATAAACGAGATAATGCAATAATTAGATTTGCCTCTTATTTTTAGCTCTAAGTTAAAAAATATCGATCCTAGGGGGAAAATGATAATGAAAAAATTTGTAGGAAATTGAAATTTCTACAAGTTTTATTCTCATGATTTTCCGTCTAAATTTGAAAATCAGTGAGTTATTGAATAAAAACTTCCCCATTCAACGATTAGAAAAAAAGTTTGCTGTATTCAATTAATGAAATTTAGAATTTACATAATGACGCAATTGATGATTATTCTCGAAATTAAAAACAATTTTATTCATCATCGAATACGACTTTACGTAAAACACGACTTTATGTAAATTTACGAAAAAAAAATTCCCTCGCACAGACGAATTACGAAACTTTTTTTTTTCAACAATCTTCATTGTTGCAAAATTCGCGAATTGACAATGGAACATTCAGAAAGGAATTGAAAATTGAACGACCAAAAATGTGGATTATTTTTCGAGGGAAAAAAGTAAAAAATTAAAAAAAAAACAAAAAAGTAACAAAAGAAATGAAAATTTAGAAAATTTCCAAAATTACGATGCACAATTAATTTTCTAATTTTCATCAAAAATTCCATTTTCAAAGCATTCTCCAATACTCTTTTTTTTTTGTTTTTAATTTTCGTTTTCTTGTCATGCCATACTAAAAAATCATACGCATTCATCCAAATTGCAATTCCACATTAATTTTTATAACTCAAAAAAAAAAAAAAACGAAATGAATAAAAATTTCCACACTTGTAAGATCGATAAAATTTTTCACATTTCTAATATCACTTTTAGCGCGTACGAATTTTTTTCTTTTTCGACTTTTCAAAAGATTCAATCGTCGTCAAATTTGCCAATTAATTATGCCTCATGCCACAATCATAATTAAACCTTCATTAAATAAAAAAATAAAAAAATAAAAAAAAAAAATTACTTTACGATGTCCTTATCGTAAAAATTGAAAATCTGGCATACTGGGAGGAGCAACAAATTTCGAAATTTCTACCACAGGATAATTATTTAAAAAAAATGAAAAAAATTAAAAATAAAAATTTATTTTTCATTTCTTACCGTTAAATTTCGACTGCTCGCTCCGGTCGTTCTTCCCAGATCGTAAAGTGTCTTCAGCTGTTCCATACCCGGTGCAGCGATGAATATAACGTACGGCATGAATTCCGTGCTATTGTGAAGGATCTTCAATGCAGCCGGACTGCAATCGAGGACGCACATTTTACCGGCTCTTATCAGCTCCCTTACGGAATCGAGCCTCGTCCCATAAAGATGACCACCGTGCTCACCGTGCTCGAGATAACGATGCTCCCTTATGTCAATTTCCATTGAGTCACGATCCGTGAACCAATAACTCTTGCCGTCCTCCTCGAGGACCCTCGGTGGACGAGAAGTGACTGGGAGCGAGGAAAAATGGACAATTTGATTTATTAAAAATCAAAATATATAATGAAAAAAAAAAAATTGTTTGCTAATAAAATTAGGAAAAATATGGAATATAATTTTAATATTAATTATTAATAATAAATATTAATATTATTAATGTTAATTATTATAAATTAATGTTGAAAAATTCAAAATTTGATCAATTGAAAAAATATATTTTAAACTTGAAATTGATTGGTAATAAAATTTCGAATTAAAATTATTTGTTTTGTTGCAATAAATAAGTAACCTCAATTTTACAGCTCAAAATTAATTGATAATAATGTAAATTAACATTATTAATATTAATTAAAGCTGGGCAAAGTACCAGAATGTACTTAAAGTACAAAGTACAAAGCACTTTAAGTACAAAGTACTTGAATTACAAAGTACACCGCATTTAAAGTACTTGAAGACGGAGCACATTTTAAGTACTCGAAGTATAAAGTACTTTAAGTACCCGAAGTACGAGGTACTTTCAGTACTCGAAGTACGAGGTACTTTCAGTACTCGAAGTACAAAGTACTTTAAGAACCCGAAGTACAAGGTACTTTAAGTACTCGAAGTAAAAAGTCCTTCAAGCTCTCAAAGTGAAAAGTACTTGGCGTACTTGAAGTACACAGTAAAACGTACTTGACGTACTTTATGCACAGTGTACTTCAAGTACTCGGAATGCAAAGTACTTTGCGCAGTTGGAGTACAAAGTACTTTGAGAGTTTGAAGTACAGAGTACATAGTACACTGAGTACTTGGAGTACTTTGTACTTCTATCACTCAAAGTACTTTGTTCTTTAAGTACTCAAAGTACTCTGTACCTGGTACTTAAATTATCGCAAATACCGTAGGTACATGGTACTTAAAGTACTTCCGGTATTCAATAAAGTACCTCCGGTATTTGCGGTACTTTAAGTACCAAGTACCTGTACCTGGTACTTAAAATATCGCAAATACCGTAGGTACTTGGTACTTAAAGTACCGCAAATACCTGAAGTACTTGGTACTTGAAGTACTTTGTACTTCAAGTCCCAAGTACTTCCGGTATTTAATAAAGTACCTCCGGTATTTGCGGTACTTTAAGTACCAAGTACCTACGGTATTTGCGATAATTTAAGTACCAGGTACAGAGTACTTTGAGTACTTAAAGAACAAAGTACTTTGAGTGATATAAGTACAAAGTACTCTAAGTACTCAATGTACTATGTACTCTGTACTTCAAACTCTCAAAGTACTTTGTACTCCTTGAAGTACTTTGTACTTCAAGTCCTTCAAGTACTAAGTACTTTAGGTGCTAAGTATTTGAAGTACTCAGGGTGCCAAGTACTTGAAGTACGTCAAGTATCAAGTATCAAATACTTTTAAAACTTTCAGTTATACATCTCGTAAGTTCTAGTGCTGTACATTTGATTTCTCACGTACTCTTTGAACTCATTTGATTTTTATTCGAGTACTTTTTGTGTCAAAACATATTTTCACATTGCGCAATTCACTCAGGTTGGGCAGATTAGAACAGAAATATTTAAAAGGAGAATTGGAAATAATTTAAAACAAATAGCATCGACGATTATATGAAGGCTTATTTAGCTTTAGGTTTGGAAAAGAAAGGATAAAGAATATAATACACGGATTGTTAAAAATGCAGTAATGCACTGACAAAGACACCGGTAACGACCGTAGCTCGAGCCTTTGAATGGTCATTCCTTGTAATCTTGACCAAAAAATGGCGCAGAAGACGTATTCAAAAGTACTTTGTACTCGGTACTTGAAAAAGTACTTGAAGTACAGGAAATTACTTGAAAATTCGCGTAAAAATACTTGAAGTACAGGGGTTGAGTACTTGGAAATTTAAACACAATACTTGAAATACTTTCAAAGTACTTTATACTTCGAGTACTGTACTTCCAGTACTTTGCAAGTATCGGGTACTTGAAGTACTACCCAGTGCCGATATTAATTAATAGTACTGATACTAATTAATACAAACATTAATATCGTTCATGTTAATTATTATTCATCAATATGGATTAGTTAATAATTGATCGATACGGAAAAAAATAAAGAAATAAAAATATATATGTATATACACTCACATGGAACGATTGTACCAAATTTTTCGTGATCGCTGTTGATAAGACGATTCTTGAGGGTTCTTCTACCAACGCCACGTGGCCCAACCAGGGCCAGTGTCTTGCGTCTGAACGGTGGCATTCTCGCGACCTCCTCGTACAACGATAATTCGGCACTGTCAAATTCACCGTTCGACTTTGACTCGTACATCTTGCGCTTCTTCTTCTTCGATATTCTCGTGCCGCATATGCTTATCTTGTGAACGAAATCGGCCTCGGGCGGCACGAATGCTTTTCGACGCTCCTCGAGCTCGAGCGACGGCACGAGACCCGGCGGACCGAGACCCTCGCCCTCGACTCTGCGCGCCTGCCACCAATTCGGATCGGCCTGATCGACGATCTGCAGAACGTCGCCCCGTTGAAACGGCAGACCGATCTCGCGGCATGGCAGCAGAGTGTCATCCGAGGGATCGTAATCGAAGATTGCTCGCATGTAACACTGGAGAAGGTGAAGCGGAAACATTATTTAAAAAAATAATAATAATAATAATAATAATAAAAAAATAGATGCAAGCAAAAAGTAGAATCATCGAATGCGTTGAAATGCAGTACGAAAATTTTTTAAAACGATGTTTGGAAGAAGAAAAAAAAAAAAAATTTCCAGACGTTCGTGTGTAACTGTTGCCGGACAGACGACAGCGAACTGTCAACGGACTGTCACCGTACTGTCAGTGTATAATCGTTACCGTACTGATACTGTATTATCCCGTATTAACGTCACCACGCTGTCAATTTACTGTCAATCCACTGACATCATACCATCAATTCACTATTACCCGACTGTTATCGTACTGTATTGTTGATTTACCGTACAATTACTGTACAGTTACTGTACTGTAATGTTACTTTACTGTGCTATTACTGTACTTTACTTACTGCACTATTAATTTACTGTAAAATTACCTTTACTGGAAGATTACCGTGCAACTTACTGCCCTATTACTGCACTTTACTATTACTGTACAATACTATTGCTGAATTGGATGATCCCTTACTGGACTATAAAACTACTGACCAATTACCGTACAATACTATTACTGTTATTGTACGGAACTATTGGTGAACTTGAAGATTATTAAACTTAACTACAATGCAGTCCTATTATGCTGTCCTATTACCTTTCAATACCATCACTGTACTGTTACTCTATTGCCCTTGTATCGTCACAGCACTGTTGCCGTGCTTTATTGTTAATTTACAGTGAAGTTATTGTACTGCACTATTAATGAAGTGGAAAATTACCGTACTGAAGTATAACTTCACTGTCCTATTACTGTAGAATGCTATCACTGTACCGTGATCTATTTTTTCTGTCTTTATTACTTGACAGTGCTTCTAATGCACTTTAATATTACTGTACTAGAGTTTTAATATTCTATAAAATTACCGTACGATACTATTACTGAACTGGAAGATTACTGTAATGAACTATAACTCTACTGGCCTGTTACCATTACTGCACCTGTTACTCTATTGTCCTTGTATTGGCACAGTACTGTTACTGTACTGTATTGTTAATTTCTCGTGAAATTACTGTATTGTATTATTACTGAACCAGAATATTACCGACTGAAGTAAAACTTTACTGTACTTTACTATTACTGTACCACAGTATTAATATTCTATAAAATTATCATACGATACTATTACTGAACTGGAAGATTACTGTAATGAACTATAACTCTACTGGCCTGTTACCATTACTGCACCTGTTACTCTATTGTCCTTGTATTGGCACAGTACTGTTACTGTACTGTATTGTTAATTTCCCGTGAAATTACTGTATTGTACTATTACTGAACCGGAATATTACCGACTGAAGTAAAACTTTACTGTACTTTACTATTACTGTACCACAGTATTAATATTACATATATAAAATCACCGTACGATACTATTACTGAACTGGAAGATTACTGTAATGAACTATAACTCTACTGGCCTGTTACCGTACAATACTATTACTGTTATTGTACGGAACTATTGGTGAACTTGAAGATTATTAAACTTAACTACAAATCTGCTGTCCTATTACCTTTCAATACCATCACTGTACTGTTACTCTATTGCCCTTGTATCGTCACAGCACTGTTGCCGTGCTTTATTGTTAATTTACAGTGAAGTTATTGTACTGCACTATTAATGAAGTGGAAAATTATCGTACTGAAGTATAACTTCACTGTCCTATTACTGTACAATGATATCACTGTACCGTTAACTATTTTTTCTGTTTTTATTACTTTACAGTGCTATTAATGCACTTTACTATTACTGTACTAGAGTTTTAATATTCTATAAAATTACCGTACGATACTATTACTAAACTGGAAGATTACTGTAATGAACTATAACTCTACTGGCCTATTACCGTATAATACCATCAATGTACCTGTTACCCTATTGTCCTTGTATTGACACAGCACTTTCACTGTACTGTATTGTTAATTTCCCGTGAAATTACTGTATTGTACTATTACTGAACCGGAATATTACCGACTGAAGTAAAACCTTACTGTACTTTACTATTACTGTACTAGAGTTTTAATATTCTATAAAATTACCATACGATACTATTACTGAACTGGAAGATTACTGTAATGAACTATAACTCTACTGGCCTGTTAGCATTACTGCACCTGTTACTCTATTGTCCTTGTATTGGCACAGTACTGTTACTGTACTGTATTGTTAATTTCCCGTGAAATTACTGTATTGTACTATTACTGAACCGAAATATTACCGACTGAAGTAAAACTTTACTGTACTTTACTATTACTGTACCACAGTATTAATATTCTATAAAATTATCATACGATACAATTACTGAACTGGAAGATTACTGTAATGAACTAAAACTCTATTGGCCTGTTACCATTGCTGCACCTGTTACTCTATTGTCCTTGTATTGGCACAGTACTGTTACTGTACTGTATTGTTAATTTCCCGTTAAATTACTGTATTGTACTATTACTGAACCGGAATATTACCGACTGAAGTAAAGCCTTACTGTACTTTACTATTACTGTACCACAGTATTAATATTATATAAAATTACCGTACGATACTATTACTGAACTGGAAGATTACTGTAATGAACTATAACTCTACTGGCCTGTTACCATTACTGCACCTGTTACTCTATTGTCCTTGTATTGGCACAGTACTGTTACTGTACTGTATTGTTAATTTCCCGTGAAATTACTGTATTGTACAAAAGCGAGCAGTGGCCCAGTTGGTCCGACTCTGGACTGCCACGCGGCCAGGGTTCGATCCCGCGGCCGGCACCAATGGATTTTTCCAGATGCTTTTTCTGCGAGCTCGGTGGTTCGAAACCCACCTTAAATTGTAGGTTCTCACAAATACACTGGGCCAATAGCAATGAGGTTGCAAAAATCGAGGGAGAAAAATAGTTCCGTAAATGAACAGAAAAACTAAAATAGTGGGCCCAGTGTAAGAGTGATAGAGTGTATGAAAGTGTTGTAAAAAGCCGAAAAGGCTATGCAAGTAAAACTTACTACTACTACTACTGTATTGTACTATTACTGAACCGGAATATTACCGACTGAAGTAAAACCTTACTGTACTTTACTATTACTGTACCACAGTATTAATATTATATAAAATTATCATACGATACTATTACTGCAATGAACTATAACTCTACTGGCCTATTACCGTATAATACCAGCACTGTACCTGTTACCCTATTTTCCTTGTATTGTTACAGCACTGTTGCTGTACTGTATCGTTAATTTACTGTCCTATTACTGTACAATACTATCACTGTACTGTTACTCAATGTTTCTGTTTTTTTCACTTAACAGTACTATGACCGTACTTTACTATTACCGAACTAGAAGATTACTGTACTGAACTATAACTCTACTGTGGTATTACTGAACTGGAACATTATTGCCGTACTGAACTACAACTTTACCGCCCTTATTACTGTACAATACTATCACTGAAACTCTACAGTTCTATTACTGTAAAATACAATCACTGTACTGTAACTTGATCGTAGCTGTATCGCCACTCAGTCGTTACTGCATTTTTAATTTACTGGACTATTACTGTACCGCGGTGTTTCTTTACTGTAAAATGACTGCACTCCGCTATTACTCAATTGGAATATTACCGTACTTGACTGTAACTTTACTGCGCCATTATACTGCACCGTTACCGCACTTTTACCATACTGTATTGTTACTTCACTTCACTAATACTTTACCGTCCTATTACCGTACTTAAATATTACCGCACTTTATTATTGATGTACTAAAAAATTACTGTACTTCACTATTACCGTACTGTAACTGTACCGTTACCGTACAGCTACCGTCACACCGTTTCGTCAATGAAGAGACACAAATTCGCCATAAATCCGTAAATTTCAAAGTTGTGAAATAAAATAAAAAACGTTACCGTTGACTTGAGCTTTCGGCTGTCATCGCTCGATATACCAGGAGCTACCTTCAACGTAAGATTTTCCTTTGCCGCGTGCATCGCTTGCTGAAGCTCGTCCGGGGTGTGTACCGCTTTACCGTTAACCTCCATTATTACCTCACCGGATCTAAGGAGGCCCTGACGCGCGGCGGTGCTGCCACCGAGAATTCGGGCGATTATGAGATTTCCGGACTCGTCGACCTGCACCGTCAGACCCTTGGATATCGCGACACGAGAACAAACGTTTCGGTAATCGATAGGGGAAAACAAAGAATTCGTCGGAGTGATTTTTCTTTTTTTTTCAATTTTGCTTCGGTTTCTTTTAAATCGTTTGATTTTTTTTTTTTTTATCATTGCAATTTTTCGTTACGAGGGCCATTTGGCGTAAGTGCGATGCGCATGAAATAAATGCCTGCACGTTGAGAAATTACGTGGTAACGAAGAAGACAGAAATAATAAACCAGTGAGAGAAAGAGAGAGAGAGAGAGAGAGAGAGAGAGAGAGAGAGAGACTTTGTTTACGAACTATAGTAGCATTTCCGTTTTCTTCACGAAGTATAAACAATCGAATCAAAGCTCATACTATTTCCTCGATGGATAAATAAATTGAGTTGAAACGATTGAACGATATTGACGACTGTACGTTCGATCTCACAGAAAATTTCACTTCCAATTCGAACGACGATAAATATTGACATTGCCGGATGATTATTTGAGGGATTATTTACGTAAAAGAAAAAAAAAATAATAATAATAATAAATATTTCCAGAACGTAAAAAAAGCGTGTGAATTTTAAACTTGCACGTTGCTTCCTCATTACAAAGCTATCTCATAGAGATAGCTTTGTAATGAGTGAAGCAAATATCCTTCTCAATTTAAGAAAGTTACAGCGATCGAAGATATTTTTGAAAAAATTTAATGTCATCTAAAACAAGCGTTATAATTTTTTTTTTTATTTCAGCAAAAAAGAGGAGTTTCGTGTTTCGGGAGTGTGTGCAAAGTAGTGAAATAGTGTGCAAAGCAGTGGGCAAAGTAGCGTAAAAAAAAAATGGAAAATTCAACATTTTTTCATTTCTCAAAAGTTTATGGGTTTACTAAAATCATTGTAAAACTTTTTCCTGGAAGAGTTGAAACTTTATTCGGTGCTTATTCTCTTCGCAACCGTTTGAGCTTCAAAATGCTGCTTGGTTCAGCGAGCTACGGATTTTTTTCGATTTTTTACGAATTTTCAAAGTTGGAACATCGATTTTTGCCAATTTTTTCATACATGCCTTTTTGGTCTCAAAATCGCCGATATTCAAAGTACTCTTTTGGGTACAAAAAATTGAGATCTCAAAATCTATATAGACCCTGTAAATTTGAATTAAATTTTATTCAATTATTTTAATTTTCGGAAAAAAAACCATGTTTTTGACAATTTGAATCAGAATTTTTGATTTTCAAGGAAAATACCGAGCAGATTCGTGATCAGCGGGAAAAAAACACATCGATATGAGGTCCTAAATCGAATTAAAAAAATTCAATTTTTTTCTGAATTTTCACAAAAAATGAGTTAGTCCACTAAAATCACTGTAATTTTTATTACCGATGAAGTTAAGGCCTGCACTACGTGCTTATTCTCATTGTAATCGTTCAAGCTTCAAAATGCCGCTTCGTTCATCGAGCTGGGTTGATTTTTCGATTTTTTACAGATTTTCAAAGTTGGACCATCGATTTTTGCCAATTTTTCCATACATACCCCTTGGACGAAAATTCGTCAATTTTCGAAGCGCTTTTTTGGGTATGAAAAAAGCAGATATCAAAATAAATCCAACGCCATTCTCTAAGTCTACTCAAGGGCTTTTGAAAACACCCCCGATAAGCCAAAACTCGTCGATCCGGAGATGAGTTATGGGCATTTGAAATTTCGTAATTTTCAGATTTCCGAAAAAGTGGACAAAAAATTGAAAAATTTTTTTTTTCGTCTTTTATCATATTTTTAGGCTCTAGGCGATCGGAAATTTTCTGCTGATCACGAAACACATCGAGTTTTTCCCTGAAATTCGAAAATTCGATATGAAAAGGGAAAAAACCGAAAAAGTGCAATTTGGCATTTTCTGAAATTTTCAGGGTTCACTAAAATCGTTGTAACGTTGCTTCTTTGAGGAGATATCACTCTACTGAGTACTTGTATCTCTTTGTTATCGTTCAAGCTTCAAAATGCCGCTTGGTTCATCGAGCTGGGTTGATTTTTCGATTTTTTACAGATTTTCAAAGTTGGACCATCGATTTTTGCCAATTTTTCCATACATACCCCTTGGACTAAAATTCGTCAATTTTCAAAGTGCTTTTTTTGGTATAAAAATTATAGATATCAAGATGAATCCAACGCCATTCTCTGACTCTACTCAGGGGCTTTTAAAAACCCCCCCGATAAGCCAAAATCGGTAAATCTGGAGATAAGTTATCGCCATTTGAAATTTCGTGATTTTTGGATTTTCGAAAAAGTGGGCAAAAATTGAAAAAAAAATTTTTTTCGTCTTTCACCATAATTTTAGACCTTAGGCGATCGAAAATTTTCTGCTGATTACGAATTACATCAAGTTTTTCCCTTAAATCCAAAAATTCGATACGAAAAGGCAAAAAAACGAAAAATTGCAACTTTTCATTTTCTGAAATTTTGAGGGTTCACTAAAATCGTTGTGACGTTCCTTCTCGAAGGAGATATGACTCTATTCAGTGCTTATTCTCTTCGCAATCGTTGAAGCTTCAAAATGCTGCTTGGTTCATCGAGCTGGGTTGATTTTTCGATTTTTTACAGATTTTCAAAGTTGGACCATCGATTTTTGCCAATTTTTCCATACACACCCCTTGGACTAAAATTCGTCAATTTTCAAAGTGCTTTTTGGGGTCCAAAAAAATAAGATCTAGGGATGAATCGAACTGCATTCTCTGAGTCTATTTCTGGGCTTTTCAAAACACCCCCGATAAGCCCAAATAAGTCAATTCGGAGCAAAGTTATGGGCATTTGAAATTTCGGTATTTTCACTTTTTCGAAAAAGTGTACAAAAAATTCAGAAATTTTTTTTTCGTCCTCCTCACTGTTTTCAGGCCCGGATAATCGGAAATTTTCAGCTGATTACGAATCACGTGATTTTTTTCCCGAAATGATAACAATTCGATATGAAAACGGAATAAAACGAAATTTTTTTTTTCCGTTTCCCGAAATTTTATGGGTTCACTAAAATCGCTGTAACGCTTCTTGCCGAAGGAGTTAAAACTCTATTCAGTGCTCATTCTCTTCGAAATCATTTTAGCTTTAAAATGCCGCTTGGTTCATCGAGCTACGATTTTTTTTCGATTTTTTACAGATTTTTAAAGTTGGACCATTTATTTTTGACAGTTGACAGCTTCAAAATACCGCTCGGTTTACTTTCTCATAAAAATAATTTTTTTTTTTTTTATGTTTCGACGCATTCTGAGCACATTGGCATAAAAAAAATCGATAAATTTTCTTATTTTTTAAATTTACTCACAAGAGGTTCGTCAGGCTGTCTCCTCAGTCCGACCATTCTCACAGCTTCCTGTCTCTCGTCGCTGGGCATGGTCGCTTCGATGGAAGCTCGCTGGGTCTGAGGCAATTTACGATGTTGTGCAATCGCGTCGTGTGTCTCCAGGAGTGCCTTGAAGTGTGAATTTTTCAGCAATATCGTCAATTCGCGCTCGTTACGATCTCGTGAAAATTGAAAATCGTGACGAATCTGGTCGACGGTGTCGCAGACCGATTGACAGTAAGGTTCGATTAATTTCGGTGGAGCCTCCAATCGTTCCTGGAGCTGTGAAATAAAAAATTACGATTCCCAAATAAATAAATAATTAATGATTGATCATTAATAATAAAAAATAGTATTCAATCATTATTTATTTATTATTGATAATAAATGACAAACGATTAATTATCAATTATTAATTACTAACAATTACTTGTAGATGGTCTACTCAAATCAATTATTTAATAATTTTGCACACCGAGATTAATTTTTTTAAATTCCAATTGCCCGAAATATAAAATTTTGGGCTGTTTTTTTTTTTTGGATAATTAAAAAATGCACATTAAATTGGCTGATTAAAATTTTTCGTAGCTCATTCGATCAGTCGAAATATTGAATTTTTTAAATTTATTTTATTTAAAATTGTAAATTCGTTTTGGTGACATAAAAAAAAAAAAAAAAACCATTCGAAGAAAATTCATAAAATGAGAATCCGAAAGTTTTATTTTCCATTTTTTTTCCCCATTCAAGGTTAATTAAATTAAATTTTTCGGTATTAAAATTTTTGAAAATACCGATTAAACATTTTTGTTTCGTTACATTCAATTGGGAATTTGTTGAAATTAAAAAAAATAAAATTTTCACAGTAATTATTAATTAATTTCTTGGCTCTCGTTGATTAGCCTTTGGAATAATTAACGTGGCTCGATAATGGAAGGATAATAACAAAGCGAAGAAAAAAAATTAATGTAAATTAATTTAATTAACTTTTTTTTTCTGGAACACCGTCGATTGTTTTTGTTTTTAATTCAATCACGTGTTTCTTTAACTCAAAGAATTCGTATGACTCATCGAGGAAATGAGAGTGAGAGTGAAATTTTGATTACACCTCGAATAATACACGTACAAAGAGCAGGTTTGTCGTTGAGAAAGTTTAAATGCGTTTGTGGGAGCCCCGGGGTTCATTTGTCAGGAGCAATTGCCTCGAGCTAAAATTTATGTACACTTTTTTCTTGTTCGTAAGTTTGAACTTTCATCAGTCGAATTTCGGACTATAATTCAAAAGAAAATTATTTCTATTTATTATAAACAAAAAAAAATCATAATAATTACCAAATAACGATTTATTATTAATTGTATAATTATTTGTAATTGTTTTTCTTTAATTGATGAAAATAAATTAAAAAAATACGATAATCGAATGATCGATGATTCATACTTTATTTCAAAAATTGTTAAAAATTACAAAATAAAATATTTAAACAAATAATCATTCATAATTGATTTCAAAAAATTGTCCACAAAACTTTCTGCAATTTAGTCTGAAAAAATTCCTAGGTATAAATTTCTAATAAAAAAATCATCAACCTCAATTTAAAATTCTCCTAGACATTAATGCTAATTTCAGAATTATCACCATTGTTCTTGCATTGCCAAAAAAAAAAAAAAAAAAAAAAAAACGATATTCTCTTGACAGAAGGATATTGAATTTTTCGTCGAATAAATAAAATTTCTTCATTCTCAGCAAAAAGTGAGATTTGGTGACAATTTTAAGCAATTCACAGTGGAATGAAAAATCTGAAAAAAATTATTTGGGAGACCCAAAAAAACTTTAATTTTGAATAATAATAATGTCAAAATATTTATCGACAGATTGGTTAAGCAAAATTTGTCGAAAACATCATCAGAATTTTTTTTCTTTTTTTTTTTTAATCAAACGAATTCATTTATTTTCTTGAATACATCTGAATTTTTTAAAATTTTCCTTTTTTTTAATTTCTATTTTCGAAATTTTCGTACGAAAATATTCATTCCATTATCTGAAAGCGTTTTCGGTGCAACGAGTAACCTTTCTACGAAAACATATCCAAAATTCAAGATTCATGATCGACTTTTCAAAATTTCAAAAAATAGAAAATTTTGAAAAAAATTTCTACGTATTAAAAAAAATCAAGAAATTCATTTTATATGACAAAATTATATTTTACTGATTATTTGTTCAGTGATTTTTTTCTTAAACTCATTTGTTAATAACTTTTTGGCATTGTTATTATTGAAAATAAATATTTCAAGCATCTTCAACATCGTTGATTTTTTTTCAAATTTTAATTGTCATTTTACAAGTGAATTATCCTTACGTCAATCTCAAAATTCTTTATTTGCACGCTTTTGACATTTTTGACAGCCTCAAAAAATCAATTTTAATTTCCCACGTTTTAAATCGATTCCCGCAGAACGTAATATTTATATAAAAAAAAAAAAAAAAACACATGCAAGATCTGACGTAAGAAAATGCCTCGTCAATGTCGTCTTAGTCATCGTTCGATTCATTTAGTAACTCGAACCAACGAAGTGCCACGAGTAAATTCATCACGAATTAAAACGAACAAAAAAAAAGTGTATCAAAAATTCCACTGTACTCAACATTGAAAATAATGTAAAAAAAAAAATTTCGAATTAAAATTAAAAAAAACTAATTTTTCGAAAATTTCCACAATTCAGAAGAAAAAAAATCATAAATTTTTTTCACTTTTTTTCTAACCGTTTTTTTTTTTATTTAATTTTTTTCAAATAAATTTTAAAATTTACCGATCGAATCGTTCTCTCGTTTAGTCGCGACTCGTACAGCGAGGGCACAACTTGACGTTTTCGGCCATTATGGAATTCACCGAAGCCACACGAGACTGAATCGGGTCACGAAAAATACACGATTTTTTCGCAGCACAGAAATAATTTTTCACGTTCATAAAAAAAAAAATTTGAGGAAAAAGTAAGAATGAGAAAAAAAAATTAAATTTTTGAAAAAAATGCTCACAAAATTCTGGCGAACATTACGAAAATGTTCAGCAATGAAAAAAAAACACACACACACGCAAAATTTGAGGGGAGAAAAACCACCGAACCCACCTGGAAGAATCGTGAGATACTTTTTTTTTCACACCGATTTGAAAATTTTTAAAAATTCAATGTTTGAACGAAAAACAAAAAACCATATTGGAAGAAAAAAAAATACTGCGTGCAATATACGAAAATTCGTACAGATTATGGACTGACGGTTTTTGTTTTTTATTAATTTCTTTATTTTTATTAATTCTTAGCTCATAGTTGACTTCTCGATGCCATAGGTAGCGTCAGAAAACTGCCGCGCCTAACAAATTCCCCCTTCGCGAGTCTCTCTCGCGGTGTTCTCCCCCCTGTTCGTTTGGTTTTAACGAAAACAGGTGGGGATCTTCCCCACTTAACTTTCTTCGTTATTATTTTTTTTCTTTTTTTTTTTTCCTCATTCTCAAGCCGTTGCAGCTTCATTGTCACCCGGTATATCTCTGCATATGTATATGTGTGTATAAAATTGTGTATGCAACGACTTTATGCCTTGTACATATACGATAAGGAATACGGTGATTGGCCACTTAAGGAAGATTCAACTGTATGCTCGCTCAAGGAGTGTGAAAATTTGAAAAACAAATTTTCAGTCCTTTGCAGCTTGATAATTGTGTCGATGCGGGGGTGTTTAGAGACTAAAGTACATCCGGTTGATGAGGAAAAAAATAATTGACGGGAATCTGCCAAAAAATAGCCGAGCTATTGACGATTAACCAGGGAGGTCAATTGATGATATTTTTTTCGTACAGTTTTTTCTACGCGAAATTCGTAATTTTCAATGAATTCTCACGATTGAGCGCTCATTTTTTTCGTTAATTGATAATCTACCAACATACCGGGTTATATTTTTCATTTGGATTGTTTATTCGTAGATAAATTCAGTTAATTCCAAGATTTTCGATATTTGTTTATAAACAAATGAAGCCAATTCGTGAACAATGAATTTTGTCGTAAAAGTATAAAAATTGACTTGTGGATAATTTATTGACGAACAAAATGAAATTTTGTTAATCAAAATCGAGTTAACATTACGAAATTGGCATAGAAAAAACTGCGAGGAAATTTTTTATTGTCGATTATTCGTTGAAAATTAATTTTTTTTTTTCGTTAAAATGACAACTCTGATTTCTGGTATAGCTCAAAATTTTGCTCAACACGAATAAGAGCAAACAAAGGGCAAGTGTTTTTTTAACTTACATAAAATTAAAGAAATTTTGAATTAACATTACAATTTTTTTTTCAATTTTAGGGAATTTTTTTTTCTTCCATCTGCTCGATCAAGGCTCGATTGTACGACTGAAACGTTTTTTTTTTTCAAATAAACGAAAATAAACCGGTACGTCTATCGATATCTAAATTTACTGGTAGAACTGCCAATCACTGTTTCATGAGCGATAACTGTGCTGGTTAATCGATGAACCGTGTACTCGAGGCAGGAGAAATATAAGCCGAAGCATTATGCTCGAAGCCAGGGACGTGTCTATAACCATTGGGTACGGATATCGGTTTGTCCCGAGTCTTTAAATGTCAAAAATATAACGTCAAGTCTCTTAGAGACATATTTTTTTTTTTCAAGTACGAGAAAGCAATTTTTTAAGATAAAAAAATTATTGCTCAACATTTTTAAAATAAATTATATTGTAAATAAATAATTTATCGATTAGCCCAATTACCTTTGTTCTAAAAAGTATCTTTATATAAACAATAAACAATTTTATTTACGAGATTATTATTATTATGTTAATTATTATCTCAATAATCATTCGACAAAGTAGTTTTTAATGTATTGATTTTTTTTCTCTTTATTTTAGCAATTAATTGATGATTGATTTTTTTTAATCAACTAAGTGAGTCAATTCGTGTAATTAAATTAATGCTCTTTATTAAAAATTAAAGGGACGTGGAATTTATTTTTAAACAATTTTCCTCTCACCTGACGAAGAGACACTAATTTCCAGGCAATTTTAAAATATCCTCAGGCACAGAAAGTTCACTAAACAATTATTTAAAAAAAAAAAAACTCCTTGTGTCGATCATAATTTATCTTTCTAACTGTGGAAACTGGAGAATTTACTTTGCCACTGGATATCCATCTGTCGCGAGTTCTCGTCGTGTACTACTCGAATATCATGTCTGTACTTGTCGTGGGATATCTGTACGGTCGTAGTATACATCGCATAAAGTTATATATGTATACTGCTATACGTAGGCTATTTCAGGAAAAATCGACGGAGCAGTTAATGACCATTTTTTCTATTCTTTAGTACGTTTCAGAAGTAGACAAAAAACACTCTACACTATTTTCGAAAGTATTGGATACAAATTTATCGGTTTTTTTAAAGTTAATTTCAGTATATAAAATTTAATTATTATTGTTATTATTATTACGTTAAGTGAAGATTTTTTATAAATAATTAAACTATCGTGATTCATGTGACTCAAAAAATAATTAATATCACCTGAACGACTCAACGGTCAATGATCCTAATTATTTCCATATGTAAATGTTACCAGTGAAAAAATTAGTCAACGACTTGAATGGCTTATTTGCCACAAAAAGCTTTTTTTTTTTACGAACGCTGGCTTTATTTTCATAGTAAAAAATTTTAAAATATTTTTCCTCGAAAGTTCATCGAAAATTGGAACTTTTTTGTTCTTAAAGTTCTTTGATCCCACCGATAGTTACGGAGATACAAAAAGCTGAAACTTCGAAAAAATTCGCTGCGTGCATGACCTTGTGCTTCTACCGGTTTATACAGCCAGCGCTCGCGGTGGCGAAAAGTCGAAGCTATCGTGAAACGTCTATTGATTCTTGATTGCGTCAGCAACGCTCTTATTGGCTGTTGCTGACGTCACGACGTCTGCCTAGGTCAACTGATGAACCGTTTATTATTTTCATTGGTAAATAATAAATTATTTTGCACATCGAAATGTTTTTCGCAATAAATTTTTGTTTATGAAGAGAATTTTAAAAAATTGGCACATCGTTGGCCACATCGATACATTGAATAATGAATAAGAAAAATGATAACTGGTGACGAATGTATTGTTAGTAATAAATTATTTCAACAACTTTTGTAATAGCTTCGATTTAATTAATTTTTTCACGAGACATATTCTTTTTTTTTTACATGTATTATTCTCGCAATGGTTTTTTTTTACTTTCTCTCTGACGAACTCGTATTGTCTCGGGTTCGACTCCCACTCAAAAGTTGTAATTCATGTGATTACGTAGTAGAGTTGGACAGAGAGGCATATATATATATATATATATATATATATATATACACACATATAGACATATATATATAGATGAACATAAGAAATTCCAGCTGTTATCGACAGGCACAAAAAATCTTACTATTTTTAAAATATCTTCAACTCCAAGAGCACGAAGGAGTCACACCTCGAGTAAGTGAATTTTTTTTTCACATATTTTAGCAAACTTATTTTTACTATGTGTCCATTAGAAAATTTAAGATGTTCTGGCTCAAAGTTAATTTGTAAACTATAGTACTGACAAAAAAAAATTTCAATCACACGAAAGTTTTGGTTCTTCATGAACTTTGAAATTTTTTTTACAATCAATGCGATATTGTTGCTTCATTTCAAATAATACATAAATTTTAAATACATTTCAATTGTCTCTGTCACATTAATTACGATTCACGATTTTTTTTCTCGCAAAATCCACCCTGCATGGCAAAATAATTAATACAAAAGTTGTTCATTATCATACAATTGACCTGTAGGAATTTTTGAAAAAATTTTTCAAGACCATTTAAGGGGGCCCCAAGGTCACTGAATTTCATAAAGTCAGTAAAACCAGCGCCTTACATCTTCATTATTTTTGTGTATATATTTTTCGATTTTTAGAAAACAAAAAAAATTATTTCTCCCACCCCTCCTCCCCCCTGACAATATTTCCTCGCAGGTAGAAAAATTTATTCCATTAATTTTGCTAAGAAAAATCAATCGAGTCATTCACCTCGAAAAAATGTAATATATTCGTTCGAGGCTAAATTTCATAGTTTTTGAGGAAAACAGAATATTTTTGGATTTATTTTCAAATAGTATACCACGAGTCCTAAAACTTTGATATATACAACTTTTATTATTGGCTCTGTCAATAAAAAGTTGTAGCAGTTTAAAAAAAAATGATGATGAACAGTGAAAAGCTTCGGTATTGAAAAATTTGTATCTAAAAAAATTTTTAAGATAAAAATTTGAAAAAAATTGAAAATACTCATTGCTTGCTAGGGAATGTAATAAAAAATCAGCAACGAAATCCAAAGTCCCGAGGGAGGATGGTCCATTTTCATGAAATGCCCCATACATCAGAGAGTGGCCTGAATTTTTTTTTTTCATTCTGACACTTTTGGAAGATTCCTCAGTGTAAAAATTGTTGGTGCGTGGGTGACTACGTGAATTTAATGAAGCACAAAATACATATATATATATATATGTATATATATGTATATATATATATATATATATATATATATATATATATATATATATATATATATATATATATATATATATATATATATATGTATAGAAGTGACGTTTCTGATTCAAGAGTCAAGATGTCCTGACCTAATGGTCCATTATAAAGTTCGTAAGGTCGACAATGATTCAACGGACGGATGATCCACCATTGTCTTTGTGAATCCTACTTTTTTTTTTCATGCTCGTTCACAGTCATGACCTCGTACACTATTTCTCTTGTGAATACGTACATATACACACGAGCACTGTGTGCATATTAAATTGATCCTAATTAGCCCAGATTCTTACAGCCTTTTATCGTCGGATTAGACTAAATTATATACATATATATTTAATTATTTAATCAAGGCTATGATTATTTTTAAATTATTTTCGAGGGATCGGGTGACCCTAAAAATTTCGTGGATTTTTGGAGAAATATTTTGCCAGGGATTACTGTAATCAACATGTTAATTAATACGGATTTAATTAATTAATTAATAAAATTATAATTACATGTTTGTATTTTATTTTCTCTTTTGTTATTATGATATTTAAAAGATTAGGAGGGAGGAGTGTGTTTCGTTAAAATTACGTAACTTGTATGACAATTTTTTTTTAGTACAATGGACAATTATAATTTAATTAATGATAATTTAATTTTTTATGTTAAAAAAAGAAAAAAAATCGTGAACGATAAATCGATGGTAAATTTTTGAAGCATTGAGTAATTTATGGACTTGACTTTTGACAGTCCGAAGGGAACGATGTAGTTAAATTCTCGTTTATCTAATACCCTAATAGACTTCGCGACCTCGTTTCGAATCCCCCTCGTAGGTGTATACGCCTAAAAGCATCGACGTTTGTCGCTCAAGTTCCTGCTCAATAATAATAACAATAACAATAATAATAATAATTATTATATGATGTGTAAAGTCTCAAAAATTTTGAACGTTAAAAATGTATTTATTACAATTATTTATATCATAAAAAATAATAATTTTTATTATTTTATTAAAAATAGTTAATAAATAAATCCGGCAATCGGACATTATCGAGAATTTAAAAAAAAATCCTTCAACTGTCGACTGCAATAAAAATAAAAAAATAAAAATTGTATAGAAAAGTAAAAACCGGAAGTGCCACTGCAATTATTCGTGGCTCAATGACTTTTTGACGCCTTTGGGACGAGAACAAAGACTCAGGAGCCGAAATTTACAAGGAACTACAAGGGACAAATGAAAAGGACCTGCTGTTAAATTTTCATCTCTCTCTCTCTCTCTCTTCGTTTTAATCCTCTCTCCCCCCTGTCTCTCACACTCTTTTCTATCTCTGGGTCATCTTTGAATGGATTTTATTTTTTTGTCCCTTCAAAAACTTTTTTTTCTCTCTCTTGTGAGCATTTTTTTTTTTCATCGTTTCGTCTCTTCTACCTGTTCTCTGATTCTCTCTCTCTCTTTCTCTCTTTCCTCTTGCTCTCTCTCTCTCTCTTTTTACCTGCTGCTTTAATAGAACACCATGGAATGTGGACTTTGGCTGGCGGTGAGGGGCGAGGGGGGATACCTGAAACGTTTTCGAGTGACTCGATCAGAGTGGTGGGGCATAAGTGGAAGGGAGAGAGAGAGAGAGAGAGAGAGAGAGAGAGAGAGAGAGAGAGAGAAGAGGTGGAAGGGCTCTTACGTGACGAAACTACGAACACGTGTGTTGGTCTCCGTTTGAATGAAATATACCCGGTGACTCGAAAAAAAAAAATCAAAATTTAATTTCCAGAAATGTTTTTCATCCAAAAAAATTAATTTTTTTACAATTTTTTATTTTTATTTCATTAAAAGCATTTTTTTCACAAGAATTTTGATCAAACAGAAAAAAAAGTAATCGATCCAACCAATTAGTTTTTTTTTTCGAGCCCGGTCATTTTTCAAAAAAAAAAATTTCAAATTTTCATGAAATCTCGACAGTTTTATGATCTGCAATGAAATTCACGTCTCAAAAGAGCATGGGTCACTTGCGATGTTCGTGAAAATGAATTTTCAATTTATTTCCATCCCACATACATAAGCATACACAATTTATTTTTGTTTTTTTATTTTTCTTTTTTTGTTTTTTTTATTTTTCTATTTTCTCGGCTTTCAATCATCGCAAACGAATCGTTAACCACATAAAGTAGGGGTAGAATATGCCACTTTGATGGCTTGAAGCTACTGGTTTAACGATAAAAATTATTCTTCATCGGGAAAATATAACGGAAACTTTTAAATCTGTACGGCATTCGAGACACCAAAGTGTCAAGCACTCTGGCAGGATAAATATTAATTTTTTTTTTCCGTATCCCAATGATCGTCGAAATTTTGGGGAAACGTAATTTTGCAAAATTATTTTAAATAATTATTGTTAAAAAAAAGTTCAGTCAAGCGTGAAATTACAATTAATCACAATAATAATGGTTATAATTATAAAAATTAATAATAACGATTGCACGATTTTGAAAATAAAAAATAAAAAAAGAAAGCACAAAGAAATTTCGAATCCGCGAAAAATTGAAAAAAAAAAAAAAAAAAAATTTATAAATATATTTCATTGTGCTATCACTGGTAGGCCTCTTATCGATTATTCGTGAAGCCCGCAGACAGTGTAACGCACCATTTTCTTTCATTCTTCTTTTTCTGATTTTTCGTTTCTCTTTTCGATTTATAGAAAAAATTAAGAAAAAAAATTACGAACCTTGACGAGCGAATTGACGACTGGACTGTCGAGTAATCCTTTGAGGAACAAAAGATCGTTGTCGTCTGCGGCTACTTTGCCGAGCTCCTCGATATTGTCCCTCACGTGCATGAAGGCCGCTGGAACAGTCACAGTGCACTCCATAACTGTGAGCCCTCTACCGTTTACAAGGACTATTATATACATATGTATATACGTGTATTTCACCCTTCTTTCAGTTCGCCATATCGTGGAGTTTGCGCAGTTGTTTTTGGGGTGTTTTGGGAGAGTCAGAGCGTTGGGAGTGTCATTTCAATGAAAAAAAACCGCTCAAACACTTTTTTGCGTGTAAATAATAATAATAATAATAATAATAATAATAATAACCTCAAATTTACAAAAGTCAGAGCGGTAAGAGACATTTTTCGAAAATTTCAATATTTTATTAAATCTCAACTTCTTGAGCGATTCTTGCCAAATTTAATATGGCATATTCTTATCCCATAACATATTTATTAAAAAAATTTGGCTCAATAACCTCAAATTTACAAAAGTCAGAGCGGTAAGAGACATTTTTCGAAAATTTCAACATTTTATGAAATCTCAACTTTTTGAGCGATTCTTGCCAAATTTAATATAGCACATTATTATCCAATAGCATATTCATTAAAAAAATTTTGGCTCAATAACCTCCAATTTACAAAAGTCAGAGCGGTAAGAGACATTTTTCGAATATTTCAACATTTTATGAAATCTCAACCTTTTGAGCGATTGTTGCCAAATTAGATATGGCATATTCTTATCCCATGGCATATTTATAAAAAAAAATTCAGCTCAATAACCTCAAATTTACAAAAGTCAGAGCGGTAAGAGACATTTTTCGAAAATTTCAACATTTTATGAAATCTCAACCTATAGAGCGACTGTTGTCAAATTTAATATGGCATATCCTTGTCCCATAATGTATTTATAGAAAAAAAATCGGCTCAATAACCTCCAATTTACATAAGTTAGAGCAATAAGAGACATTTTTCGAAAATTTCAACATTTTTTGAAATCTCAACCTCTTGAGCGATTGTTGCTGAATTTATTATGGCATATCCTTGTCCCATAATTTATTTATGGAAAAAATTTTAGCTCAATAACCTCAAATTTACAAAAGTTAGAGCAATAAGAAACATTTTTCGAAAATTTCAACATTTTATGAAATCTTAACCTCTTGAGCGGTTGTTGCCAAATTTAATATGGCATATCCTTGTCCCATAATGTATTTATAAAAAAAAAGTTCAGCTCAATAACCTCAAATTTACAAAAGTTAGAACAATATAAGAGACATTTTTCGAAAATTTCAACATTTTATGAAATCTCAACTTCTTGAACGATTCCTGCCAAATTTAATATGGCATATTCTTATCCCATAGCATATTTATAAAAAAAATTTGGCTCAATAACCTTAAATTTACAAAAGTTAGAACAATATAAGAGACATTTTTCGAAAATTTCAACATTTTATGAAATCTCAACTTCTTGAACGATTCCTGCCAAATTTAATATGGCATATTCTTATCCCATAGCATATTTATAAAAAAAATTTGGCTCAATAACCTTAAATTTACCAAAGTTAGAGCAATAAGAAACATTTTTCGAAAATTTCAACATTTTCTATAATCTCAACCACTTGAGCAATTCTTTTCGAATTCAATACCAAACATCGTTGTCCCCTAGCCTATTTGTAAAAAAAAATTGAGCCCGATAATCCAAAATTTGCGGAAGTTAGAGCGACCGCGGAGATGTTTTGAAAATTTCAGGATGACACGAGTTTCGTACTTTTTGAGGAATTTTGACGAATTATGTAGTAAGAAAAAAGGGGTTGTACTGCTTCACTTGTCTACGAATAGGCAGCGTTGTAGCTCAAACCGTTCTCAAGTTATAGCGGTTTGAATTTTAAAGCACGAAAAATTAAAGAAAGATGCAAAAAAATTGAGGGGGATATCGGTGTACTATTACTCAGCCCCGGAAACCCCCAGGCGTGGCCCATCCCCAACTGAACGATCAATATTTCTCAGCTACAGGTGGCAAAACGTTTTCCCTCGCGCGCATAGTCCGATCTCCCTACATTGCTCGAGCCTCGTGGAGACCGAAAAAAAAGAATAAAAATTTCGCGACGATTTTTTATTCGTTTATTTTCTTTTTTAAGATTTTAAATTATTTTTATTCCTCATAGGCGAGGAAAAATGTTCAACAGAGCAAAATAGTCTGATTTTGTCGATTCATTACGATTTTAGGAAAAAAAAAAAATTCGAATCACCAAAATATTGGTTAATGAATGAAATTCCAGTACCCATAATCAAAACAATGAGCAATGCATTGAATTCAATTGCCCGGTACTAAAATAATGGGTAGTGGATTAAATTCCATTACCCATTGCGAAAATAATGGGTAGTGGATTAAATTCCA
This sequence comes from Rhorus exstirpatorius, assembly GCA_963564615.1. Classification (NCBI taxonomy): domain Eukaryota; kingdom Metazoa; phylum Arthropoda; class Insecta; order Hymenoptera; family Ichneumonidae; genus Rhorus; species Rhorus exstirpatorius. Next base: position 18,223,518 of record OY751322.1, on the reverse strand, counting down.
TTACCCATTACCAAAATAATGTGCAATGTATTAAATTTCATCATCCATTTCTGCAATAATGGGTAATGGATTGAATTCCATTGCCCATTACTCAAATAATGTGTAATGGATTGAATTCCATTGGGCAATGTAATATTGGGTAATGGACAATGGGCAATCTATTGAATTTTATCATCCATTACCAAAACGATGGGTAATGGATCGAATTCCATTGCCCATTACTAAAATGATGGATAGGGGATTAAATTCCATTGCCCATTACTCAAATGATGTGTAATGGATTGAATTCCATTGCCCATTACTAAAATAATGGGTAATGGATTAAATTCCATTATCCATCACCAAAATAATGGGCAATGTATTAAATTTCATCATTCATTACCGAAACGATGGGTAATGGATCGAATTCTATTGCCCATTACTCAAATAATGCGTAATGTATTGAATTCCATTGCCCATTACTCAATTAATGTGCGATGGATTGAATTCCATTGTCCATTACTAAAATAATAGGTAGTGGATCAAATTCCGTTATCCATCACTAAAATAATGGGCAATGTATTGAATTTCATCATGCATTACCAAAACGATGGGTAATGGATCGAATTCCATTGCCCATTACTAAAATAATGGGTAATGGATCGAATTCCATTTCCCATTGCGAAAATAATGGGTTGTTAAGTAAATTCCATTACCCGTTTTCCAAAATAATGGGCAATGTATTAAATTTCATCATCCATTACTACAATAATGGATAATGAATTGAATTCCATTGCCCATTACTCAAATGATGTGTAATGGATTGAATTCCATTGCCCATTACTAAAATAATGGGTAATGGATTAAATTCCATTATCCATCACCAAAATAATGGGCAATGTATTAAATTTCATCATTCATTACCGAAACGATGGGTAATGGATCGAATTCTATTGCCCATTACTCAAATAATGCGTAATGTATTGAATTCCATTGCCCATTACTCAATTAATGTGCGATGGATTGAATTCCATTGTCCATTACTAAAATAATAGGTAGTGGATCAAATTCCGTTATCCATCACTAAAATAATGGGCAATGTATTGAATTTCATCATGCATTACCAAAACGATGGGTAATGGATCGAATTCCATTGCCCATTACTAAAATAATGGGTAATGGATCGAATTCCATTTCCCATTGCAAAAATAATGGGTTGTTAAGTAAATTCCATTACCCGTTTTCCAAAATAATGGGCAATGTATTCAATTTCATCATTCATTACTACAATAATGGATAATGAATTGAATTCCATTGCCCATTACTCAAATGATGTGTAATGGATTGAATTCCATTGCCCATTACTAAAATAATGGGTAATGGATTAAATTCCATTATCCATCACCAAAATAATGGGCAATGTATTAAATTTCATCATTCATTACCGAAACGATGGGTAATGGATCGAATTCTATTGCCCATTACTCAAATAATGCGTAATGTATTGAATTCCATTGCCCATTACTCAATTAATGTGCGATGGATTGAATTCCATTGTCCATTACTAAAATAATAGGTAGTGGATCAAATTCCGTTATCCATCACTAAAATAATGGGCAATGTATTGAATTTCATCATGCATTACCAAAACGATGGGTAATGGATCGAATTCCATTGCCCATTACTAAAATAATGGGTAATGGATCGAATTCCATTTCCCATTGCAAAAATAATGGGTTGTTAAGTAAATTCCATTACCCGTTTTCCAAAATAATGGGCAATGTATTCAATTTCATCATCCATTACTACAATAATGGATAATGAATTGAATTCCATTGCCCATTACTCAAATAATGTGCAATGGATTGAATTCCATTGCCCATTATTAAAATAATGAGTAGGGGATTGAATTTAATTTCCCATTACGAAAATAATTGGCAATTGATAATATATTTCAGTAATTAATTACTTAGATAGTGCATTATTTACAAATCTGGTTGTACAAAGCTTTCGCGTTAAACCTAAAAAAAAATTCAAGTCACAAAGTTGGGTTTTTCGTGATAGTGATCTGACGAAATAATGGAAATGCTGATGAGAAAATCAAAAGTGCAAAAATAAACGATCGCTCGAGGCAAGTTGGTTGATGCTCTATTCAGCTCAAGCACAAGGCTTCTCTAATTGCCAAGGCGTTAATTGAGTTGACACTTGTGCTTTAATTAAGACTCTGCTGTCACGGAGCATTGTTAGGATTAAAAAAAAAAAAAGTTTCAACATTGTGGCCTCTTCGAAAATTATTCCAAAATAAAAAAAGCCCAAAATGAGAGTAACAAAGTTGATTATTTTTTTTTTTTTTATTAATTTGGCATCGCTTGAGGGGCTATCATGACACATTGATCGCATAAAATAAACGTCTTGATGGCTTGAAAGAAAAAATTCAACGACTCAGCTTTCGTTGTACTAGACAACTTTTAATTTTATGATTTTCATCGTTATTAAAATTATTTATTATTATTATTATAAAGATTATTTTTATTAATCATATTAATTTATATAATACGATCCATAAGTCATATTAAAAATTAAATTCAAAAAATTTTACTACTCCAGAAGTTTTTGTCTCTCTCATTCGTGACTCTGAATAATTTTTTAAGAACGAAATTTCGAAAAATAAATAAATTATAAGGGAACTCTACGACAAAAAAAAAAATTTCGTTCTTTTTTTATTTATCATTGTTCGCAGTCCAAATTTTCATGAGCTATTTATGGCTCGCTCCAAAATGATTATTTACAATAGAAATATGAAAAAAAAAAAATGCAATACCAAATAAACGAACTATATTTTTTTTTGCAAAAATCGTCGAATCTGTCATTTTTGAATAATTGTTTTAAAAATTTTTCATGACAAAAAAAGGAGTGAATGTTGCCAAATAAAATTTATCCTCCCTCCCATAAGCAAGTCCGTTATCGATTTTTTTTTATGACGAAAAATTAATATATTTTTTTTTTTTTTCGTCTCATTAGTCTCATTACCATTTTCCACCTGATGAATCTTTGCCCCATTAACGGCATCCATGCTCGCCAAAAGTCGCTGATCTTCCGGCTTTTCTTTTCTCTCGAAAAACACCATGTTCGTAAGAATTAAAAAAATAAATAAAAAAAAAAAGATTACTAAAAACAAAATACAGTCACTTTCACGCTTTAACGATTTCGAGCATTTCGAATTTTCCGCACTTTCGATTCGCCACACAGACCTCGTCGCATGGAAATTATTTTCAAATTTTTTTTGGGCCGTTTAAAAGATGGAAAAAAAAAAAAATTTGAAAAAAAAAAATTCGAGAAAAAAAAGGCTCGGTGTGTATTTTTTTTTTACCCCTCGAGGATACACAAGAGATGAGAGAGTGACAAGAGCGCGAGATCGAATGAAAGCGGTTTCTTACACCTGCGGTATAACAGTGGGCCCTGACCGAAGGGGCCCCAGGAACGGAGGGGACCGTTGCTAGAAAACCAGGACCCCGTTTCTTCAATGTAACGTGACACCCGAACCGATAACCGACTCGAGGGATACTCGTGATCGACGTTCGAGTGCAACGAAATAGATTTTTTTTTTATTTTTCAATTTTTTCATTAATTAAAAAACGGTTAAATTTTTTCTTTATTGATTGCGAAACGATTTTTTTTAAATCATCAATTACGAATGAATTAATTTTTTTCTTCAAACTAGATTGGGGTTTATTTATTTTTTTTACTCAATTTATTTAGTAATTTTCATTTTGTTAATTTTATTTAGTTTATTAATTTTATTTGTTAATTTGGAGCGTTTTTTTTACTCTTGCCAACATTGCAAAATTTTCATCAATTTTGATGGATTACCCGAGTGAATTATAAATTTCTGATTAAAATAAATAAAAAAAATTAATATCGATTCTCAATTTTTTGTTCATTTTTCTTATCCAATTGATCACGAATAATTTTACATTATTTTTTCTTTTTAAAATGCATTGATATCGTTATTCAAATATTTTATTTTACGAGAAATGAATTAAAGTTGCGATCATTGTAGAAAAAAAATTATTATTATTTAATTTATCGTACAATAATTTTTTATTGTTTATTCACGAATTGTGTCAAAATTCAATTGACAATTTAATTGGACAATTTTCTACGATTGAGGTGTAGGTTTTTTTTTTTTTTAATTCATTTTTCATCTTTATTTGAAATTGGCGAGTCGATAGAATTTTTTTTCTCGTTTTTTTTTTTTTTTCGAAACGAACGATTTCAAAGTTTACAGAGACACGTCCGGCTGAGAACTGTTCCGTTATTTGGATCTCTCGACGCCGCAAAGATTTCGTGGCGAAGAGAGAAAGAAGGTGGAGAGAGAGAGAGAGAGAGAGGGAGAGAGAGAGAGAGAGAGAGAGAGAGAGATGAGAGAGAAGATTTCTGATCTCGAACGAACGAAGCCTTGCATCTGGTATATTTTATCTTCTGGTCTGGCAGATCCAATGATTATGAAGGAGGTTGGATTGGAAGGAGAGTGTTCTCAGACGAAATTCAGGGAGCTTTGCGGTGGGTACTCTTCGCGTTCTCGGTATTCCGCCATCCTAACATGAGGGCAATGCTGATCATTTATTTTTATATCTTTTGTAAGAAAAAAAAAAAAAAAAATTATAATATTTCGCAAGAAATTATAACGTGAGAAAAATTGTACATAATTAAATTTAATTAATTAAATTAAATAAGAAATTATAACGTGAGAAAAATTGTACGTCATTAAATTATTCATTGGTTAATTATTGTGATTAAAATTTTTTTGGATAATCAAAATTTCGATCAAGTTTGAAGGAGCATTTATTAATTATCAGGCTTCATTTAATTATCCCAAATAATTACCGATCATGTGTATTGAATACAATTTAAAATAAATGAAAAAAAAACGATTTTCTGGTTATTTTAATATATTTTTAATTTTATTGAATTATCTGTTATCGTTGGCCCGAATAAAAAATAATTTTAGGTTCTTTAATTTACTTTTAATAATATTATTATTATTATTATTGACAGTGACTGTTATTTATGCGAAGATTTTAATCATTTTAATTTTATATGGAAAAAAAATTTTTTAATCAAAAAAATTACGATGATTAAATTATTATTAACTACAATTAATTATGTATAATTATTACTTTTCCTACTTAAATTGGGATATCAAGGAATAAATTTGAAAACATGAGACACTCAACGACTAGGAAGTAGCCGGACGGGTGTCTGGATATGACCGAGAAGACCTAACCTCTCTGACATACTTTCTGCTATATAACACTTCGATAACTTAAGAATCTTTCAGGCTAACGAATTAAAATTCTTCGCTAACCATTTCGAACCTTCTTTCCGTTATTTTTGTTTCTTACTTTTCACGCAGCTAATCGGACAAATTCTCGACGAGGTTATGTCGTCTCTTTGGAAAAATCAGCTGTTACGTGGTAAGCCCACCATTTGCTTGATTAAAAATCAACTTTACCGCGATGTGACACTGAAACGATGCGGTGAAGTATGGTTTTTGTATTTTTTACATGAACCCTGGTGTCTAATTGGTCGTATGTCAGTTTTTGAAAAATCTCGGTTAGTCAAAAGTGCGCGAAAAAAAATATTTATTAAACCCCATATCAGCGATCTCCATAAAGAGCCGTGCCTTATCCACTTCGACGTGGTCAACTTCTAAATTTGATTGTAAAAAAACTGTGCAGTCAATGCTCCTGAAATTTTTGACACAGTCGTAAAAAGTCATCGTGTAAAAGATGAAAAAAAATTCAAGCCTCAAAGTTGAATTTTTCTTGACGGTCGTGCATTCACTTCTTGAAGCTGTCGAATTTGGAGCAAATCGAACGAACAATTCTCAATTTATAGAAATTTGTGTAATACGAAAAATTAAATTGGGAAAAATTAAATTGAAATAATTCATAATTAAATTTAAAAAAATTTACTAAATAATAAAGCTCATCTCTTCTTGAGAATAATCAAGAATAACACCGACCTGTATGAGACTCTAAATTTGCCCGTCTTTTGTCTTCAGAATTTTTTATTTTCGTCAACGATGTCAACGATTCTCGATCACGGATGTTGTTTGCCATTTCTTCGTCAATTCATGCTCGCAAGCACGAGCTTTTCATCATCAACGAAATTTAAGATATTTCGACACTTGGAAAAAAAAAAAAATAATAATTTTAATTCCAATAACATCAACTATAATAATAATAATAATAATAATAATAATAATAATAATAATAATAATAATAATAATAAGCTCTTAATTTTTTTTAATGAAGTACAATATTTTCAGAATTTCAATTATTATTATATTAAAATTATACCACAAAACAATCCATAAAATCCTTCGTTATGCAATATAACAAATTTCTGCTGCCTATCATCGAATTTATAGACAAAAATTTAATGATTTGTCACTAAAAATCTTGAAATTAGAATTTAAAAAAAATAGAATGTGGAAATTATGGATTTTCCACATTTAAAAGATAAAATCTTGAGTCTTGAAACGTCGAGAGACGTGAAAAAACATTTTCTATTTCAAAAATCGCGCGTGAGTGGCTTAGTTCGTGAAACTTCCGTAAAAGTGCCACTGTACTGTGGACTGTGGAGGACAGCAGCGCTGAAGCGCGTCCTTTTACTGGTACCAAGCGAATGAAACGACCAATCAGAAACGTGAAATTTTGTTTTCAAATTCAAAAATGAAGTTCGACCCGTATTCGATTACAGGGGATCAAAATTAGAAATCCACCCATTGCTGTTTCTAATTTTCATTTTTGTTTCCTTATTGAGAAAAGTTCGTGAAGAAAAAAGAAAAATTGTGAGTAAAAATGAGATTTTTTTTAAATTTCAGTTTTATTTTTACTTTTATGCAGCTCAATTTTTGGATTTTTTTTGCTGTGTTAATTCATCATTGTAGAAATATTTGAGTCGATCAAAAAAACATTTTTGCAGCTGAAGGATTTTTTTTAACAATTAAAAAACATCAAAATTCCAGAAAATTTGTATTTCCCTTTTGATTCTCGCTAAATGGAATTCTCGAAATTCTTCACGACTATTCTACCTGTCCATGCAAGGTAAAAAATAAAAATTTTTTTTTTTAATTCAAAATTTGACAAATTCTCAGTTCTTGCATCGATTTTTCGAAAAAATCATCGCAAGCATTGTAATGCGATTGATAAATTTGTGTGCCAAATGCAAAAATCAAAAAATTTATAAAATCTCAATTGTTCAATCGATTCACGTGAAACTCAAAGTACAAAAATTTCCGATCACTCATCCGTGCGTCGAAAAGACTTGCACGATGAGCAAATATTAATTTGTCAAAAAATCTCCTCAATTTAAATTTTAACGAAATGAGAAAAAAAAAAAAAAGAAAATTATTGCTCGATTTATGTGTAAAATCAAATAAAATAATGAATTAATTATAAAATTTTTGTGAATCATAATTAAAAAAAAAATTAGTCAAAAACAATTAGCTCAAAATCCAATTTTTTGTGACTCGTTGAAGAACAAAAAAAAATGTATCAAAAAATTTTATTACCTTGAAAAAAAAAACAAAACAAAAAAATTGATACGTTCTTCAAACCCAAACGAACCCAAGCCAACAACGTGACAAAATATAATTCGTAAAATTTGTATATAAGACGTACCTCAATTTTTTCACTGACGACGTTATAATGATGAGAAGAATTTTTTTTTTTAATTCAAAGCCCGTCAATTTATCCTTTAATTAATAAAACGCTGGAAATTTAATGACAAAAATTATAACTGCAGGTACGTTTTTTTTTTTAAATTTTGTTATTTTGATCGACACGAGAGGCGAATTTTTCGACGATGACTCGTGAGTTTTTCCTGTCTCGGCAGTACTAAAATTGCACGATCGATTCACCCTGTTCACCTGTTCACTCGAGGACAACACCCTGGAAACCCTCACCTGTTCTGTGAGCCTCATCGTGTCAGGGCCTGTGTGAGACTTCGTGAAACTTTGATTAACGTAAAAAAAGAAAAATTCAATCAATTTAAAAAAAACGTAAAAAAATGACGAAAATATTTATTTCTTAAATATTATTATGAAATATAATTGTAAATGTAAAAACGAAAATACTTTTTCAAAATATATTAACCCTTTTTTTTTGTAAAATATTCATTTTGGATGGAATATTTTTTTTTTAAGTCATTAATTTTAATATATTTTTGAATGAGACCATAGTCGAGTCTTATTCGTACTTGATTTGTTTATTTATATTTGTTTTTTTTTAAATTATTACCCAAGTCTTCTCAAGAGTTGTACAAGTAACGCCATCTGTACTTAATTTTTTTAAGCCCTGGAATGAGACGTTAAATACCCCCTGGGGCAAGCCATCGACCGAAACTTAAACCGGAAGCAAGGTGGTGCTCTTTTTATTTTTTCAAATTTAGTCTCATCAAGATTCACCAGCAGCCGATAACGCAGGGCTTCAAACTTTTTCACTATCATGCGAGATTCGCGATTTTGAAAAAGATATTATTACTTTAATGAAAATAAATCATTTTTGAGCGAGGCTCGTTAGATTAAAGTTGAAAAAAAACCTGGAAAGTCCACAGTGATTACTGAAAGGGGGAAAAAGGTGTGCTGCTTTTATTTTTCGAGAAAAAAATTTTAATTTTCATGAATGAACGTAAGTATGAAATTTTTTCTTCATTTCAAATACATTATTATAAATTTTTGTGTACATTAAAAAAGATTTGATGATCAAACGTAATAAAAAAAAAATTGCCCAATTTATTTAAGAAATCAAATTGAGCAAAATTAATTTGAGAATAAAATTAAAAAAAATGAATTTAAATACAAAATTTTAAAAAATCAGTTTAAAAATCAACTTAGGCAAGATTAATTTAAAAAATAATTTAAATAAAGTGTTCAAACAAAAAAAGTTTAGACAAAATTAATAAAAAAATAAAACAATAAAATCAAACGAAACAAGTGATAAGAAGAAAAATTTGATAAGGAGAGTTATATGATCGATCGAACATATGGTTTTCGATATATTTACACAAAATTGTTGACACTTGAATGACGAGACCAATATCTTTGATAATTTTTCTTGTCATGTTATCAATCATATGTTATCGATTTGTATGACAAGTATAAAATAGTGTAAATATTATTTTTTTTTCTTCAACTTGATTGAGATCTGGGACATTTTATACGAGTATGGACGTTTAATCAGGTGGATCTAATCTTTTAAGCGATCGCACATTTTAAAATCGATGATGTACGATTGATTTTCGAAGCTTTGAGAAATCCAAAAGTCATATTCACTGGCTCGTTTTATTGAGAGTACGATATTTCGTGATACGTCAAAAGTTCATTGCGATTTTAGAACAACAATTAATTAAAAAATAATATTGAGTGAATAAAAAACAAAAATTTCGTTATATTATCGAATTAAACAAACATTCAATTAAATTCAAACCGAACGATACGTCTCCGATTAGACGAGCTGTACATCTGCCATTTTGTAGGGGAAAAAAAAAATTGTCTCAAATAGAAAAAACATGAAATAAAAGTATGTCAAAATTTCAAAAATTTAGAGCTACTCCTTCCTTGAGAAAAAGAATTCCCAAACACCGCCTAGTTTTAAAATTCAGGTTGAAGCTTTTTTTTCTATATAATATACCTATATAATATGAGGTTTCAGAATCGCATTCACTGATTGGGATATTTGTAATCTGCTTGTATGCGGTTTTTACTCCCGGCAGTGATTCGAAGGACCAGATTTATTCTCGTTTCAAGTACATCGATTATAATTTCATTAGGTCCGTTCGTGAACACGTGGGTAAAAAGCAGCTGGTTTCAAGAGGAAGGAAGTATCATTGGTCTTACTATATATATATATATTCTTCAATTGATTGTCATAGTACATGTACGTGTATGATTAGTGTTACGAAAATATGACCGCGAAACAATTGGTTGATTGGTCTCGTGTAATGTCCGCGAAGGCTTCCATCTGCTCGTTATAAAATGTACGATGAGTTCTTACCACTGTACGAACAATAACAGAAATCCAATTTCTGACAGTTAAAATTAAATTCTTACTGAAAAGATTTTTTTGTACAATAAATTGTTAATTTTAAAATGTGTTTAATGTTTATATCAGATTGTAATTTTTAACGGCTAGAAAATTAAATTGTTAAATTGTATAAATTTTATGGCTAAAATTGGAATTCATTCAAGCTTTACACGTTCCAACTTTATTCTTACCAACTGAACACGTTCGTAAAGTACACGGTTCAATTGCTAACGTCTCAACTGTACATTTTCCAACTGTACACATTTCACGTTCCAGCTGTCAAAATTCCAACTTTATACACATTTTAGTTGGACACATGCCAGCTTTACAAGTACCAACTGAACACGTGCGAATGGAACACGTTTCAAGTTAATTTTTTCACTTAACACGTTTCAAGTGTAGATCTCCCAACTGAACATTTTCCAACTGAACACATTCGAGCTATACATGTTACAACTAAACACGTTCCAACTTTGTAAATACCAACTGAACACGCTTAAGACGTACTCACTCCAACTAGACACGTTTCAACTGTGCACGTTCCAACTGTACAGGCTCTAATCGAAAATGTTTCAACTGGACACGTTCCAAGTATACCTGTTCCAACTGAACACGTCCCAACTGCAGACGTTCTAGCTTTGCATGTTCAAAAACATCAGATTTGAACTGTGTACACGTTTCACTTGGACTCATGCCATCTTTACAAGTACCAACTGAACACGTGCGAATGGAACACGTTTCAACTGAATGTTTTGACTGTACACGTTTCAAGTGTAGATCTTCCAACTGAACATTTTCCAACTGAACACATTCGAGCTATACATGTTGAAACTAAACAAGTTCCAACTTTGTACGTACCAACTGAACACGCTTTAGACGTACCCACTTCAACTAGACACGTTTCAACTGTGCACGTTCCAACTGTACTGGTTCTAACCGAAAATGTTTCAACTGGATACGTTCCAAGTATACCTGTTCTAACTGAACACGTCCCAACTGCAGACGTTCTAGCTAAGTTTACACGTACCAACTGAACACGTTTCGACTGAACCTTCTGACTGTGCACGTTACAACTGTACACGTTCCAACTGTCCACGCTTCAACTGAATACGTTCCGACTGAACACGTTTTAACTGGACACGTTCTAGCTAGACACGTTCCAACTGTACACGCTCCAACTGTGCATGTTCTAACTGAACACGTTACAACTGGAAACGTTCAAACTATACACGTACCAACTGAACACGTTTCAACTGAATGTTCTGACTGTGCACGTTACAACTGTACACGTTTCAACTGTCCAGGCTTCAACTGAATACGTTTTAACTGGACACAATTCAACTGGACACGTTCCAACTGCACAGGTTCCAACTGTTCACGATGTAATTGAGCATTTTCCAACTGAACACTTTCCAACTGTACACGATCTAATTGAGCATTTTTAAACTGGATAAGTTCCAACTGTGTATTCCAACTGCGTACGATTGGGTATTGGGCAACATTTTTTTTCCATAAAGCTTTCATACAACAGACACAAGTTCGAAACTGAATTTCAAAATTAAAAAAAGCTGAACTTGTTTTTTCTTTCGTCCAGTCCATCGTGATCCTAGAATTCGTATGTTACGAATAAAAGTGACAAACAATTGGTAATAATTGGGTCTGCCAATTACCTCTCCTATCGACCCCATCCTCTATCTTTTTTTTTTTTTTATATCGAATATTCTTTTTTCCCCATTTTCTCTCATATCGTCATAGCTATACGAGATATCTCTGCGAGACTGTACTAGGTAGATATTGAATGACCAAAACTTTCGTGGTTGCATGCGTGTCTATGTGCGTGTATGAGAAACATTCGTGATTGTCACATGGCGTTTAAACGATTGTAATAGGACTGCAAGCTCGGCAAGGCTTGTATACATCCATAGAACTGTAGTTATGTATATGTATGGGGCATTTCAGACCACAAATCCGGTAAACCTTTTTCTCCGCCATTTTTTTAGATTTTTTATTATTATTATTATTATTTTTCAATGTTCAACATTCTATTTCGCGTTGAACGATGCAAGTTGCTGTGTTATTTTTATTAATTATTTTGTTTTTGTTTTTCAAATCCTTGTCACACCGAAGAAAGTTGTGAAAAATTAATTTTCAAAAATTTCGAATCACGAGATGAGGGCCTCTCTCGTTCGTGTGGCCTGAAAAGCCTCGTGCGGCAATACACGTTTTACGGATGATACGATCGAGCGTGATAACGACAGCTCTGGCGCGGTTTACATCGCGGCAAATCGCTCGACTTTTCAGTGCTACGAGATCGTCACGCGTGGAACCTCGGATTTTTCCGATCTGCAGATCTCGAAAAAAAATAAATCGGTTCAATCGTAAAAAAATAATAAAAAAATCGAATTTTTTTTATCGTCACATGTGCAAAAAAATATTACTTTTTTTTAAATCTCGTTCGTAATCGGAGGGAAAAATCCACAACGATTTTTCGTAAATTTACTTTCGTTAAAAAAAAATTTTTTAAATTCCCTAAGATTTTTTAAATTAAAAAAATTAAATTGAAAAGAAAAAAAAATTATGCTCAACCTTGCTAACTTATGAGATCGAAGACTCAATGATGGATATGAAATTTATTCTTCAAGCAAAAAAATAAAAATAAAAATAAAAATAAAATTAAAATTTTATTCAATTTTTTTTGACTCGACTTCGACAATCGTTGCATCAGAAAGAGAGAGAGAGAGAGAGAGAGAGAGAGAGAGGGCAAAAAATTTTTTTTTGCAAAAATGTCTCGAAAAAACGTGAGTTGAAAAAAATTTTTAAACAATTAAAAAAAAAAAAACATCGAAATTTTGTATTAATTTTTTTTTTTCGAAATTTTTGCCAAATATTCAGGCATTTATTTCGCCTAGAGGCCACTTAATCGCGATAATGCTGATCGTCATTGCGATCGAGTCACGAAGCTTGGAGAACGACGAGCGTCGTGACGACGATGAGGAAGATTTGGATTTTTCGAGGTACAGCGAGACATCGCCATTGCCCTTCAGTCTCGAGGAAATTTACAAGGGTCATTATTACGCCACGCCGTTCAACGGCACGTGGATATCATCGAACGAGATTATTTATGAACAAATTACGAGCGGTAATATCGTCAAATACAACGTTGAAACGCGCGAGATCGCGTTGCTCCTTGACGGCGATGTTTTGGTGAGTAAAATGAAGAAAAACAAAAAATTACAATTATATCTAGTGATTGTAAGTTAAATTACAATTACTCCGAATAATTGGAATTAAATTTTATTTCGTTCCAATTATCCTGTGTAAAATTTTAATTAAATTTTATTTTATTAACAATTACCCTGGGTAATTATAATTTAATTTAATTACAGTAACTGGAAGTAATTGTTACTATTTTTTAAAATTACGATTACAACGAGCGTAATTTTACTTTATTGCAATATTACTTCGAGCAATTGTAGAAAAATTTTATTTCAATAAAATTACTCCGGATAATTGTAATTAAGTTTTGTTTCATTACAATTACCCGGAGTAATCGTAATTCCATTTTATTTCATTACAATTGCTCCGAGTAATTGTAGTTAATTATTATTTCATTAAAATTACTCCGAGTAATTGTAATTGTAATTGTAATTTAATTACAATGACTCCGAGAAACTGTAATTAAATGTTATTTCATTACAATTACTGCGAGTAATTGTAATTGATTTTTATTTCATTCCAATTAACCGGAGTAATTTTTATGAAACTTTGTTTTTTTTTTTCATTAAAATTACCCTGAGTCATTGTAATTGTAATTTAATTTAATTAAAATTACTCCGAGGAATTTTCCATTGAATTTAATATAATTAAAATTAATTTTTCATTTCATCGTAAGTATTCACAGAAATCGCAAAAAAATTTTATTATCGTTATAATTAGTCCCAGCAGCTGTAATTTTATTCATTTGTTTCATTACATTTACTCGTACAAATTTTAATTCCATTTCATATTAAAAAAAAAAAAAAGAATAGGACGGAGGCCAATTTTGCAAAAATACAATGCTCGTATGAACTTTGATAAATTTTTTAAACTTTTTTGAGTTTACGAGGATATGGAAAAATTCTTCGAAATCTCTCCAACTACATGTCTTCACTTTTCTTTCTCTCGTTTGACTTTTCCTGATCGAAATAAAGAAAAAAAAAAAAAAAACTTGTTCCATTCGACTCTCAAAACTCTTTTGCCTATCTTACCTCACTTGGCTAAGGGACTAAAGGGCACGGACGAGAGGATCTATACAGTTCGAATCTTTCTTTCAAATATTCGACGTTATCGAGACCCCAAGTTCGATTATATTCAGGCTTCGTTCACGAAAGTTTCTCCAACGCTCCTCGATATCCATATATATATATATATATATGTGGAAAGCCTTCTTTTCATGCCTATGGATATTTTATATCCTCTCGAAGTTTTTTTACGATTGAATCCATATCCAAATGTCTGGGTTAAAAAAAGTTTTAAGTTGAAAAAAAAAATTACTAAAGGTCATAGGTGTACAGAAGTACGAAATAATAATAGAAATATTGGTAATAATAACAATGACAAAAAGAATAATGACATCGTTATAATTATTATAATTATAATTATAATTATTATCAATTTTAAATTCATAATGTTTCCTCTTCAGTCCTCCCAAAAAATAAACACTTTTTTCCTTGCGATTTTTTTTTTTTTAATTTTTTTTTCATAATTACTCATTTTTCTTTTTTCAGGACAAATATGGCTCGGGTTTTTCGTACAAATTATCGGCCGATCGTAGTTATATGCTCATCGGGTACGCCCCGCAACCTGTAAGTCATTTTAATATGTAATTAATTTTTGCAAAATAAAAAAAAAAAAAAATGATATCCACGTTTCAACACAGTTTTTCGGCTATTATAATAATCATTATATGATGTTTCGAAATGCCATTGAAATTTTCATGCAGGACGTTTGAAAAAGTTACGGTATTATTTACGAGGTTTTAAAACATCACATCTCATTTGGGATTTCAAATATCCTACCATAAACGATTACGATTATGGTAATTTATCGAATATTTACAGAAATTTAGACACTCGGAATTCCGAAAGTACGATGTCTACAATCTCAAGACGCAGTGAGTTATGAGCAACTATTTTTTTTTTCTTTAACCAACAAATAAACTCGTCGAATCACGAATTGATTTTATCCTACGAGAAATATATTTGTCTAAATTTTTTTCCTACCAAATTTCGAATTGATTATTATGAATTTCATCTTCTTAAATTCAAATGAAAAAAATTCTCCTACCTTGATTAAACATGTTTTACTAAATGTTTGGAAATTATTTTTTTTTCTAATCTTAATTAAACAATTGTTCAATTTTCAAATGATTAAAATGAAAGTGCTCTTTCTCGATGTATTATTTTTTTTCACTAAAGACAAAGATTAAAAAAAAAGGCTTAATAATATTTATTTATTTATTTATGTATACGTAAAAATCCGGCGTAATTACGAAAACAGTAAGTCCGAGAAGATCGCCGATGGACGGGATATATTACTGGCAGAGTGGTCGACGGTTGGTAGCTCGTTGATTTACGAGAACGACAATGATTTGTACTATCGTCATCAGGTGGACGAAAGTGACAGGGCTGTCGTCAGAAGATTGACTACTGACGGTGTAGTTGGAACGATTTACAATGGTCTATTCGACTGGGTTTACGAAGGTAAAGAAATCTCGTACGTTAATTGAAAACAAACACAAAAAAAAAGGTGAAAGGATTCTAGAAACGTGACACTTATAAGGTGACCATATTTTTTTTTTCGCTCTGAAAATCCACATCATCCACCATCAAGGATGTGGATTTTAAATCAGTTTTTGTATCTACTATGAAAATAAAAATATTGTACTTGTCTAGAAATTATGGTTTTCATAGGAGAATATTGTATAGATTTTTGGATAGAATGGAAATCCATAGAATGGATTTTTTTTAAAATTTATATTACAAAAATCTTGTCACTTGTCTTTACACGAATTTTATGGAAAGTCCTTTCAAGAAGAGTCTACAATAATCTTGCCAAGAGTTTTGACAGGAATGTTGTCTTTGCCACAAGTAAAGAATCCTTGCAAGAGTCTTTCCAAGAGTCTTTACAAGAATCATTACAAGAATCTTGACAAGAGTCTTCACAAGACAGTCTTCATAAAAATCTTGCCAAGAGTTATTAAAAAGAGTAGTCTTTGCGAGACTTTTGCGAGAATGTTGCCAACAGTCGTTAAAAGAGTCTTAACAAGAAACTTGGCAAGAGTTTTTACAAGAATCCTGCCAAGAGTCTTTACAAGATATTTCCAAAAGTTTTTCCAAGAATCTGGCAAGAAGTTTTTCTAGAATCTTGTTAGAAGTCTTTCTGCGAATGCCTTTACAAGGATCTTGCCAAGAGTATTTAAAAGAGATTTTGCTAAGAGCATTTACAGGTATCTTACCACGAGTATTTACAAGAATTCGGCCAAGAGTATTGACAAGAATCTCACCAATAGTCTTGGCAGAAATCTTGCCAAGAGTCTTCACAAAAATCTTGCCAAGACACTGTCCAAGATTTGAAAATGATCATGTAATGAATCTTCCTCCCGATCCTATACATCGTTATTTACAAGATTCTTTCCAAGATTCTTGTACAGATTCTTTAGAAGATTCTTGTACAGATTCTTTACAAGATTCTTGTACAGATTCTTTACAAGATTCTTGTACAGATTCTTTATAAGATTCTTGTACAGATTCTTTAGAAGATTCTTGTACAGATTCTTTATAAGATTCTTGTACAGATTCTTTGGAAAATTCTTGTACAGATTCTGTACAAGATTCCTGTATAGATTCTTTCCAAGATTCTTGTACAGATTCTTAACAAGATTCTTGTACAGATTCTTTCCAAGATTCTTGTACAGATTCTTTCCAAGATTCTTGTACAGATTTTTTACAAGATTCTTGTACAGATTCTTTACAAGATTCATGTACAGATTCTTTACAAGATTCGTGCACAGATTCTTTACAAGATTCTTTGCAAGATTCTTGTACAGATTCTTTACAAGATTCTTGTACAGATTCTTTACAAGATTCATGTACAGATTCTTTTTTCGGAGAATCATTTTTTTTTAATGAAAAAAAAAATGGATTGCTCGAAATATTGTTTCGGTCTCAAAAAACAACTTTTCTTTCATATCAACTGCCCCATGTATACGTAGATCATCCATACATGGAGAAAAAAAAATTATTCACGATTATTACTTTGATTTTTTGCTGCAGAGGAAGTAATGGGAACTGGAAGTGCCGTTTGGTTTTCACCGGACGGCAATCATCTCGCTTTTGCTAGCTTGAACGACACTGAGGTTGAGTTGGCGTCTTATTTTTATTACGGTGAGCCAGGTGACATGAATTTTCAGTATCCCAGAGAAATCAAGATCAAGTATCCGAAGGTAAATTTTTTGCAACTTATAATTATAATTGATCGTTGAAGTTGTACTCATTTGTTCTCAAACAACGCACGTCGATAAAAATGAATTGATCGAAATTGTTTTAATGAATTTTAACAAAATTTTAATTCGGCCTAATTAAATTTTCATTAATTGCATAAATCTTCGTTCGATTAAAATAAATTTTGTTTCATCTTTTTTTTTCAATGCAAATAAATTTTTTCTGTATAGAAAAAATAATTATACCAATTTGGATAAATTTAATTTCATTGAAATGAATTTTTATTTGATCGAATAAGGCAAATAAATTTTTTTTTCTCGATCTACATAATTATCGTTAATACGATATCCCGATTTCTGGCATTTGACCACTCGATTAAGAGACAAACGATCATGAGACAAAATCAAACTTTGGGACGGGATTTTTTTTACGCCTTGCACGAACACATATATACAACTGTGTCCGAAATTTCAGCAGGTTTGACCGCATAGTTTTTTTACAATCAAATTTAGAAATTGATCACATCGAAGTGGACAAAGCACGGTCCTTTATGGAGATCGTCAGTATGGGGTTGAATGTTCAATTTTTTTCGAGCACTTTCAACTAACTGAGGTTTTTGGAAAAATTGACAGTCGTCCAATTGGACACGAGGAATGATGTAAAAAATGAAAAAACTATACTTGACCGTGTCGTTTCAATGTCACATCGCTACAAATCTCGATTTTCATTAAGCAAATGGCGGGCTTATGGTCTAACAGCTGATCCTTCGAGTGGGACGACCTAACCTTACTGGGGATTCATCTGAATTTGCTGTTAGACTAAAAGTCAGAAAAAAATTAACAGAAAGATGGTTTTTGCTCTTTTTTTTCATGTTTTAAATGTTTTTTTTTCGATAACCTGAGGGATTTTTGAGTTATCGAAGTGTCGTAGAGGAAAAATCAAGTTAGAGAGGTTAGGATTATCTCTCGCATGTACAGACAAGTATTTGATAACTAATGAGTCGTTGAGTACCTCGTATTTGACTGTTCGTTGATATGAAAAATCGAGAAAAATAAATAACGATAAAAATTAATAATAATAATATTCAGAATAAATTGAAATTACTGTAATTATTTTAATTTTATGATTTTTATTAACTTTAAAATGATGGAGAAAATGAACGACGTAGTAAAATCTCTGTTATTTTTTCCCCTTCATCAATAACATATACTCGTATTGGTATATCGAGTAATCAAAAGGCTAGTGTAGTCGTATCTGTATTTTCCTGCTGAAACTCTCTTGTTTGGGTTCTCTTGGGTATTATACATATATAATATATATGTATGAGCCACTCGCCCATCAATTAACGATAGTTGGGGAAACTCTTGCTTGAACATACGAGCCAGATAAGTACTAATCGGTATGAGAGAGTCAGTAGAGAAAAGTTACATATTTTCTACGATACATGGGGCGCTTAATGTAAAAAAAAAACTACAAATTTCTTTTCGCTCGAAATTATTTTTTCTTCCTCTCGGCATACAAGAAAGGCACTGAAAATCGATTTTTATATGAAAAAAAAATATTCATTAATTCGACGAATTATTTTTGGCCTCATTTTATCGTTGTTTCCCTTATTTGCAAAATTATTTCGAGACAGAAAAAAAAATTATCACAGATGCGAATCATAGGCATTATTCGAATAAGAAATAAGAAGAAAAATCATAAAAAACAAATTATTTCAATCTGCATATATGGGGCGTTCCAGATGAAATGGTCAGGACCATTAAGCTATTTTTTTTTATTTCAATTTTTTTTTTTATTCAACTAAAGCCATAAGGGTGAAATAATTTTTTTTAACAAATAATTAATTGCAAAAATTTAAAAAATTCGAAAAATCTTGCAATTTTTTTCTACACTTTTTTTTTTATAATTGAAATGAGCAAGCAAAATGTTTGCAAGATTTTTAACAATTGGCGATGATACAAACGATTTTTTTTTGTATCGACGACCATGTATCGAGGTGAATGGAAAAAATTTTAGGGTTTTTCGGCTCGAAGTCGTTTTTCCGCGCCGAATTCCCCATATTGTAAATATAGCTGAAACTTTCGACAAAACTACGTATCCATACGTACGACCTACCCATACATGGGTCAAGTATAAAAAAAAATGATCAGCGAAATTTTAGGACAAACTGGAAGTACAGTCGTCTAAAAAAACGACAAAAATAAATACGAAATAAGAAAATAATTATTTTTAAATCCTTTCAGAAGTCAAATGACTGTAATAATGCTTTATTCGGAGTTATAAATGTATAATAATTATCTAAAACTAGAAATTCACACAGACATTGCCCATAGTTTGTTGCAATTATTACGAATGCATTTGTTCATTTGGTTTTTTCAATGTCAAATCCACAATAATAATCCAATTTTAGTTAACTAAAATTTAATTAATTTGTTAAAATATTCTTTATAAATTCACCGAGATGGATTTGGCGTTGCATGCACTAATCGATAAATTATCAAACCGTATGTTTGTCGCGTTATAAACAAATAGAGCTGATTTTAAAACGACGAAAATTATTGAATATCCGCTTCGGTGAATTTTTAGAAAATTAATTCAGGAATAGAATGAATCGAGGAAAATAAAAATCGCTCAATAATTGCGGATTTGACATTGAAATAACTAATCGAAAATTTGGCTTTTGGTTTATTTTTATAAATTTCGCAAACTTTACGTGATTTTAGGAGCGTTTGCAATTATTTGCGTCAAGTATGGCATTCATTTGGATGAAAAAACAATATTTAAACGAATTTTTTATCGAAAATGTTGTAAAAATAATTAAAAAAAAAATTAATACTTTTTGGACACGACTGTACAGTCTGAACGGGCTATAAAGATATTGGCAACGTTCTCAGCTGCTTCACAATCCCCTGAATGTTTTCTTCCACGATGTGCGGCTTGTATAAAAAGGGTTGGTCTTGCCTGGTATGGAAAAATTGTCAAAAATCGATGGTTCTACTTTGAAAATTTATGAAAAATCAAAAAATCATCGTAGCTCGATTAACCAAGCGGCATTTTAAAGCTTAAACGGTTTCGAAGCACCGAATTGTGTTCCAGTTCCAAACACTGACTTGTTCTCAGTGTGCGAAAAAAAAATTTTTCACCAACTTTCAAAAGATCTTGAATATAAATTTCCACGAGCTTTGACGATACACATACGTGCTTGCATTAGAACGAGAAAATAATAATAATAATAATTCGACATTGTTTAATCACAAATTTAATCTGGCGAAGAATTAATTTTGCAATTATTTTCAAAATAACCAACAATTTTAAATTGCAATTTGAAAAAAAAAAATAAAAATTTTCATTTGATCTCGTGATTTTTGTACAATTTTTTTCGACAGTTTACTCCGAAGATAGAAAAACAAAATTATGAAATATCGAATGACCAATTATATTTCATAATTTATTCAGGCAGGCACGAAGAATCCTCGGGTGTCACTTAATCTCGTGGATCTGAGGGATTCCAGCTCCAAGCTCGTATCACTCAAATCACCGATTGACGTAGTAGGAAAGTGAGTTGGTTAAAAAAAAACGTGTGAGTTGGCGTTGGAACTCACGAAATTTGATGTGTAAACATTTGAGCTCGCGTCAGTTTGGTGTGGGAAAATTGAGGTCGTGCATTGGTTAAGGAGGTACGACTAGTTCTTTGGAGTCAAAAAAAAGTCTAAATTCATTTTACCCACAGCTGTTCTGATTTATGTTTATTTGCATTGATTATTCATATTATCGATTATAATGTGAAAAATTTTGTGGTAAATGATTAATTTATTGCGCATGAACTAATAAAAACTGAAAAATTAGATTGTCAACGACTCGATAGTAGTCTCCATCATAATAATAATGACATGTCTACCACAAAAACGGACTAAAAAACATTTTAAAAAATCAGCCGAAAACCTATTAAAATAGACTTGAATTACCTCAGTGGAATTAATACGATCGGCAGAATGATAATTATACATATAATTGATACGTGATAAATAATAAAACTCCATAAATAACATGATGGAATTTGAAGTAAACACTTGGCAACGTCGCATTGGCGATGCTATAAGTTGGTATACGTGACCAACGAAGATGACTCTATCCTCGTTGCTAACATCAAAACAAAGCTAGGTTATGTTTGCCGAAACCCATCAGCTGTTACTCGCGACGTTGCTAAGTCTGTGGGTGCTATTTGATCGTTCTGACCATTTACAACCGGAAATTGAAACTTTTTTATGATGTAGTGCCAGAACTACACGGTGAAGAGTAATTTTTCAATTTTTTACAATATCTATTATATCTAATCTATCAAGTTTCAGTTTTTCAACGGGTGTAGTTGGATACGTGAGCAGCAAAACCGTGATCACAGCACTTCCGGTTAACCGTCTCCATAAGACGACGTGCTTTAGTAACTCAAACTGCTCGACTTTGCAATTTTATTACGAATAAACTAAACGGTCAATATAGCTCAAATTTTGGCAATAGGCGCATAAAGTATTCGGCAAAAACATATAAAAATTTCAAGTCCGTCAGTTGGATTCTTCATACTAGTCGTACCTCCTTAATCTTAGCCCGTACCATCAGCTATCAGCTGTCGAAACACACACATTCACGGGCTCTCACACGGACCACGGTGCGCGCTGTACGCTGCTCACGCCTGCGCGGCGCCGATGTCCTATACATAGAAGTGTTGGTTAGCCCCCACCGTGTGGCGCTCTCACACACACATTCACGCGCTCACATAGACACGGATCTTACGATGACGCTCGAAGTCCCAGCTAGCCCCTACCGTAGACCGAGCGCTAAGATGTTTACACATCAAAAAGCTTACGTAAAATAAAAAATAAATATATTTCGTGCTAAAAGTCATACGAAGGAAATTATGGTTTTTTTTTAAAGAAAAGGAAAAATAATTTTAAAAAAATTTTGTCATTAAAAAAAAACTCGATATTGTAAATTTATAGAATTTCATATCACGTTCTCAGGGATCACATATTGTACACGGTAAATTGGCTCACGAACGACAGCATTGTCGCCATATGGACGAATCGCGTACAAAACAACGCTCAACTGGTGTCGTACGATGTCAATGGAAAAATGAATTATTTGTTGAATTTGACGGAGAAAAAGGGTTGGGTCGAGATACCGGAAAAAATTTTTTACAACGATAATAAAGTTTATTTTAAAAAGTATCAAGAAACAAATACAAT
This sequence comes from Rhorus exstirpatorius, assembly GCA_963564615.1. Classification (NCBI taxonomy): domain Eukaryota; kingdom Metazoa; phylum Arthropoda; class Insecta; order Hymenoptera; family Ichneumonidae; genus Rhorus; species Rhorus exstirpatorius. The sequence goes on along the minus strand of OY751322.1, from coordinate 18,200,721 downwards.
GGACGGAAAATACATTCATATTACGAGTTACGATATTGTCAATGGTTCATTGACGAACGAGAAAGATCTGACTCCCTTGCCATCGGCTGTACAATCTTTCGTGACGATCGACACGAGGAATGGAAAAATTTATTATTTGGCGAGTAGACCGAGTGAACTGTCACAGAGAAATTTATATTCCACGAACGTTGACGGAGAGACGAGACCAAACTGCATATCCTGCAGTCTTCTGACGCCGGAAGGTAATTTTCTCACGAGGCAAGGTTCATAAAATTTCTCACCATCCATGTTTTTTTCCCAGCCTTTGGGAGACAACTCGATACCATTCAATTCTACACGTTCCAATTCGACACGTTTCAATTTGCACGTTCCAACTCTACGCGTTCGAAATCGTTACACGATTGAATTCTACACCTTACAACTCCAAACCATCCAACTATGCATCTTTCGACTCTGCAAGGCCTAACTCTTGCACCTTCCAACCCTACACGATTGAAATCTATGCATGTTCTAACTCTCCACCTTATAACTCTTCCCCAAAACTTCAAACCTTGGAACTCAACGCCTTCCAACTCTAAAAGTTCCAACTTTATGCGTATCATTTCTACACATTTTAACTCTACTCGTTCCAACTCTACTCGTTCAAACTTTGCACGTTCCAACTTTACACGTTCCAACTCTATACGTCCCAACTCTACAAGTTCCAGCTCTACACATTCCAACTCTGCACGTTCCAACTCTACACGTCCCAGCTCTACACGCTCCAACTCTACACGTTCCAACTTTACACGTTCCAACTCTACACGTTGCAACGTTGCACGTTCCAACTCTACACGTTGCAACGTTGCACGTTCGAACTCTATACGTTCCAACTCTACACGCTCCAACTCTACACGTTCCAACTCTACACGTCCCAACTCTACACGTTCCAACTCTACACGTTCCAACTCTACACGTTCCAACTCTACACGTTCCAAGTCGATACGTTCCAGCTCTACATGCTCCAAATTTACTCGACCAAAATCTATACACGCACCTTACAACTCTAAAGCATCCAACTCTACACTTTCTAACTATACGCCTTCTAACTCATCACATTCCAGCTCTAAAAGTTCAAACTTTACACGTTTCAACTCTGCACGTTCCAACTCTATTCGTTCAAACTCGATACGTTCCAGCGTGACATGCTCCAACTTTACACGATCTAAATCTATACCCACTTGGACTCTGCACCTTACAACTCTAAACCGTCCAACTCTACACGTTCCAATTATACACGCTCCAACACTTTACTTTTTAATTCTACACACGTTTGAATTCTACATCTTATAACTTTATACCTTGCAATTCTAACCTTCCAGCCTTTCTACCCTAAAAGTTCAAACTTCACACGTTCCAACTGTACATGTTCCAACCTTATACTTCCCAAATCTACACATTTAAAATCTACACGCTTCAAATCTACACGTTCCAGTTCTGCACGTTCAAACACTACACTTTTCAACTCCAGACCTTCCAACTGTACACGTTTCTAGCCTACAATTGCGTAAATAAAAAATCCTACAATAGTATTTTTAACGAACAAAATGATTTCTCTTTGATTTTAGAGTAAATTTTCAATTTAATTTATTCTAAAAACAAAAAAAAAATTGTGACACATTTATCAGGGAACAATTGCACGTACGCCTCAGCCTCGTTCTCAAAAGACGCCTCAAACTATGCCCTCGCGTGTTCCGGGCCAGATCCAATGACCGTGGAAATTTACAACAGCGAGCACAAGAAAATTCATACCTGGCAAAACAACGAATTATTACGTAGAAAGTTAAAGAAACGTTTGGCAGTCACGCACAAGACCGTGAGCATACGTGTAAATGGTTATTCAAGCAGGGCAAAGATGATATTACCACCTGGATTCAATGAGAGCCGGACATATCCGATGATAGTTCAGGTGTAAGTGAAAAATAACAAACAAAGAACAATTTTTTTGTACCGAAATGTTTTTTTTTATCCATTTAATTCGATTTGTTAAATAAATGAAAAAAAAACAATGAATTGCAGTTATGCAGGACCCAATACAGCCGCGATAAAGGATTTATCGTCGTACAGCTTTAATTCTTATTACGTGACTAATCGCAGCGTTATATGGACTCTCATCGACGGAAGAGGCAGCGCCTACAGAGGTAGCGAGATGCTATTCGAGATTTATCGACGTCTTGGAACCGTCGAGATCGAGGATCAAATTGCTGTTACCAAGTCAGTATTTCTTTTTTTTTCTCCTTATGCTCTTTTCACCGTTAAAACCGGTGGCACAATGCAAGGAAATAAGAAATATGAAATAAGAAACTGCGATTTAATTGGTGTATCTTGTCTGAGGTGCGATGTGATTGACTGATTTTTATTCCTATTTATTATTTCCTCGCATTGTGCCACGGGCTTAATAGTCATGAGAAACAATAATAATAATTTGAGTCGAAAGTAACCATTGCTTTATATCCTAAAAACAATCGAGTGACAGTGCTCTTGTGCAATAACATAGATCAACACAGTTCGTATATCTCGAATTATCGATCAGCTATTCGCAAGCTGCGCGCGCATATTCGTCGTACGTCGTGAAGTTGGCGCTTGATTGCGCGGGAAATTCAAATCGGTAAAATTGTTTCGAACTATAAATCGACAGACCGAGAGTCAAGTAGATCGAAACGATGTAACGCGATTTGATATTGTATTGCATATTTCACTGAAACAAACATTATTTACATTTTTATAAATTAAAAAAAAAGTATGATGTTTTTCCGGCAAAAAAAAATGCTTGGAGTCCTAGAATTTTACAAATAAACTTGACACGTTGTTAGGAACATAATTTAGGAGGATAATTTTGTCACGTATTTCAACGAAAAAAAAAAAGAAAAACAATTATAGAAGGAAATGTTGTTAGAAAATTACAAGAGACATATCCGTGGATCGACTCGAAGAGAACAGGCATATGGGGCTGGAGTTACGGAGGTTTTGCAACTGCAATGGTGCTGGCCACTGACAGAGAGAATATTTTCAAGTGTGGAATTTCCGTTGCACCGGTGTCCTCCTGGATTTATTACGGTACGTGAAATGCAAAGTTGTGAATTTTTTTTTTTTTTTTCAATTAATTAATACGACATGAACATAATTATTCATGATCTTATCTATATTTTTTTAAATTTTGTCACCTTATTTTTTACTCAAAATTTTTTTAATTCGTATTTTTTTTAAATTAATATGAAAAATGATCCACTGAGCGTTTATCAATTTGGAGCGCTTATTAAGGCTGCCTGGACGTTTATAAATATATATTATATATATTCCCAATCAAAATTTTGACCCGATCAGAATTTCAGTACTTTCCTGTGTGACAAAAATTTGAAAAAAATCAGCGGTATTGAAGATCCTTAAAACGTTCATTTTCAATAATAATAATGCCAAAAAGTTATTGAAAAAAATTTGCTTAAAAATTTTGTTATTCAACAAATTATCAGTAAAACGTCCTTCTGATAATGTAAAATGAATTTCTTGATATTTCGGCTACGGGTGGATTTTTTTTCCAATTTTCTTTCTCTTATTTCGAATTTTTTTTTTTTTTCAAATTCAGAGAAGTCGACGAAAAGTCTTAAGGCCATATTTTTATAGAAAGGTTGCATATCGCAATGAAAAAGTTTCCGGCTCATTGAACGAATAGTTTCGTTCATGCAGTCTTGGAAAAAATTTGAAAAGAGGAATTAAAAAAAAAGTTGCTTTATTGGGACGATTTTGGACTGTAAATGAAATTTTTTTAAAATACCATTGAACATAAACAGAGTGCAATTTTTTTTACCTCCATTTGAAAAGGTTCGAATTATTAGGGGGAAAAAAAAAAAACATAATCTTAATTTTTTTTCTTCATTCTCTTTTCGAAGATTCGATTTATACAGAGAGGTACATGGGTTTGCCAACTACCGATGACAATTTAGCTGGTTACAATCGTAGTGACGTGACGAGATTGGTCGAGGGTATGCGCGGGAAAAAATACATGCTCATACACGGTACGGGCGATGACAATGTGCATTATCAGCAATCCATGGCTCTTGGCAAGAGTTTGGCAATTGCCGATATACAATTCGAGCAGATGAGCTATCCGGACGAGGCGCACGGTCTCACGGGCGTGACGCCTCATTTAGCTCACACGTTGGATCATTTTTGGGGCGATTGCCTCGAACTTTCATACGCTAATTAATGTAAATAAAATTTAAAAAAAATTATAAATATCGTGTAAATAAATAATTGAAGGATGAAATTAATAAATTGATATTTTGTTAATGAAGTGAAAAATCGGAAAATTTGAGTAAAAAAAAAAACAATTTATTGCGTATGGGCGAGCTCTGCGTCTGGGAAAAGTTTTTTTTAAATATATTTATGACGAGTTTTCAGCTCGGGCATTTTCCATTAAATTTCTGAGTGTTCAGTAATTATGGCCAAATGTTCGGATTGATTTTCATGAAATTTCATAGGAGTTTACGCCGAGATTGAGTTCTGGGATACTTTTGAAAACAGCGGAGTCAATGTGACTGACGATAGAAGAAAAAAAAATGGGTTTTTTTGAAAATGAAATTAATGAAATTTTCATGAGATCGATCCAAATTTCATGGAAATACTCAGATATTCGTGGAAATACTTCGATTTTACTGATGATTATCAATTTCATTCCAGTGCTCTGGTTTTTATGGAAATTCTACGATTTCCATGAAAATTCATTGATTTTCACGAAAACGGTCCGATTTTCATGAAAAAAAGGTCGGATTACGATGAAAAAGATCGGATTTTCATTTAAACGGTTCGATTCCCATGGTTCGAATCATTTTTCACGAAAAATGATTCGGTTCTTCAAAGTAGTCCGATTTTCTTGGAAAATAAACTGATTTTCATGAAATTAGTCCGATTTTCATGAAAATAGCCTGATTTTTATGAAAAACGATTCGATTTTTATAAAAATGATCCGATTTTCATGAAAATGGTCGGATTTTCATCTGAAAGATTCGATTTTTATAAAAATGGTACGATTTTCATGAAAATAGCCTGAAAAAAATTTGATTTTTATGAACACGGACCGATTTTCATGTAATGGTCCGGTTTTCATGAAAGTGGTCCAATTTTCATGAAAATAGTCTGATTTTCATGGAGATGGTCCGATTTTTCATCTTAGTGACCTAATTTTCATGGAAATGGTCTGATTTTTATGAAAATGGTACGATTTTCATGAAAATGGCCTGAAAAAAAATTCGATTTTAATGAAAACAGACCGATTTTCATGTGAATGGTCCAATTTTCATGAAAGTGGTCCAATTTTCATAAAAATTATCTCATTTTCATAATAACCGTTTGATTTTCATGAAAACGGTCAATTATTATGGAAATGGTTCGATTTTTTATAAAGCTGGTCTTATTTTCATCAAAAATTTTCCGATTTTCATTGAAACGGTCCGATGTTCATGAAAAATGAATCAATTTTCAATTTTTCGATTCAATTTTCCGATTCAATTTTTATAAAAACGTTCCGATTTGCATGAAAACAGTTCGATCAACACGAAAATGCTCTGGTTGTCATAAGAATAGTATTGGGCAGGGTGGCGGGGGTATCTTGGGGAGGAAATCGGATCATGAAAAATGATTCCATTTTCATGGAAATGGCCCGATTTTCCTTAAAATGAGGAGATTTTCATGAAAATTGTCCGGTTTTTGGGGTCGCCTATCTTAAATTAAAAACCAAAACTCGTCAATTCATCGTGGTAAAGTAAATATGGATACTCAAAAAAAAAAAAAAATAATAATCTCCGATTTTCATACGATGACAGAGTCAAAATGGCCGACTAAAAGAAAAAAAAACAAAGAGAATGATTCAATTTTATGAAAAATGTTATCTCGCGATTTTTGAGAGTTATCAAATTTTTGAGTACGAAAAAAATTACGAAAAAAAAGGGAAAATTATCTCTTCATGAATAAAATTTTGTTAAAAAAAATTCAATTTTTTCAAAATAATTGAATGAGGTATACATTACTCATATAAAATGCAAAAGAGAGAGAGAGAGAGAGAGAGAGAAAGAGAGAGAGGCCTTCAGACTTTTACATGCCCTTTCACAGGCGCTGGAAAGGTCGAAAAAAAAAAAAGAAATTGCAGGTAGGATCATCGAGGACGAGCAATATCGCATTGTTCCACGATAAGCACCTCGAGAAAATATATATGTAGAATAAGAAGAGCGTGGTAAGATAGCAACAGCTGCATACATATATATATATTGTTATGATAAGATCGATAGATATTCGTTACCAAGGATTTCTCATGCAGACATACCTCAAGTACAATACGTAAAAATTTCAAATATATACACATATATGAGCAATTCCAAGTAAAATGTCACAATTTTTGGCTGCTGAAATTTTTAGCAGTTAAATAAAATTCAAAATCGATGAGGCAGTACTAAATCTTGTCCCACAGTCCTCAGCTTTTGCAAATCTCATTTTTTTTAAATCCAAAGCAACGAAAAACTTCATGAACTTTACTACATCTAAATCCAATTGAATAAAAAAATGAGTGATTTGAAAAAAAAAATTTTTTTCACAGTCAAAAGGTATGACAAAATTGACGAAGAGCCTGAAAAAATAAAAAATGGGGTTATCAACCGAGTCAGGCTCGTTCTGAATTAAAATTTTTTTTTTCTCGCAGGGAAACTTTGCGATAGTGAAAATTGTTTTTTTTTTTTTCAATTTTTAGTGCCGAGGGTGCTCAAAATGTACTGAGACCTCGAGAAATCACTGAAAATAAAATTGCCAGACGCGTGCACGTGTGTGCTGAAATTTTCATTAAAATTTCTCAAATGATTTGCATTTTACGAGATTTTGAAATTTTCGAAAAATCTCCGTGATCACGTTCAAACGTGTGATTAAAATTTCAGCACAATCGGATAAGTTAGCCTTGAGATATTCTGCGGTGAAAATTTTTCGCAGTGACTCATTTTGACTTCCCCAATTATAATGTGTGTTTATTTGAAAAACGTCAATGAGGCATTTTGTAGGCAATAAACCAAGCTTTCTACTGAGAGTATCATTTTCACCCCAACTCTACCACTATTTGTTGCATTAGACCTCTAAAATGAAGGCCTTCAGGAACGTATGTGACCCCTTAACATTTCGAAAATTCATCGTTTCGCAGTCTCGTGAGTACGATATAATTATTCGCGTACATGAAATGTGTGTGTGTGTGTGTATGTGCGAGGGCAAGGCAACAATGAGTCTATATTCTACTATAACGTATTGTAGAATGTAGACTTTTTTTCTTTCACTCTTTCTTACTTTCTCTCTTTCTCTCACTCTCTGCATCTATTTATCTCTTTTTTTCTTACGTATACCAACGTGCCGCGTGTGATACAGGGGCTACTCGTGAAAGCGTGCTACCGGAAATCTATACTTTGCATATAGATCGCGACCGTGAACCCTCTTCGGGGCATGTTTCCGGTTTTCGTCTCGCGTTTGCTTCGTATTTCATCGCGATAAATGTGTGTGCGTGTGTTTGACCGTGTGTTTTATAGGCTCGAGTGTAGCACAGCTCGGCTATTATAAGATCAATGAGGGATGAGGTATACCGAGGAGTTGACATTGTGCTATGTTAAATTTATCGAGTCCCGAATGAAGGAACGAAAAAAAAACCGCAAAAACACAACAAAAAAAAAAAAGGAAAAATCTTTGGACGATCGGTTTAAGTTTTTTGTTTTGTTTTGAATAGTAATTAAATTTCAACTTCAATATGATTTTAATAATGATAATAATAATAAGAACAATATTTTGGAAAATCTTAAGGATGTATCGGACGTAGCTTCCCAACCAAAAGTGACTTTCGTCGACGATATTGCATACTTCATGATAAGATAAAAATCGGAAAAAATTAAACCACGATAAAAATTTTAATTACAATCGTCGATGCTCTTTTTTTTAATTGTTTGATACAAAACGTACTCGAATAAAAATCAAATGACTTTAATGAGTACGTAAGAAATCAAATATAAATACTACAACTTACGAGATGCATACGGAAAACTTGAAAAGTATTTGATACTTGATACTTGACGTATTTCAAGTACATGATACCTCAAGTGCCTCAAATATTTAGTACTTAAATATTTAGTACTTCAAATATTTAGTACTTCAAGTAGTTAGCACTTGAAGTACTCATTGCTTGAAGTACTTGGTACTTCAAGTATTTAACGCACTTGATATTTGAAATGCACGAGTACTTACAGTACTTCGTACTTTGTATTTGAAGTACTTTCGGGTACTCTGCTGAGCTCTGGTTTTCGTTGAAAAATTCAAATTCGTTTATCTGAAAAACTAGTTGGGTAATGAAGTCCAAAATGGGTACACAGATAATATATGAAGTACATCAAGTACCGAGTACTTCAAGGACTCACAGTACTTTGTACTTTGTATTTGAAGTACTTTCAGGTACTTTGCCCAGCTCTGGTTATGGTCTTGAAAAATTCAAATCCGTCTATCGGAAAAACTACGTGAGCAATGACGTCAAAATTGGGTACACAGATAATATTTCAAGTACTTCATACCTCAAGTACTTTAAATTATTAGTACTTCAAGTACTCAGTACTTGAAATACTTGGTACTTCAAGTGTTTACGGTACTTGGTACTTGAAATAAACAAGTACTTCAAGTACTTAAAGTACTTTGTACTTTGTAGTTGAAGTATTTTCAGGTATTTTGCCTAGCTAATGAGCCAAAAGTTTTTTTTTTTTTTTCACAAAAACAGACTTCTAGTGACCATCAGGGTTGATATTGAATTTGGCAAGATTCGATTGAGGTATTAAGATTGTGGAAAATTTTAAAATTTTCTAAAAATTACCTTTATCATTTAAAATGTTATTGAAATTTTTTCGTTCATTACTGTATTGTTGTTGAATACGAATTCAGAAAAATTTTCTTTTTTTTTTATTTCGAACTGCACAGAATTTTTTCTCATTGCTTCTCAGCATTTTATTTGACTTCGTATTTTATACATAAAATAAAAATGTGAAAGGCCTGAATTTGGTTTTGATGATAGTGTTGTGATACATAGACGATCAGTAATTATTTTTTAAATCTAAATTTCTTGATTTAAAATGAATAAATATGTGTACAATGACGAAATATTTTTCGGTGCGTGAAACGTTTGTCGTATCTCGACCATACGAACCTTCGAAATATCAGTATCTTTGTACATAATTCCTCGCACATGTCTCCTCCCCTCCTGCCTCCCTTCTCTCTCACATTTTCTCTCTCTCTCTCTCTCTCTCTCTCTCTCTCTCTCGCCCCTTCATTCTCCTTCATCGAGCCACAAAGTCGCAAAACTTTCCCCTTTTCAACTCCTCCCCTCCCGAGAAACTCGCCGAGTCGAGACTGTGCACATTTTTGCTCATATAGAGTTTTCCTCCAGTTCTCGGTGAACGGGAGTTGCTTCCTCGTGCTGTAGATCAGGTTCGTATCGCGGCGAGCATCAATGGCGTTATTCGTTGGCTGTGAAAGGGCGCGGGAGAGCATCGCAGGACGGATTTTTCGTGGTAGGACGAGGAAAAGGACGAGAAGGAGGAGAGAGGGGGAGCATGAGGAATCGTTGCGGGGAGTAGACAGAGAGAGAAAGAGAGAGAGAGAGAGAGAGAGAGAGAGAGCTCGACAGCGAGAAGGGTAGAAGAGAATAAGGATGGAAAGAAAGGAGTGAAAGAAAAAGAAAATACGAAGGAGGGAGGGAAAAATAAAATGAGAAGGAGTGAGTGATAGAAGAAGAAAATGGAAGAGAGGGAGTGAAATAACGAGAAAATGGAAAGGAGAAAGTGAGAGAACGAGAAAAATGAGAAAGACGGAGTGAGAGAAGAAGGAAATTGAAAGGAGAGTGTGAGGGAACGAGAAAATGAGAGGACGGGAGAAAGGTTAAAGAGAAAATGGAGGGGAGGGAATAGAAAAAGAGAGATAAGATGGACCGCTAGAAGGGAGGGAGAGAGAAAATGGAAAGTAAGGAGTGAGAAAACAAGAAAATAAGAAGGAGGGAGTGAGAAAAATGGAAAATGAGAAGGAGAGAAAAGAAGAGAAAGAGAATAACAAGGGGAGAGAGAGGCGGATAGAGAATGGGCTGCTGGGAGTGAGCAGAAAAGAAAACTGTAGGAAGGGAGACAAAGAGGGAGAGAGAAAGAGAGAAAGAGGAAAGGAGAATGATCACAGGAGGCAGAAAGGGAGAGTATGAGAAGGAGGTGGAGAGGCAGAAGGAAAACAGTTGAGCGTCGAAGGAAATGGAGTAAACAGAAAAAAAAAAGAAACGCCAGGAGAGCGAGAAAAGGCGAAACATAGGAAGACAGACGACGAAAGATTGGGGCTCCAGGAGGGTTGGAGTGCGGATGAAGGGAGTCGTAAGGAGAGTGAATGTGAGGCAATATAGGAACCGAATTTTGACTACGGCATCCAAGCGAGAGATAACGCGAATTCGTCGTGAGGACGTTCTGCAAGGGGAGAGGGATGAATAAGCGGGGAGACCAAAGGAGATGGAGTGATCGGTGGAGGGAGCAGGATGAGGGAAGGGGAGAAAAAGGACATCGGTGACCAGGGATAGGGAACAAGGGGATGAAGTGAGAGAGAGAGAGAGAGAGAGAGAGAGAGAGAGAGAGAGAGAGAGAGAGAGAGAGAGAGAGAGTAGAGAAGGGTAGTTGGCGTTGATGGGGTTAGGTGAAGTGGATCCTTGGTGGGGAGTGGAGGAAGGGGGGGAGGAAGAGCAGCACCAGGAGGCCGAGGCTGCGGCGTAGCCTCAGTGCCGGCGCAGTGGCCGGGCCATCCGGTGTCCTGTGCCAAGGTCTCCTCATAAAATTACATTTTTCCACTAAAAAAAAAACTACAAAAACAAAAAAAAACCATCCCCTAATCCCCGAAACTTCTTTCTCACAGTTGCTCTACCAACCCTCTATCTCTCTCTCTCTTTCTCTCTTTTATTTCACTCTCTTGCACTTTTTGACTCGTCGATGTTACGCGTGTCCCCTGGCATTCGAGTGAAAGATGAATTTTAAAAAATGGAAAGCTAAAAAAATTCGAGAAAATTTATAAAAACAATAATTGTTGAAAAAATAAAAAAAAACCAAGTATAGTCGTCGATAAGTCGACGACAGGAAGAGAAGATCCGTTAAAAGCTCAGGCGGAGAGAGCACGAAAAAAAAAACGACTTTCATAGATCGTCCAATTTGTATTTTTTGCCATTTTAAATTTACACATTTCCTCCCTAATAGGATCGAATTTTTTTTTTTCTTCATCCTTTTCCTTACTTCCGGTTTATTTACGATTTTTCTCGCACCCGGTGCCGCGTGTCTCTCACACTCTCTCTCTCTCTCTCTCTATTTTTGTGCCTCTGTGTGTGGTGTTTCGAAATATCATCGTCGATCGTGCAATCGTCGAAATTGTTTTTTTTTTCTTATTTAAAAACAAAAATAAAGAAAAAGATAAAATTTACGATTAAAAAAAAAATAAAACAACAAAACGAAGAGTGCGTGATAAAAAATTTGTCGTGTTTTCAAATTTCTCACGTTTTCGCTTCTTTTTTTTCAAAAAAGTTAATCAATCGATGTGAGAGAGGATAAAAATTTGAAAAAAAAAAATTCCAGTCGAGTGCAGGAGTATCGAGAATCGAGTGAGCTTGGAATGAATTGAAGCTGACGGTAGGCGTGGGGAGAAAAAAAAAATAATAAAAAACAAAAATTTGTAAAAAAAAACGGAGTGAAGAATAAATAAATATATTTATTTATTTATTTATAAATATGTAAAACGTATGGCAGTGTCGCTAGCGCGATAGTAAAGTGGTGTACATACGGAGCTGAGGGAGCCATGCCGCCCGGGCGAGCTTGCTGCTACCTCGAGTCCCCCAGGATCATCGTCCAAAATTCAATTCCTCGAGGTTTTCACAGGCAAACCCTGAATCGTCGATTTCGTTGAAGGTAAGAATCTTCTTTCTCGTTTATTCGAAAATGAATTTATAATTTGTTAATAATATATATATATAGTCACATGTGTCCTGTTAATCGTGACCTGATGAAGGATGCCATCGTAATTTATGTTTTACAGGATCTCTACTAGTTTTAGAATAATTTTCCTAAATCTCGAGATCTTCCTTAAAAAAAAAAGAGAAATATTGAGGGGAGTAGAGATTCAATAATTTTTCAAGCACTAGGATTATTTAACGAAAATAATAAAAAAAAATTGTTGAAAATTATTCAAACTGGAGCAATCTCATTCCGGAAGGTAGAAAAAAAAAATTGAAACAAAAATTTTTTTTTCCATGAAGAAATTCAATTTTTTCAATTTCAACACGGAAACAATTGAGGAAAATTTATGAGAAAGATTTTTTGTAATAATAAACGATCGAATATTACAAATCGTGAAAAAGAATAATAATATTTCACAATAGTTGGATAACGATTTTTTTTTTGTTTCGTTATTCATAACTCTTTTGGTATTATTGTTCTTCGATGTTGTTGATTATGATTTTTCTTATTATTTTTAACTCATCGTGATTCACTATAATTAAGAATGACTTTTACTTTTCGGTGGGAATTTAAGTGGCAAAATAATCTTGAGGATAAACTTTGAAAATGAAGTTCATTAGAATTAGCTTGTAATTTCTTAATTAGAGAATTACACGTGACGAGCAAGAAGACGAATGGTTTACATTGATAACGATAATTATTGTCGTTGATAAAGATAATGGATTATTGTCAGTGATAATGATGAATTATTGATATTATTGATGGGAACAATTAATGTTGTCCCTGTCAATTAGGAATTGTTGAAATTATTGACAAGTATAATTCAGAGCTGGGCAGTACTTCAAGTGCCCGGTACTTGAGATGTACTGGAAGTACAGTACTTGAAGTACAAAGTACTTTAAAAGTATTTCAAGTATTGTACTTAAATTTCCAAGTACTCGACCTGTACTTTAATTATTTGTACTTAAATTTTCAAGTACTTTTCTGTACTTTAAGGAATCTGTCAAGTACCAAGTATAAAGTACTTTTGAATACGTCTTGCTAATGGTTGCATGTATAACGCCTTTGAATATATAATTGAGGAACGTTCTGCCCCATATTTTGGTTAAGATTGTAAAGAATGACCGTTCAAAGACTCAAGCTACGGTATTTAAGATGCCATTGTCAATGCGTGGCTCCGTTTTTAACAATCCGTCTATTATATTCTGTATCTTTTCTTCTTCAAACCTGAAGCTAAATAAATATTAATTAAAAACGTCAGTGCTATTTTTAAAATCATTTCTCATTCTTCGTTTAAATATTTCTGTTCCAATCTGCCTAACCTTAGTGAATTGCACAATATGAAAATATGTTTTGATTCAAAAAGTACTCGAATCAAAATCAAATGAGTTTAAAAAGTACGTAGAAAATCAAATATAAGTACTGGAACTTACGATATGTATACCTGACAACTTGAAAAGTATTTGATACTTGATAATTGACGTATTCCAACTACTTGATACCCCAAGTACTCCGAATATTTAATACTTCAAATACTCAGTACTTGAAGTACTTGGCACTTCAAGTACTCAGTATTTCTTGAAATACCAACTTGAAATACCAAGTACTTGGTATTTCAAGTACCCAGTACCTTAAATACTCGAAGTGCTTGGTACTTCAAGTACTCAGTACTTGAAGTACTTGGTACTTCAGCTCTTTTTACAGCTCTGCATATGACCAGTCGGATCAACGCAGTTATATTACCGGGTCTTATGACTGATATCATTCGAAAGGTTAAATGATGAGTGAATCCCTAAAATCCCGCTATTATTACTCGTGATACACTTCTTTCTGTTTCTGTGAAACTTCAATAGCCCTGAATGTTTTTTTCTTCGATCATTGAAAAAAAAAAAAAAAACCACGAAGATTAACCTGACGGTAAAAAAAACATCGAAATTTTATTTTTAAAAGTCGATTTTTGGGAAAAAAAAATCCTGCCACCGTGCAACATACTGAAAATTAAAAAAAAAAAATAACAACAAAAAATGTACACTGATGATGTACAGCCAGGTCAATTTGACGTGAAACGCCCCATATGTATTTGTTTTATTAGTCTTGTATGTACAAAGTTTCTTGTAGCATCCAAGTCTATGCTCGAGGGCGATAACGAACTTGCAACTTGTTTACGCCCACGAGATATGTCTCGCAAGAGGAAAAGAGAGAGTGAGAGAAAGAGAAAGAGAGAGAGAGAGAGAGAGAGAGAGAGAGAGAGAGAGAGAGAGAGAGAGAGAGAGAGAGAGAGAGAGAGAGAGAGAGAGAGAGAGAGAGAGAGAGAGAGAGAGAGAGAGAGAGAGAGAGAGAGAGAGAGAGAGAGAAAGGACATTTTCACTTATCGCCACCATTCCTTTGCCTTCACTGTTTTTCATTTTGACATCAGAAATGTTCCAAGAGCATTGTCACTATCATCTTATCTCTCTCTCTCTCTCTCTCTCTCTCTCTCTCATCCTATTTCTTCCATTTCCTTCGATCTTTTCACCCTTATCTCACCTTCTTATCTCGCTCTTGTCATTATTTCATTTCCAGAAGGATAACGAGTTCGAGTATTGCAGGGGGGATAATAGTCTGAAAATAACGATGAAAATCTTGATCGTTCGTTTTCATAATTCATCGATTATTTGAGTTTTGATTTTTCGCTTTTATTCAAATTTTAATTTTCCATCGATTCGAGAAATTTTCAATTTTGTCCAATTTATTAGACAAATTATTTTGTCCAATTTATACGTTGGAATTCGAGAATAATTCGTCCAATTGTTTGGCAAAAATGTAATGATATTAGGGGGCTCACTGTCAGGAGATCAAACTGTTCATCGTATATCTTATTATTTGTTCAATTTTTACGAAAACAAGTTGTACGATGGAAAATATTTTTTAATCTGCCGCTGAGTAAAAAATAAAAATATACCTCAGGGTGTCACGTTTTTACGCATGAGAGTAAAAAATTAATGAAAATAAAAATTCATTTGACAATCGAGGTATCATATTCAAAGCTGAAATAATTGATAGCTAATCGCGAGTATTGTATCCTTTGGCAAGTAGAAGGCAAGACAAAAAATAGAATTCGGAGGTTCTGGAATGTTTTTGGTTTGTATTTCAATTTTTCGAAATAATTTACGGAAGGTATTGCGACGGAGCTGTGAAATTGAAAAATTACGAAAAAATTATCATACCGGGATGAAAGTTAGGAGAGGGTCGAAGGGTTAAGTCCCTTCGTTGGGGGCAACTGAACTGTGTTGTCCCTTTACCAATATGGCAGTTTCGTGGTCTCGAAGATTCTTCATTCCAAATCCAATTCAAGTTTCTCTCATTTCAAACTTCGTTGTCCCGGTCCATCCGTATATATATAGATATTATATATTTATACATATATATAGAATTTATTCTATGGAGAATCGTACCTAGCTTATCCAAAGAATGATCGAAGAACACGAGTTAATGGGTGAAAGCTAATATTGGGAAAAGAAGCCCGGTAGAAATAGAGTGAAAGAGAAAGAGATAGAGAGAGAGAGAGAGAGAGAGAGAGAGAGAGAGAGAGAGAGAGAGAGAGAGAGAATTAATTAAAATTTTTGGTGAACTATAAACTTGAGAGAACATATCGCGGAATATATATCGCAGTACGTTGGAAGACATTGAACTTCGATCCCCTCGAATTCTAATAACAATATTAACAATAGTAGTAATAGTAATAGTAATAGTAATAGTAATAGTAATAGTAATAAATATTGAGAAAGGAAGAGATTAAAGGATATAAAGGTATTATTGTAAAGCAGTCGAAATTATAATTAACAAATTAGGCAAATAAAATTAAAAAAATGTAATTTCTTCCGCTATTGCATAACGTTCCTGACAACACGCCTCGTTTTCTTTGTTTAATTTTTTTTTTTACATTTTTTAATCAAAATTTTTTGTTTCCTTCAATAATCCATTATTATTTTCCATTTTAGGATTAAATGCAAAAGAGATGTTTTTTTTTTTAATTCGTGCCTTTACGAGAACGAGTTTTCGTCGCTTTCCCCGTGCCCCCGTACGAATACTGTACACGTTTGGAAAATTCGTTCGAAATTAGCATTAAAACTGGCGTTAAAAAAAAATGGCTCAATCCACGAGGGAGGTCTCACATGCAATATTAATTCGAAATTATCGTTAAGGGGGGCACGATAAACAAGAATGGCAAAATCATGATTATTAATGATTGTTTTTTTGTATTTGTCCAAAAGTTTGAAGTCATAAAATCGAACAATGGTAAAAAAAAGGCACGAAAAATTTCCGAGACGTCTGTAAATGCAGAATTACGAGATTTGGGGGATTTTTTTTTTTTCATCGGTGGTAAGAAAAAGAATCGTGAAAGACAGCGTGTGCTCTTTTTCGTTTGGTGGAGCGAAAATCGGCAATGAATTCGCAAGGATCGAGTGCAGCATGGTATGGTGGGTCTTATGAAGGGATTTAATAGAGATTGCAGACAGGCATATATAGATATATGTAAAGGCGAATGGAGTTTGAGGTAAAAAAAAAAAAAAAATGAAGACTTGCAGAACGAGACCTGTAGATACTTATCGTACAGAAAAGAGTGTACATGAAGCATTTCATGCTATCAGAGCCAAGGACTGATTATCTTCAATCTGTCCGTTTTATTCTTTTTTTCATATTTGTTTACATAATCGAGAAGACCGTCCGCGATTTCTGTCAAATTGTCATCCGTATCGGTGAGAATTACAAAAAAAATTATCGTATATTCGATATAGTCAAAATTTTGATCGATATTGTTGAGAATAATGATGAAAAAAAATATTTAAAAATATTTTTGCATTCCTTATCCCTGTCAAACGATATCCCCCACTTTTCAGGATGGCAATTTGTTTATTTTTTTTTTTTCGACGTCACGTATTTTGGCTCTTTAAAATCCGCAAAAATATATTTTTTCAGAAAATACTGACGGGACACTTTAAATTTAAAGTTGATAGGTCGAAACGATCGAGATTCAAGGACTTGAGACATAAGGATAGATAGACGAACAGACGACCGAGAAAAAAAACTCACGATTCTCTTTTCAGCTATAAAAAAAAAAAAAAACATAACAAACAAAAAATCATGAAAATTAAAATCAGTTGGACCGAAAGCAGTGTCAGTTGGCATGAAATGTCCCATATATGGTATACGTGCATGGAAGCAAAAGAAAGAGAGAGAGAGAGAGAGAGAGAGAGAGAGAGAGAACGAAGGAGTGTGAGTTCGAAAGCTCTTCGGATTTCTTTCGTGCCAAAACCGTCCTATAATCGTCGAACGGTGTCTGTTGGTCGAGGCTTATATTCCCATTGGGCAACGAGCTCTAAAGACCACATAATATTCCGACTGGTTTTTTTTTCCTCCGGACTTTTACCTTATTTCTTATTCATTCTTTATTTTTCACGACGCAATATTCGAGGAAATCATCCTGGACTGAGGGTGTATAGTTGGAACGCATAAAGTTGGAATATGTACAGTTGAAACAGTTGGAGCTGGAATGTGTAGATTTGGAACGTGTAGAGTGGCAACACGTAGTGTTGGAACGTGTAGAGTTGGAACGTGCAGAGTTGGAACGTGCAGAGCTGGAACGTGTAGAGCTGGAAAGTGTAGAGTTGGAACGTGTAGAGTTGGAACGTTTGGAGTTGGAACGTGTTCAGTTTGAACGCGTTCAGTTGGGACGTGTACAGTTGGAACGTGTGAAATTGGAGCGCATAGAGATGGGACGTGTAGAGCTGGAAAGTGTAGAGTTGGAACGTGTAGAGTTGGAACGTTTGGAGTTGGAACGTGTTCAGTTGGGACGTGTACAGTTGGAACGTGTGAAATTGGAGCGCATAGAGATGGGACGTGTAGGGTTGGAACACGTAGATTTAGGACGTGTAGAGTTGGAACGTGGAGAGTTGGAAGGCGTAGAGTTGAAACGTGCAGAGGTGGAACGTGTAGAGTTGGGACGCTTAAGATTGGAGCATGTCCAATTGGAACGTGGAGAGAGTTGTGTTGTGTAGAATTGGAGCATGTACAGTTGGAGCATGTGCAGTTGAAACCCCGAGAGTTGGAGCGGGTAGATTTGGAACGTGCTAAACTGAGACGTGTTCAGTTGGAATGTGAAGATTTGGAACTTGCAGAGTTGGAACGTCCAGAGGTGTAACGTGTCGAACCTTCGGAATTGGAATTTACATTTCAGTCGAAATTTTCAAACAACTGTCAGCCTAAATTCCCAAGTGGTCCAGGAAACGTCACGACATTAAACATGAACACTTCTAGCTCACCGGTATATAATTGGCATTCACCCATGGGACAAAGAAAATCCCATACGATTTAAGATCAAGCATGAACAAGCAAAAGATCACAAAACCCTCGACAATTCAAATACCCAACATCTTCTCGTTCACACTTCTTGGTTTTGTATTGGAAATCGGCGTTCCACGTACATTCATTGCTATGCCCATGAATTCCATAAATACTAACATAAGTACTTTTGTCGATGTTGCAAATCCCACCGAAATATCGCCCCAAGTCCATTCAAACGGCTGCCAAGATAGCTCTCTGTCTCACAGCGGGGAGTCCGGAGTCTCGCCAATTCGTCTCTCGATTTTACGAGCTTGATGGAAAAATGCAGGACACGTACGATACATACGGGACATTCCAGACCAAATTCAAGGGGGATTTAAAAATATTCTTCAAATTCTTCATTGTCCTGAGCTCTGCTACAAGTGCTACGATGAAAATAAAATATATAATTGAAACAAAAAAAAAGCACGGAAAAAAAAATTCCTAATATTTCTTTCGATTTGGCCTGGAATACCTCACACGTGTGTGTGTGTGTATGACGTACGAATATATGGGATCGGGCATCTACGGACATTTTTTTTTTTTTTGCAATATAGTCAGAAAGAGTCGTCGCATAAAAGTATCAGGGTGAGCACTCGTGGTATACATGGGGACTAGTAGCAGAGTCCCAGAGTATATGTGTCTGACTTATAAGTCAGACACATATACGTACGAGCTGGGAGTCGGTCGAGACACGTCTCTCTCGTTTTCGTGTATTACGATATACGTTTTGTGGCCGAAGAAGAGGAACGAGAGGAGTGCGAGAGAATCGGGGGGCGAGAAAACGAACACCCTGAGAACTGAAAAGTTTGCGAGATTACTGTAAAAGAAAGAGAAAGAGAAAGAGAAAGAGAGAGAGAGAGGGAGAGAGAGAGAGAGAGAGAGAGAGAGAGAGAGAGAGAGAGAGAGAGAGAAAGGGAGAGAGAAGGCTTTAACTACTGTGAGCTTTTTCTCTCTGTCTCTTGGTCGTGGTCTCGTTTCGGTACAAAGAATCGATATCCCTGTCATAAGCTGGCACAAGAGGAGCCTTGCGGTACCCCACGTGTCAGCTATTCTCTCTCTCTCTCTCTCTCTCTCTCTCTCTCTCTCTCTCTCTCTCTCTCTCTCTCTCTCCGATATTTCTCGTTTCACTCACGATTTTCCGGCAAAAGTTTCTCCCATCATACCCCGAATGAGCCACCATTATAGATTTGCGAAATAAGTAATTTAGCTACAAGACGTCAGTTGTAATTGAAATCACGTTTAACCCGAGGTTTAACCGCTGGGGAATTTTTTGATTATCATTATCAAATTATTAGCTATTGTTAATTAAAATTTAACAAAAATTAATAATAATAGTTTAATTCATTATTATTATTAATTACTGTTATTAATTACAAATAAATATTTTTCAATATTTATGTTAAAGATTTTTACGAAAAAACTTGCAAATTGTTTTCTCATTACGATTTTACATCTACGAGCAGATGGTTTTCGTAATTTTGGCTTCCTCATTGAGAAAGCTTCGTGATTCGTGCAAGTTTAAAAATTTCACGAATTTTTTTCTAAGATCGGCATCACCCTGCGAAATTCGGTAAATTATATTTCGGTTGATAATCTCAAATTTACGAACGTCAGAGCGGATCACAGATGTTTTTTTTTCGAAAATTTCAAATTTTTCTTTTTTTCAAATTTCAACCGCGAGCGATTTTCGATAAATTCAGTACCGAATGGCCTTGTCCTTCAGCCTATTGGTGTTAGAAAAAAAAAATTTAGTCCATTACAAATTTAGACATTTTTTTGAAATTTTCAAAATTACATGAAATTTGTAATATTTGAGGAATTTTTTATAAATTTGATTTTTCGAAATTTTGACCAGTTTCGAGAACTCTGACGTGAAGATCACGAAATTTTCTTTGTTTTCACGAAAACAAAGCTTTTTTTTTATTCCAAAGCAAAAGAAAAATTATTATTTTTTTTTCTTTCCTCGTGGAAAAAGCTTTGTTTCAGTGAAAAGCAAAATTAAAAAAAAAAAAAACGAATTAAAAAAAAAACAGTTTTGCCTGGTGTATGTGTGCGCGTGTGTAGAACGAAAATTGAAATTTTTTTTTGTTCTCTCCAATTTTTTTGAATCTCTACTAAAGAGTTTTTCAAAATTCGCGAGACTTTTGTTTTTTTTTAATTTTCAAAAAAAAAATTTGACAGAATAAATGGAATCGATGTATGGTTCTGAATAGCATAATAGATATAAATTTTATGAGATCTCGAAATTTTTGGAAAAATCTGAAAAATGATTTTGAATTTTTTTTTTTTTCACGAAATCGAAGCTTTTGGAGTAATTATGAATAAAAGGTGGAGAAATGTGAAATTTGATAATTTTCCTCGGTTCAGCTCCTCTCTCTCTCTCTCTCTCTCTCTTTCTCTCGATAAATTAATCCTCGCTGGTTGATTTGGATTTCGTCGTGACCAAAAAGGATGTGTGTACGTACGTAAAAGCCGTAGAGTCGGTTGGCTAGCGGTGGAGGACGGATTAATGGCGTTTGGCCGTTTGTCAGAACAGCCAGGAAATTCATATACACGGGAAATTTCATGCTGAATCGAGCATCATCCTGGGCATCAGCCTGGGCAATTCTTCACATTTTCCCCAATTTTTTTAAATTTATTTTATCGCTGTAGAAAAAATTTATAAATTTTTTCCTATTTTTATTTATTATGCATAATTTTTTCAGTATAATTTTGTGAATTATTGAATATTTGTAAAAATAAAAAAAAAAGAAACAAAAAAAAGTAAAACCTGAAAATTCCTTTGTTCAAATTTAGGCGAATATTTTCACATACCGAAAATTCTCGTTCCCTGGCTTATTTATGGATAAATCGTTGGCTCGATAGTGATAAATTCACAAAAGTTTGAATGAAAATATTAATTTCCATGAAAATTCAATCAAAATTTCACGTAATTCAAAAATTTTTGAAAAATCCAAAAAAAATTCACCAGCTATTTTCAAATTCAATACCGAATACAGTCGAACTTCGTTAACTCGAAACTCAAGGGAAGAGCCAATTTCTTCGAGTAAGAGAGTTTTAGTCTTATCGAGGTTTACGAACTACGGAAATCCTTGCAAGGGAACAAACTGAATCTCAGACTTATAGAGGTTTTCGAGTTACAGAGGGTCGAATTAACGAGGTTCCGCTGTATTGCTAATGCATGGATTATTCATGTGGAAATTGCTGGCTCGATGGTGGTCAAATTCAAGAAGTTCAGTGTCACCACAGTCCTTAAAAATTCAAAATTTCAAAAAAAGCTCAAAATTCCATAAAATCCGAACTCTTCGATGGATCGTCGCTAAATTCAATACCAAAAATTCTCGTCCCTTAGTCTCTATATGAAAAAAGTTTTGATCCGATAGCCAAAAATTTAGGAAAGTGTGAATTTTTTAAATTAAATTCATAATTCTATGCAATCTGCAATTTTTGAGCAATTTCGACGAAAATTGTAACAAACCATGGAGATTTATTGCCCAATTTGTGTGCGAAATCTCGGTACGATTGCTCGAGGCGTTCTCGAGATATGATTGCTTGAATTTTGCAAGACCAGCACACACGTCCAAACATTTTTTTTTTTTCTAAATGTCATTTTTTAATGTTTGGAAAGCTTTGAGCATTTTGATATGAAAATCTCGAAAGTTTTTTTTTTTTCATTAAAACAAAGCTCCCCCCCTGAGGAAGAAAAATTGATTATCTTTATTCAATTTAAATGACAATAACGAAAAAAAAAAAAAACCCTAGAAATTAAGATCCATCCAATTTCATGCTCTGGACACGAAATTCCCCATGCCCATGCGAGAGTAAAATTCGTTCAATTGCTGGTTTCTCCAATATGAAATACACACACACACACACACACACATACACAGAAAGAATCCCATGTGTTCGCGTAGCCCGTCATAGCGTCGGGGATGCAATTTAATCTCTCGACAAATGAACGTTGCCCAGAACAGCCCTAAATAGAGAATCACAGTGCGTGTAATAAATTGTGCGTTCCACCGCGTCGTTGGTCCACATACAGCAGCGTCGAAGTGGAAAAAAAAAAACGAAATAAAAAATCGATGGAAAAAAAATTAATTCAGCCCGACTGAAAGGGACTGAAGTAAAAAAAAAAAAAAGAAAATTCCCCCAAAAGACGAAAAATAAAGCACAAAAAAAAGTGCAATTAGTTTTGACATCGCGGTTTTCGGAACAAAAAGAAATAAAATAAAGTTTGAATTGTGAAATGATTATAATTAGGAAAAAAAAAAAAAAAAAAAAAAACCCATACACTTTTTCTAACATTTTTAAGTGAAACGATCTCTCAATTAAAAAGAAACAATTACAAAAAAAATTAGATTTGATCAGTTTTTGCTTCGTATAAAATAAATTCATTTTTTTCCAACCCTCAAAGGAGTCAAAATTTTTGATTTTTTGCTGCATTGTATTCGAACTCGCGGGGCTGGTTTTCGAAAAAAAATTCACCATATTCGTTATTGATGAAACTCGAAAGTGACGTCCCCCACAAAGCTGGAAAAAAATGAGTCGAAAGAGAAGGGGGATGAAGAGAAACAAAAAGATTGAGATGGTAAAGAGCACGAGGGATGTTCACGAGGGTCTGGAATCGATTGTCAGGATGCGAATTCACATCGACTTCCGGTGGCACGAGGCATACGAGAAAAGCAAATGTATAACGATGAAACATTAAGGGAATGATCGGCATGATTTTTTTTCCCTATTCAATTGAAACAACGACGCTGTATAACAAGAACAAGTTTTTTCAATAAAATTCAAAAAAAAATTTCATAAAATATGAATTTTTTTCTTTATTTTTTTTGTTTCAAAATTTAATACCAATCACTAATTTAAATATTCTTTTCGCGTTGAAATTATAAGACCGTGATCTCAAAACTTCTCCAAGTTCGAGTGATTACAGATTTTTTTTTAAATTCAATTTTTTTTTTTTTTCAATTCGAACCCCTCAAACAATTATTGTCAAATTCAATACCGTGTATTGAATTGTTCTATGACCTATTCACGTACAAAATTTTGCCTCGATAGCCAAACATTCGCGGGTGTCAGAGAGTTATTGAAAATTTTTTTCTTTATAATTCAAAAATTCGGAAAATCCGAATCCCTTGAGGGATTCTTGCCACATTCGATATCAAAGATTTTTGATTGCTGATCTATTTGCATAAAAATTTTCAAGCTGATGAATGAAAATTTACGCAGATCAGAAGGATTGCAGAGATTTTTGAAAAAATTCAAAATCAAAATTATTCGAAAATACGTTTTGTAATATTAATTTATAAAACAGATATTATATCCGAAAGAGAGAGAGAGAGAGAGAGAGCGAGAGAGAGAGAGAGAGAGAGAGAGAGAGAGAAAGAGTAAAGAGCAGGAAAGAAAAAAAAAAAATAGGAAAAGGGATGTTAACGCATGGGTTAAGCTCGAGGGAAATAGCGTAGGATTGATCAACACAAAAAAGCTCGGTTATTCTGAAAAAAAGGAGGGCAAAAAAAGAATGCGGAATGGTTGGTGAGAGAATGGGGAAAAGAGCTCTCTGCCTCGGGCATCAGAGAAGAGTCAGAGAGACCCTCTTTTACTCAAAAGGTTTCTATCGTTGAGGCTTTTCCTGTATTCGCACCCCTCATGGAGAAGCTTCTCACGGTACTTGACCAAGTTGTACTATAAAGGGACTAAAAGCCAACGTCAACAGACAGCAAAAGTTCCGCTCGCTATACTGAACTTTGATTTTGATGATGAAAATTTGAAAAAATTAATTTCAGCCTAAGTCAAAGACTTAAATTATTAATATTACTATTACTATTACTATTACTATTACTATTACTATTACTATTACTATTACTATTACTATTACTATTACTATTACTATTACTATTACTATTACTATTACTATTACTATTACTATTACTATTACTATTACTATTACTATTACTATTACTATTACTATTACTATTACTATTACTATTACTATTACTATTACTATTACTATTACTATTACTATTACTATTACTATTACTATTACTATTACTATTACTATTACTATTACCATTACCATTACTATTACTATTACTATCACTATTACTATTACTATTACTATTACTATTACTATTACTATTACTAGCGAACAATATAAACAGAAACAATGCCAGATGTATACTTGGAAACTTTGAGTTGGATAATTTGAATTTATTTGACAATTTTTTGTGTTTGGCAACTTTTTGTGAGGACATACAAATGGATGCAAGGAAGTGTCTCAAGTTTTTCCACATCATCATCCACTTTAGTCGATTGTCATGAAGCTCGATGGAAAATTGATACTCGAATGGATTCCCAGCCTCTTTCTCTCTCTCTCTCTCTCTCTCTCTCTCTCTCTCTCTCTCTCTGAGGTCAAAAATAAATCGGTTTGAAGGAGATTTAAATCGAGTTAAATTTAATGAATTTAATAATTTACACGAAACTTCGAATCTCCTTTCACCCTGAATTCCCAAATTTACCTCAAACTTTAATCCTCCTCTTGCAACCTAAGTTTAACGAATTAATTCAGGCCGAAAGGCGATTGAAAAGTGTCCAACTGTCTCGATTCCATGCGTGAAAAAAATATAAATAATATATGGGTGGCTTTTGCGATAAAAAAAATATTACAAATTTTTTCCGATAAGATCGAACGATATTTTTTTTATTTCTACGAAGCCTGTCTATGGACTACTCCGCGTTGTCGTAACAAAAAATTTATGAAAATGTTTATACGTATTAATTCATGCAAATAAATATGAAATATAATTCTATCAGTACAATAATTATAATAATAAAATAATTATATCATTATTATTATCATATTACATTATATGACAGTATAATATGCATAATATGTAATTTTATTATTATTTTTAATTTTTTTTTACCGAGATCCCATAATTTACGTGCACATCCTGTACGAATATATCAACGAAAAATTACGCGTCAAGCTCTTCCAAGATCCTCTGAAGATTTCATAAGCGCGGCATTGAAAATCAGAGGATCAGTCGAACATTCGAACGTATAAGATAGTCATGACAAGCTCAACAGGTCTTGGAAATGAATATATTTTTTTTTTTCTACCTGACGCAGGATTGGCCCCGCAAGGTGCCAATTCGTATTTAGTTTTTTGTTTTTCAGGTCAAGGGTCATTTGCTAAATTTAATTTAATGGTCATATTGCGGCCCTTTCAGCGCCGCAAGTTTCAACAAGAATTTCTATATTGGGGTAGCCTCGAGAAAAAAAAAAACCCTACAGTCAAATGGATTGGATTTGTGCATCAGCGTGGCAAGGTGTGCAGCTGTCGACGTAGCCACAGACTATTCCTCTTGTTCCCTCAAGATCCCATTTCAATCTTCACCTTTTGTCCCGCGTGTTTATACCAGGACCATCGGACTCATACAGCTATAGATATAACGAGAAAATTTATCCCTCGCTCTCTCTCTCTCTCTCTCGCTCTCTCCTCTTCCTATCTCTTCGAAATCCTCGGTAAACTCGACCGCGAGACGTGGAAAGCCCTCAGAAGCTTCCAGAGGTTGGACAAGGATCAGGAGGTTGTTTGCCTCTTATATATATATATATATATATATATATACACAAACGTATATATATATATATAGAAACGTACATAGACGAGCTTTTTGGTGTCTTCGATGTCTCGTTGAGCTAATTTGTTTAATCGGCTGAATCGTCTCGCTCCACTCTCGGCAATTTGAGTGGCTTTTGAATAATTCGCGTTGCGCTCAGGACCTAATCCGTACCATCGTAAAGGCGAACCTTTTGACGTGGTTTTTTCGGTTTTCCCGCTTGAGTTAAACTTACTCTCCAATTTTTTCGGATTAAGATTCCATGATATTCGTCAAGGAAAGTTGATCTTCGAACATTGCAAATGAAATTTTAATTTTAAAAAATTCAAAATCTTTCAATTTTTCTTCAATCTAACGGAGAAGCTTTGACTTCGTGATCCAATCGTTATAGCTGGCGCTGGAATGTGTAGAGTTGGAACGTGTAGGGTTGAAACTTGTACAGTTGAAACGTTTGGAGCAGGAACGTGCAGAGTTGGAATGTGTAGAGTTGGAACGTGTAGTGTAGGAACGTTTAGAGCTGAAACGTGCAGAGCTGAAATGTGCTGGGTTGAAACGTGAAGCGTTAGAGAATGCAGAGTTGGAACTTGTAGAGTTGGAATGTTCGGAGCTGGAACGTGCAGAGTTGGAAAATGGAGAGTTGGAACGTGTAGAGTTATAACGTGCGGAGTTGGAACGCGTGGAGTTGGAATGTGTGGAGTTGGAACGTGTAGAATTATAACGTGTAGAGTTTAAATGTGTAGAATTGGAACGTGCAGAGTTGGAGCGTGGAGAGTTGGACCGTGGAGAGTTGGGACGTGTAGAATTGGGGCGTGTAGAATTGGTACGTGTATGATTGGACCGTGAAGAACTGAAGCGTGTAGAATTGTGACGTGTAGGATTGGATCGCGCAGAATTGGGGCGTGTAGAATTGGAAAGTGTAGACTTGGTGCATGTAGACTTGGAACGTGTAGAATTGGAACGTTTAGAGCTGAAACGTGCAGAGCTGGAATATGCTTGGTTGGAACGTGAAGAGTTGGAACGTGCAGAGTTGGGACGTGTAGAGTTGGGAACGTATAAAGTTGGGAACGTGTAGAGTTGGAACATTTAGTAGGAACGTGTGGAGTTGGAATGTGTAGAGTTGGAACGCGTAGAATTCGAACTGTAGAGCTGGAACGTGTTGAATCGGAATGGGCTACTGTCTTTTCGATATTGTTCGACCTAACTCTCAATTACGAGTCTACTCCTCACAGGACTACTGGTCGTACGTATGTACATTGGGAATAGAAAAAAAAAGAGGGATCGTCAAATCTGTCATTGCGATCTTATCGATAATCAGTCGGAACTCCATCGGTGTATACGGAACTGTCGAATGTTCAGCAAAAAGCTCATTTCCTGCCTTTCTCGTATCGTGAGAAGCCCGAGTCGTGGCTCGAATAATAAAGGAAGAGTTCGATGAAGTAAAAATATTAGTGTTTGTATCGGTTCGTTGAAATACCCGATAGATAAGGATAGTGTACGGATATAAAGAGGACGGTGGTGAGGCGTCTAGCGGAATGTAAAAAAACACTCCTATCGAGAGCTTTAAATTAATTTGTCTCTCAAGTTCGAATTTCACAGCTGTACTAACTATCTTATCATCTGCACAAATTTTTCAACTTAAATTTACAAGATTGCGATCTTTAATACATATCGTTGCTGTTTTTTTTTTCTTTTTCCAATACACTTTTTAACACAGCTGACATGAGATTAAAAATCGTCAGATAATACGACGCTGTGAAAGTCTTCAAAGGATTCCTGAGCTCGTTGTCGTGTTTCGTACAGAGGGATAAAAAAAAAGTTTTATTTTTTTATTTTTTCGCTACCAAAATTCTCGCGGATAAAAATTTATTTCACCGAAATGGAATACGAGCGATGGGTTGAGGCGTAATCGTCGAAAGTTTTTGGCGAGTTGGCGCTGTTCGTGGTGAAATGAGAACAGAGCCAAAAAAAAAAAAAAACTAAAGAGAGCTTGGAATTTATCTCGAGAGATCGGTTTCGCGCCCAAGCCAGGCTTTGGGGAAAGGGGGATTGAAAAAAAAAAGTATCGCACATGTTTTCGGCCGTTTACCCCCGTACTGCCTTTGGGGGGATGTTTTTTTTCTTTTTCCCTTTTTTTTTTTTCGATTCACCACAACTGAGCACGAGAGAGATAAGGCACGAAGTCGTTAATTTATCCGAACCAAGGCGTGGGAGAGGCACTAATGGCCATCGACCCGATAAAACTGTCATCCTTCATCCTCAATCTTGGGGCCAAATGTTTTTATTCATTTATTTATTTATTTACTTTTTTTTTCATTCGGATTTTACGCTTTTTTTTCGAACGAGATGAAAAATTTATCGGTTTTCAGCCGGATAATTTCTGGAAAGTTGCCCGTGGCTACCGTCAGGGTATGATTTCCGCAACAAGTTAACTTTTGTGAAAATCGAAGTGAGGTGAAATATTTTTTTGCCAACTTGTCCAGGGCTAAGCTTTTGAAGAAATTTGGAGAATGCAATTTTGCTGGTTATGACTGAAATTATTTCTTCATTTTTTTGGCAAGTACTTTTATAATAATATAATAATAACAATAATAATAATAATAATAATAACAAAAAATAGTAATCAGAGCTGGGAAAAGTACCTTAAAGTACTTCAAGTACGAAGTACAAAGCACTGTAAGTACTTAAAGTACCTGCATATTCAAGTACCAAGTACCGCAAATACTTGAAGTACCAAGTACCGAGTACTTAAAGTACCGAGTACTTCGAGTACCGATTACCTCAAGCTCTGAGTACTTCAGGCGTTGAGTACTTAAAGTGATGCGTACTTCAAGCTCTGAGTACTTCAAGTGATGCGTACTTCAATCGCTGAGTACTTAGAGCGCTGGGTACTTAAAGCGCTGAGTACTTCAAGTACTGAGTATCTCAAGTACTAAATATTTGAAGTACTTGAGGTATCAAGTACTTGATAATACGTCAAGTATCAAGTATCAAATACTTTTTAAGTTTTCAGGTATACATCACGTAAGTTCTAGTACATATATTCGATTTCTTACGTACTCTTTAAGCTCATTTGATTTTGATTCGAGTACTTTTTGTATCAAAACATATTTTCACATTGTGCAATTCACTCAGGTTAGGCAGATTGGAACAGAAATATTTAAACGAAGAATTAGAAATGATTAAAGAAATAGCACTGACGATTGCAATTAAGATTTATTTAGCTTCAGGTTTGAAAAAGAAAAAATAAAGAATGTGATAGACGGATTGTTAAAAACGGAGTCATGCATTGACAATGACACCGTAACTACCGTAGCTTGAGCCCTTGAACGGTCATTCCTTGCAATCTTAACCGAAGATGGCGCAGAATGTTCCTCAATTATGTATTCATAGGCCTTATACATCTAACCATTAGCAAGACGTATTCAAAAGTACTTCTTACTTGGTACTTGTAAAAGTACTTGAAGTACAGGAAAGTACTTGGGAAGTTAAGTACAAATACTTTAAGTACGGGTCGAGTACTTGGAAATTTAAGTACAATACTTGAAATACTTTTAAAGTATTTTGTACTTCAAGTACTGTACTTCCAGTACATCGCAAGTACCGGGTACTTGAAGTCCTGCCCAGCTTTGATAATAATTAATATTTTAACTATTTCGTAAAATTTTGAAAGCAGACAGTTTTTTTTTAAATTCGAAAATTTTATAGCAAATATATATATCAAGGACTGTCATCGTTATTTTTTTTTTGCGAATTTCTCTCCTTTTTTTCGTTATTTTTAATAAAATTTTGGAAAAAAATAAAAATGAAAAATGATACATGGCCTTCTCCAAAAAAAAAATCGGTAGTTTTATCATTCAAAAAGTGACAAATCATTTAAGAAAATTTCGTTTTCGTAAAATTTATGTAATATGACACAAATTTCATGGGAGTAATTTTTTTTTTTCCTATGATCAATAGTTTTCAAGATTCATTCGTTAAGAGTTCAAAAAGAAATGATGAAATAATTAGTCGATTCGCGGAATTCACTCGACTACTAAAAAAACCGAAAAAAAATCATTAAATCGAAAAAATAAAAATAAAATACACTTCTATTTTTAGCATAGAACGCTGGGAACACTTTTTCGGGACACTGCAAAATATTGTGAGGTTTAAAAAATGAAAATTTCAGTTAGAATGAACTTTCCAATTCACTACTGGACCAAAGAAGACGAGAGAGAACGAGGGGATATAATGAGTGAACGAGAGAACGAACTCCCAAGGGCTGAATGTCTCTTACGAGAATGGCAACGCCACTTTAATCTACACCAAGACCCTTTTCAGAAAATTACACGCTACGACGCTTTGCAATCTCAGACAGTGTCGTGAGTCAAGAAAGAGAATAAGAGAGAGAGGAGAGAGAGGTATTCTTAGTTAGCATGGAAATTAAATTAGTCAAATCCATTAAATTTTCGAAAAAAAAAATTTTTTGAAATTTTAAATACCAACTTATTCAAAATTTTGATTGTCTGTTTTGGAAATCCTATTAATTCGAAGATATGCTGGTCAGAAAAATATCTGTAAATTCGCACCTCGAAAATTTCTTGAAATAAATATTAAAAAAACAATTTGTTCATACCGTTCTAAAAAATTGAAAAAAAAATCGACAACGCAACAAAAAAAAACCGTATCGGTCTGTATAATTTATTATTGATTCATACGTATTCGAGAAAATTAATAAATTCATTTTATTTGCCAAAAATGAAGCTTTACCGATAATTTGTTGAACAATTTTTTTTTTTATGAATTATTTAATAACTTTTTGGCATTATTATTATGAGGAATTAATGTTTGAAACGTCTTTGATATCGTTGATTTTTTTAAAGATTTTTGTCAATAAGCGAAGTATTAAAATTCCGATCAAATTGATTCTGATTGAGGCAGTCAGTAGTAACGGCCGTGTTTAGTCAGGCATTATAATTCGCACTATCGACGAAGTTTTTACAGAATCCGTATTTCTTATATGCTTGGATTTGCGTATCTCAATGTTCATCTATTTTCTCGTTGTTATGAATATAAAAATAAGTTGTACGGAATCTGAGGCTTGTGGAACAATATTTACTACTGCCTCATCGATTTAAAAAATTTACAAACGAGAAAATGAAATTTGTGAAAAATTTAGATATCAGAATGTTCATGAAGCTGCTTGAATTTTTTTCTAATGGAAATCAATCCTGTGAAACGCGAAGCTGGTGAAATGATATTTACCACTGCCTGTTAATTTGTTGTTAAAATTAAAAATTTCTTCAAAAATGGAATATTTTATTATCGATCGATTTTCATGATGAACTTTTTTTTTTTAATTAAAAGTAACAAGAGACTGGATAATCGCTAGAATATTTTAAATTGAAAATACCCGAAAATGACAATTTTGCGATAATTTTGGTAGCATTTGTACAGTACTAAATTTTATTGCACAGGTGTGAGCAATTAAATTTTTTTCAAATTAAAAAGGTGTAATTCAAGCGATGGCGAATTGAAATTTTTTAAATCACGATTTTTCCAATCCCCCTCATGCGTGAGTGCATTGCGACGTTAAATGTAAACTTTTTGATTATTTTTTCATCAATTTTCATGCTGTCCGAGTGTAAATTAAAACTTTTGGAAAAATCTAAAAGGTGCCTCATGGAACATTTGTACTCGATTCGTGAGAAAAATTTTATCAATTTTTATACAATATATCTAATTTCATAATTATATGCCGAAAAATAATTCATAGCTTTCTAATTGAATTTTTTTTTTTATAAATTGTTCATCACCCCAGCTAAATTCAATTTAAAAAATTAAACAATATTAATACGAACATGTGCAAAACAAAATAATAAAAAATTCAATAAAATTTATCTAAATATGAGCTATCGAAAAAATGCATCATGCATTATTCAGACCTTTAATAAAAAATTCACAATTTGTTAATTTCATAACGATAAATTTTCTGTTGCATAAATAAAAAAATTGTTATTTTTTTTGTAATATTGAAAACTAGTTATCAGTACCTTTTTCAATAGTATTTATTGATGTGTTCCATGTAACCAAATAAAAAAAAACTAATCGATCTCAAAATTTTCTACCCTAAATTATTATTATATTTATTTATTTTTTCACGACTTTAATACTGCCAATTTTTCGAATGAAATACGTACCCGATGAAGCGCAGAAAATCAGTGTTGCATCGAGCTGTCGTTGGTTTGATGAAAGCACGATATTCGAGCAGAGATTGCACTTGCATTTATATTCACTGTCGTGCAAATTGTTCAGTTGAAATTTTTTTTTTGCAACAGCTCGATATTTACACACACAAATTCTCTCTCTCTCTCTCTCTCTCTCTTTCTCTTTCTCTGTCTCTCTCTCTCGTTGAATTATTTTCGCGTCAGGTGAGTTCCAACGAACAAAAAAAAATAAAAAAAATAAAAAAAAAAAAAAATTCAACAAACCCTGAAGAGAGGAACGAGAATAATACGATAAAATGTCAGTTGAAAAAGAGAGAGAGAGAGAAAGGATTGGAATGAGTGTGCATGGGGTCGAAATGAAAATAGAATAAATTCGTTGCACCTGATACAGCTGGTCCGAGTCAGTAGTGCATATATCGAACGATGAACTGTGACAACGCTTGTAACACCGATGTTGTACATTCGCGCCCATCATCCTCTTCGCTTATTCCATTATTCGTCGTTTAATATACACACATATGGGGCATTTCCTTTGAAACTTTGTTTATAACGTATTTTTGCTTCCTCATGGAGGAGGCTTTGCGATGGTGCAATTTTTTTTCCGTTTTTAAGGGTTGGCTTTTCAGAATACCTCTTATGAGCCCATTTTCGTCAATCAAGAGCAAAATAATGAAGGATTGGAAATTTGGGTACTTTCAGGTTTTCGAAAAAATGGGCAAAAAATTGAGAAATTTTTTATTCGTCTTTTTTTTTACTAATTTCAGGCTCGGAGTGATCGGAAATTTTCAGTCCCAACTTTCTTCACGAGAAAGTTGGGACTCTATTCGGTGCTTATTCTTTTCGCAATCGTTTTAGCTTTAAAATGGAGCTTGGTTCATTGCGATACGAATTTTTTTCGATTTTCTACCGATTTTTAAAGTCGGACCATCGATTTTTGCCAATTTTTCCATACCCCTTGGACGAAAATTCGTCAATTTTCAAAGCGCTTTTTTCGATATAAAAATGATAGATATCAAGATAAATCCAACGCCATTCTCTGACTCTACTCAGGGGCTTTTAAAAACCCTCCCGATAAGCCAAAATCGGTAAATCTGGAGATAAGTTATGGCCATTTAAAATTTCGTGATTTTTGGGTTTTCGAAAAAGTGGGCAAAAATTCAAAAAAAAAATTTTTTTCGTCTTTCACCATAATTTTAGACCCTAGGCGATCGAAAATTATCTGCTGATTACGAATTACATCAAGTTTTTCCCTGAAATTAAAAAATTCGATATGAAAAGGCAAAAAAAACGAAAAATTGCATTTTTTCATTTTCTGAAATTTTGAGGGTTCACTAAAATCGTTGAAACGTTCCTTCTCGAAGGAGATATGACTATATTCAGTACTTGTATCTGTTCGTAATCGTTCAAGCTTCAAAATGCCGCTTGGTTCATCGAGCTGGGTTGATTTTTCGATTTTTTACAGATTTTCAAAGTTGGACCATCGATTTTTGCCAATTTTTCCATACATACCCCTTGGACTAAAATTCGACAATTTTCAAAGTGCTTTTTTTGGTATAAAAATTATAGATATCAAGATGAATCCAACGCCATTCTCTGACTCTACTCAGGGGCTTTTAAAAACGCCCCCGATAAGCCAAAATCGGTAAATTTGGAGATAAGTTATGGCCATTTGAAATTTCGTGATTTTTGGATTTTCGAAAAAGTGGGCAAAAATTGAAAAAAAAATTTTTTCGTCTTTCACCATAATTTTAGACCCTAGGCGATCGAAAATTTTCTGCTGATTACGAATTACATCAAGTTTTTCCCTGAAATTAAAAAATTCGATATGAAAAGGCAAAAAAACGAAAAATTGCATTTTTTCATTTTCTGAAATTTTGAGGGTTCACTAAAATCGTTGAAACGTTCCTTCTCGAAAGAGATATGACTATATTCAGTACTTGTATCTGTTCGTAATCGTTCAAGCTTCAAAATGCCGCTTGGTTCATCGAGCTGGGTTGATTTTTCGATTTTTTACAGATTTTCAAAGTTGGACCATCGATTTTTGCCAATTTTTCCATACATACCCCTTGGACTAAAATTCGACAATTTTCAAAGTGCTTTTTTTGGTATAAAAATTATAGATATCAAGATGAATCCAACGCCATTCTCTGACTCTACTCAGGGGCTTTTAAAAACCCCCCCGATAAGCCAAAATCGGTAAATCTGGAGATAAGTTATGGCCATTTGAAATTTCGTGATTTTTGGATTTTCGAAAAAGTGGGCAAAAATTGAAAAAAAAAAATTTTTCGTCTTTCACCATAATTTTAGACCCTAGGCGATCGAAAATTTTCTGCTGATTACGAATTACATCAAGTTTTTCCCTGAAATTAAAAAATTCGATATGAAAAGGCAAAAAAACGAAAAATTGCATTTTTTCATTTTCTGAAATTTTGAGGGTTCACTAAAATCGTTGAAACGTTCCTTCTCGAAGGAGATATGACTATATTCAGTACTTGTATCTGTTCGTAATCGTTCAAGCTTCAAAATGCCGCTTGGTTCATCGAGCTGGGTTGATTTTTCGATTTTTTACAGATTTTCAAAGTTGGACCATCGATTTTTGCCAATGTTTCCATACATACCCCTTGGACTAAAATTCGACAATTTTCAAAGTGCTTTTTTTGGTATAAAAATTATAGATATCAAGATGAATCCAACGCCATTCTCTGACTCTACTCAGGGGCTTTTAAAAACGCCCCCGATAAGCCAAAATCGGTAAATTTGGAGATAAGTTATGGCCATTTGAAATTTCGTGATTTTTGGATTTTCGAAAAAGTGGGCAAAAATTGAAAAAATTTTTTTTTCGTCTTTCACCATAATTTTAGGCTCTAGGCGATCGGAAATTTTCTGCTGATCAGAAATCACATCGAGTTTTTCCCTGGAATCTAAAAATACGATATGAAAAGGCAAAAAAACGAAAAATTGCATTTTTTCATTTTCCGAAATTTTGAGGGTTCACTAAAATCGTTGAAACGTTCCTTCTCGAAGGAGATATGACTATATTCAGTACTTGTATCTGATCGTAATCGTTCAAG
This sequence comes from Rhorus exstirpatorius, assembly GCA_963564615.1. Classification (NCBI taxonomy): domain Eukaryota; kingdom Metazoa; phylum Arthropoda; class Insecta; order Hymenoptera; family Ichneumonidae; genus Rhorus; species Rhorus exstirpatorius. The sequence continues at coordinate 18,165,394 of OY751322.1, read as the reverse complement.
CTTCAAAATGCCGCTTGGTTCATCGAGCTGGGTTGATTTTTCGATTTTTTACAGATTTTCAAAGTTGGACCATCGATTTTTGCCGAAAATTCGTCAATTTTCAAAGTGCTTTTTCGGGTTCAAAAAATTGAGATTCAGGGATAATTTAAATTGAATTCCCTGAGTCTACTCCTGGGCTTTTCAAAACATCCCCGATAAGCCTAAATCCATCAATTCGAAGCAAAGTTATGGACATTTGAAATTTGGGTATTTTCAGGTTTTTGAAAAAGTGGGTGAAAAATTGAGAATTTTTTTTTTGATCTTTTTGAATATTTTTTTCGAATAAAGTAAAAAAGCTTTACCTGCGGTACAATAGGCATGGGATATTCTTTTTTTCCTCTTAATTTCATGCCTTTCCCTTTGAGCTTAAATATCTCAATAAATAATTTGTAACGTTTTTTTTTGTTCTGAAATTTGCAGAGCTTTCAAGGTAAATTAACGTGAAATTTTTTTAAAAAAGCTTGACAGGGATAGAAAATTGGAAAGTCCTCGTAGTCATCCTGTAATAAAAGTATAATAAATAATAATAAATAATAATAATATCGACACATTGAGAGCTTTTTTCGCAGCCAAGTTTCTCCCTCGATCCTCGGGCATTATACGAAGAGGTAATATGTCAAAAAATACGAAACTCATGCGAGTCATTTGTCGAGGAGATCGGCAAAGATTTCACCATCCCTCGGCTTCTCGGTGAATTGCCAAGAGAATCGAGGACTCTTCGTCTTTCTCGTGCACGTGTTAACTCACAATTTGGCCCTTGAGGCAATCGCATTTACCCCCTCAACCCCTATTTTCATTCTCAATTCCTTGCACCCCTCCCTCCGAGCCATTCCCTGCTCGAATTCATCCCTTGCGGACCGCAGCTTTTTATCATTTCTCACTCTCAGCTCTTTTATCTCTTCTCGAGCTTGCGATACTGACCTGGGAAAATCGAGATAGGAAAATACTGCACGATCCATTATTTTTTTTTCTTTGCAAAAATATGATCCTTCCCTGTCTCGGGATCACGCGCCCCAAAAATTATCTCAAAAAAGGGGGATGAAGCCATTGTGACCATTAAAAAAAAGCCTCATTTTGGACTTTTTTCCTTAAAAAAAAAAAAAAAATCAAAAATGAACCTTTTTTTTGAGTGACCACGCAGGTGGTTTCATCCCCCTTTTTTTTGAGACGGTTGTTAAATAATTTTTTTTGATCAATCTATTTTTATTGATTTTTTAAAAAATTTTTTAACGAAAGCTCGAAGCTGAAAAATTATTTTTAGTTCACGAAAATTGGATAATCGAGAGCTGGGCTGATGAAAAAAAATCTGAAAAAAATCACAGACACTCCTAGTGCATACTCTGATGGATCAAAAAATTCTAGAACTCCGAACAATAGCGAGGGTTTTTACCTTCCTGAAAATCTTATGAATGCCTCATATATATATGTATATATATATATATATATATATATATATATACATTTATACATTTATACATATATTTATATATAACGTATTGGTACAGACGTTGAGCTTCGAGTAAAATGCGGGAGCACGATTCTTATTTCTGATACAAATCGATGCAGTACCTGATTTTCAAAGCCTCTCCCCCGAGCTGCAAGCTCTCTCAAGGGTGCGTGGGCTTCGTTTTTTTTCTCGTATTTTTCCATCACTGCGGTACTGCCATCGTATACGTAAAACGTCAGCATTTTTTCCCCCCCCTCTCGTTCTGGATTTGCGTTAGAAAATTTTCAAAAAAAAAAGAAAAATAAAAAAAAAACTGCGAAAAATCATGACTGAAAATTATTCAAACACCAAAAGGTTTCTTTCTGGCTATTATTATTATTATTATTATTATTATTATTATTATTATTATTATTATTATTATTATTATTATTATTATTATTATTATTATTATTATTATTATTATTATTATTATTATTATTATTATTATTATTATTATTATTATTATTATTATTATTATTATTATTATTATTATTATTATTATTATTATTATTATTATTATTATTATTATTATTATTATTATTATTATTATTATTATTATTATTATTATTATTATTATTATTATTATTATTATTATTATTATTATTATTATTCTCTTCACTTCACTGTGGACTATTATAAAAGAATTATGACGTTCACTCGTAAAAGGATGCCTCAAGGTCTTGTTAGTTAACCTTTTCGCTCCGGGGATTTTTCCTTTAAAATTGACCTCGAATTTTAGCTGAATTTCATGACTTAAATGAATGAACTTCTTATGACAAGTCACCACTCGGAGTGCTGGTCCATATATGGACCAGTCCCGGAGCGAAAAGGTTAATTAAATTTCAACGCCCTGCGAGAATTAAAAAAAAAAAAAAAACAAAAACAACAGCACTGGAGAAAAGTCAGAGAGTTCTTTAAAAAAAGAAGAAAAGAAAAACGAGCTATATTGCATTGAAATCGAACAAACAGGTTGACATTTCAAAAGGGATGAATTTGAACCAGCGAGAGCCTTTGAAGGATTGTAACAATCATTATTTCAGTCCGTCACTCATTTAACCGGAAAATAAAAGCTTTGCTTCCTCAATCCCTGAATATCCATGCTCGTCTCAATTCGCGATACGATGACGAAGTTGGGGTGAGTCTCGTCTGACCCCAAAGAAATGAACGATGTCCGGATCGATATTCGAATCGCGTGAAGGGGATTTCGATATGAAAGAATTATGACATCGCAGATCCCGAATATACGAGGTCAAAATAACAAAATTCAAATTGGCAGAGTGTGAAGGGTCGAGTGAATGCGGTTGCTGTTGTCGTGCATCAACGAATATCGGTTTTTGTTATCCGCTAGAGTTGTCATTCCGGTGAGTAGCTCATTCGTGGACACTTCTCATTGAGTACAGTTTTCTTATGAGGCCGGTATTTTCATTGAGGAAGATTTTTTTTTTCGGTAGAATTGTCATTTGGGAGAATTGTTCATCTGGAGCGAATGTTATTGGGCAGCGCTGCTCTCGGAGACTTGTATTTTTGTGAAAATTTTGTTTGGAACACATTCAAAACTCTACCGGTTATAACTTTACCGAAAAAAAACGACCGGGATACATTACGACTCTACCGGTTATAACTGTACCGAAAAAAACGACCGGGACACACTTGCAACTCTACCGGTTATAACTATACCGAAAAAAACAAGTGGGGCACATTTACAGCTCTACCGGTTATAGCTGCACAAGAGAAACAACTGGGACACATTTAAAACTCTACCAGTTATAACTATACCTAAAAAGACACATTTATAACCCTACCGGTTATAACTATACAAAAAAAAAAGACTGGGGCACATTCACAACTCTACCGGTTATAACTATACCGAAAAAAACAATTGGGACACATTTACAACTCTACCTGTTATAACCATACCTAAAAAAACGACTGGGGCACATTTAAAACTCGACCGGTTATAACTATACCGAGAAAAACAACTGGAACACACTTATAACTCTACCGGTTATAACTATCCCAAAAAAACAACTGGAATACATGTAAAACTTTATCAGTTACAACTATAAAGTAAGAAAAACAGCATTAACACTTTACCATGACCTACCGCAACGACTCCACCGGATTCTCCGACTCTCTAACTCTACCAAAATAGAGATTTTCTGAAACAACTCTCCCGAACGACAACTCTATTGGAAAACATCTTATAGATGCACGAAGAACAGTCAGCTGAATAAATGCATCGAAGCTTGGGTGGAGTTGTCCTGGATTGGGTCGGTATTCTTACAGAATTTTTATTTGGGACATATCGACAACTCTACCCGTTATGAATCTACCCAACAACAGTTGGCTTATAAATTTATCGAAAAACAATTCTACCGTATATAACTCTACCGCATAGTAGAAGTACCAAGTACTAACTATACGAATTATGAACGAGCATTAGCACCCTGTCACCGGATGATAACTCTACCGGAAAACATCTATTCTGTCTACGACTTACAATCAGCAGTGTGTGACACGTCCACCACAGAAAATGTGCCCTGGTAGAGTTGTAATTCGGTAGAGTTGTCCCAAGAGGTTTGGTATTCAAGTAATACTTTTCTCTGGGGTGCATAGATAACCTTACGAGTTATGAGTCTACCGAACAACAGGTCAACGAATTATAAATCTACCGATAAACAACTCCACTGGATATAACTCTACCGTATTTGAACTCTACCGAGTACTAACTATACGAATTATGAAAGAGCATTGTCACTCTGTCAAACAACTGTACCGAAATACAGGGCTCGTGAAAAAATTCTACTAAAAACAACTATTCGTGAGTGCGACTCTACCCAATGACAACTTTAACGGAAAACATCTGTCATGTCCACCAAGTACAGTCAGCAGTGTATATGATTGCGTCCGTTATATGAGATGCTTCCGGGTAGAGTTGTCTTTCGGTAGAACTCTTCTTTCGAAACGTTTTTATCGGGTAGAGTTGTCCCAAAAGGCCCGTACCTCGGTACAGTTGTTATCCGGTAGAGTTCGATATTAAATGCTCTCCGTACAGAGCTATATTGGAGTAGTTAATTTTTCTCCCGATAGATTTTTGTTATTGATAACATCGGCAGTCGAATATTGAATTACACAATTTTGGTTGGATTTCCGGTTTTGGGTTGGATTCCTGAATTTCGGACTATTGTCTCAACGAATGATGTCTTAAAGTGGGAAATGACCTACAGCTGACGATTCGATATACGTTCGGGGATTCCTTTCAAGCTATATCAATGAATTCCGAATGAATTACAATTTCTGATCGCGGGCAAACTGTCCGATGGCACCGTTGGGCTCTTTAACTTAAAATGCAAGGTCCTCTCGCGAACCTTTCATTCCCTACTTGCCGAGGCTGAAAAAAAAAAAAAAAAAAAAATTCCAGAGGGAAGAGCAACGAGGAGAGATGGAAATGAAAGGAGAAGATCGAATTCACGAGTGCACGACGAAAGATTTTAGTGATGGGTCGCAGACCGGCTGACGACGAGGCTTGGGAAAGGCAAGCCATCGACTTCCGGATAATTCGCATTTGGACCGGTTGGAGTATGGGACCAACGTGGGATGGATCAATTGAATATTCGACGAGGGGTCGAGAGCTCGAGCTCACCCATCTCGTTGCCATATTTACCAGCTGACATTATTTCTTCTCTCAGAATCTCGAATTATCCATATACAATTAATTCATTTAATTAACAGTATTGTTATAATTATTATTACCAATCAATACTGATTATTAATAATAATACAATTGATTAAATAAATTAATTATTAGAAAAAAAAAATCATACAGCAAATATTAGAAACAATAATAATAATATTAATGACAAGTGTCATTATCAATAATCGGTATTAATTGATGTTAATAATTATATATATAGAAGTTGGTGTGAATATGGACCAATTCGTTTGGTCGACGAGTAAACCTACCAAATACCAAATAATCATTGATTAATCAATTAATTATTAATTCGATTAATCAATGAATTAATTGACAAGTCATTAATTAGAAACATCCAACGAATCCTTTACCAAATTCTAAATTATTTTTTTGACCCCACTCGTACTGGTGAATTCAAGATAAAGTCTGTGAAAAAGGAATTTAAAAAAATTTTATGTCTGTGTTCTTGGGAAAAAAAAAAAAAAAAAAAAAAAAAAAAAAAAAAAAAAAAACGAGAATTGGGTATCCTCGACGAAGCGTATCTTATGGCCGAAGGGTTTCCATGCTACTTGGCCTCGGAAAATGTCCTCGTCTCAAGGAAAGAGACTAATATACAGACCAGGAAGAGCCAGAGAGCAAATAATAAGAGGAATAAAAAAAAAAAATATATAAAAAAAGACAGAAACACAGCCTTGTGAAACGAGGGATGATGGGGAGGGTAGAATGGAAGGCTATGGAGGGAAAAAAATCATTCTGTGGAAGGGATGAAAATACTGCAAAGGCAGAACAAAAAAAAAAAAGTGGCGAGGATGCGTAGACTGTGCGAGCATAGCGCGCGTGCTATCGATCCTAAAACGAGAGGGTACGAATCCCTCTGGGAGGAGTTTAGAGCTTTCGAAGCTTCGTCCTCGTAACAATCGAATTTTTTTTTTGTTTTTTTTTTTTTAATAATTTTCGTTTTTCTTTCAATATTTTCATAATTTTAATTTCATGAAATAAAAAAAAATTAATTATGCTTTTATAATGGGGACAAGTAGATCGGAAATAAAAAAAATAATGTTAATTAAAATGCTTATGCAACAATTAAGAACGTGGAGCTTGGAAAGATTTTTGAAAATTAAGAATTTTTTATAATGAATAATGTTATTGTGATTTTTTAAAGAATTATTCTATTATAATGAATAATAAAAAAATAACAATAATAATTTTATTGTTACTTAAAAAAAAAATCTTCGAAAAAATACTGTACGAATTTTTTTTAAGCAATTAATTCATTTATTAATAGTATTATAATTATTATTGATAATAATAATAAATGAATACTGATAATTAATAATAATACTATTAATTGAATGAATTAATTATTTAAAAAAAATTGCTACAGCATATTTTGAAAGGTTTTTTACAAATTCATCGAAGCTGATCTTGAATGATCTTCGTTGTTTAAAAATTACGATAATTTTATTTGCAACATAGTAATTGTGAATTAAAACAATTAATTAATTGGACAATTTTATTTATTTACTGTTCCAGGTAAATCACAAAAGTTCAGAAAATGCTACGAGTTAAAGAAAATTAAAATTCTACGATTGTTATGGATTTTAAAATGGTAAATATCGTTGATAAATTTGTATTTCATTATTTATTATTATAATTTATATAATTATTAATGTTTTTCTACGTTGATAGAACGTTCATTAGGTACGAATAATCTGAGCTTGCTCGTGAAAGAAAAAAAAATGTGTACAGTTAAAAAATAATTAAATTAGTTTTTTTCAATTAACGAATTAAAATAAAACATTATTTTTTTTTACCATTATATCAATCAGTGCTGAATTCTTACCTTTGATTTAAAGCTCTTTGTCACAGTGGAACTTGCTCTTAAAAAAAAAATATATATATATATATGTGCACTAAAATTTACAGTAAAATATGAAAAAAATGCAACTAATTTATTGCAAAGCGTGCTTGGCTTTGGCTACGAATGAAATACGCATCAATCAAAATTTTTCAATCTTATTAAATTGTGAAAAAAAAATTATTTATTTATGAAAATAAAACTGTGAAAAATGGTGAGGCTTTCATCTTGCTGTAAATGCCTCGTTTATAGAATAAGAAAAAGACCAAGAAATATACATACATGTATATAATTTTTTTTTTTTCTTTCATCGTCTCGTCGTTACGAATTTATATTAGATTAAGAGACTAGAGCGTGGGTTTATAGCAGGTTTCAGCTGGCTCTTAATACATTATCCATCACGACAAAACGAAAAAAAAAAGCGAGGGCGCAAATAATAAATCGTTATAAATTTTTATGTGAGACTTTGCGAAAGTTCATGAAACATGTGAATTTCTCGACAGTGATTTTCTTTTTTTTTCCCTCAAAAACTTCAAATTGTACTTGCAATTTGAGACAGTGTACTTGCAGTGAATCATTGATTTTTTTTTCAGTAATTAAAATCTAGAAAAAAAAAGACAAAAAAATACAGGCTTGTGTAAAAAATCATTGACTCTTCGATACGAATTTTATGAATCCGATTTGAATTTGGGAAAGTTTGAAAAATAATTTTTTTTTTTTTTTCAATTTGTTTGAGTCTCTACATTTGAATAAATATTCATTTTCAAATTCCTGGCAGTTATTTTTTTATTGACTTTATGAATGCATGAAAATTTTCGAACCCTCGAAGTATCTTGCCATTTCAATAACGACTGAAAAAAATTTATTTATAATTTTTTGAGAATGAAAATAACAATTTCTTTCAAAATTTTTAAAAATTACAAAAAGGTTTTTCCAAATTTTTTTTAACTCACAAAGAATTAATTCGAAAATTTTGACTGCTGAATACGACAAAGCCAAAAAAAGATTCAGGCTCGAGAGAGGGCACCACCTGTTATGAGTTTTATCGCCTCGTGATTTCCTCTTCCGGAAGTGGCCCTGACCTACGAGAGAGAGAGAGAGAGAGAGAGAGAGAGAGGGTTCAGGATGAGGAGATTGTCCCGGATCTCTATGGCAACCCACGATTCTCCACCTGGCAAGGTACAAAATCACGAGGAAGGGACACCCTTCGTTTTCATGAACGTGAACCCCCTCGAGGGACCTTTCAACCTTTACTGGGTAAAAAAAAAAAAATTCATGATTTCTTAATGAATTTTTCTGCAAGCCCAGACAGAGCTTTTTGAGAAACAAAATTATGTCCTATCACGTATTCAAGGAACATCTTGATTAACAGTATAAATAAAAGCTGAATAAACGAATGAAAAGTTGAATGAATAAATCTGATAAGTAGGAAAATAAATTACTAAATGATTTTTCTAAAAAAGAAAAAAAAAAAAAAAGAAAAATCCCCAAATCTCAAGTTAACAATATCGTTGCAATATTAATTTTTTTTTTTCTAACCGCACCCCTGAATATTCCATTTTATTTGGGTAAAAAAAATTTTCACAACTCGTGATAGAATCTTTCCAATTTTCTTTTATTAAAATTTTCCAGCTACCTTCCCCTGAAGATTTTATTCCTCGTTATTATTGCATTTTTAATGTAAAATCTTATGAATCATGACGTCAACAATTGATCATCAACAAAGGAATCGTTGATCATCGATTTAGAGGCTGAAATTTTTTTTTTTACAGTGTGTTAACCCTGGTAGGTTTTTTGTTTAATATTTTGAAAATACAAACCCTCAAAGAAAATTTAAAATTACATCAAAATAAAATCAAAATAATAGCAGTAATAATAATAATAATAATATAATATTGACCTCTAATTATTATTGATACGATAATATTATATTGAGATATTAATTATTATTATTAGGTAAAAATTTTAATTTTTACGAAAATGTTTTTTTTATTTCTCTCAAGTTAAAAAAAAAAATGTTTCGTTCTTTCATTTTATGCAACCATTATTTAAAGTATCGCTGACCAACTTTTTTGTTCATTAATTCACGTTATATAATATACATGTATGCGGCCCGTCGTTCCAACGAGAATTCGCAAAAATTCGAGAAGAAAAAGTAATTTCGAAATTCATGAAAATTCAAGATTGACGAAAAAAAATTTTTGACTCTCGTCAAATTTTTGGACACCCAACCTAAATATTTCACGCGCAAAGGTCAATGAAAATTCGATACATTTAGACGTTTTGATATATTTAGAATTTTTGTAAATTTTTTTTTTTCATCGATTTTACAAATTTTTTCATTTTTTATTTTTATTTTTTCGTTTAGAATATGTTTCAAACAAAATTATCGTTAACCAACGATTTTTATGAGTTGGAGCAACGACATGACAAATCATGGACAAAATTTCAGAGCTTTAGGGCTCGACGTATACATCGAGCTGGTATTTACGAGTAAATGTGTACATTTCTGTAGATACAGCGTGTTTGAACACCGGTGTACCATGTATACACCAACTGTAATGCACATGAATACATGCATGAGCTGTATAAGCATTCTTCTACTCTCTTTGAACATAGACACACACACACACACACACACACACACACATTTTCGTGTCTATGTGTGAATGTGTGTAGAAATGCACGAGACAGGGAAATACAGGAGTAATTGTATGCCTCGATGCAACAAGTGTGAGCACAGTTGGTAAAGCCTCTCCTATGCACACATTCATATAATATCTCCGTATTCATGGGTACCTCAAGAGCTTCCGAGGGATAAGCGAGTGAAACACGTAGATAGTGGGATATGTTACCTCTTAATTGTTTCACGAACGACATAAGCAGTTGAATAAAAATGAACTACATTGACAATCAATTCGAAAAATAATAATAATAGCAATAATAATAATAATAACAATAATAATGCCAACGATATAGGCCACTTCGAGAGATTCCAATCCTATTCACAGGCCCAATGATACACACATGTTATTCTACACAGGAATAATTTATTGGCAATTGGAAACAAACTTTTTCATTATGCAACTAAAAACTTTATAACTGAACACGTTCCAGCTGCTAAATGACAAAATTTCAATGTGCAAGGTAAAGCAGAATGGTTTTATTGATCATTGCTATTCGTGTACGTTAAAAATGTGGCGCATGTTCTGTTGAAACGTGTACAGTTGAAACATGTTCAATTGTAATATGTTCAGTTGGAACGTGTTCAATTGGAACGTGTTCAATTGGAACGTGTTCAATTGGAACGTGTTCAATTGGAACGTGTTCAATTGGAACGTGTTCGGTTGGAACGTATTCAGTTGTAAGGTGTTCAGCTGGAACGTGTTCAATTGGACCGTGTTCAGTTGAAGCGTGTTCAGTCGGAACGTGTACAGTTGAAACGTGTTAAATTATAATATGTTCAGTTGGAACGTGTTCAATTGGAACGTGTACAGCTGAAGCGTGTACAATTTGTACATGTTCGCTTAGAACGTTATCAGTTGAAACGTGTAAAGTTGAAACGTGTACAATTTGAAGGGATAAAGTTGAAACGTGTTTGGTTGGAACGTATTCAGCTGGAAAGTGTACAGTTGGAAAGTGCTTGGTTGGAACATGTATGGTTAGAACGTGCTCAGTGAAAGCGTGTGCTGTTGGAACGTGTTAAGTTGGACCGCGTATATTTGAGGCGTATAAAGTTGGTGCATGTTCAGTCGGAGCTTGTTCAGCTGAAACGTGTACAGTTGGAACGTGTACAGTTTGAACGGATAAAGTTGGTATTCGTTCAGTTGGAACGTGTTCAGCTGAAACGTGTACAGTTGGAACATGTACAGTTGGAACATGTTTAGTTGGGACGTGTACAACTGGAACGTGTGAAGCTGGAACATGTTCAGCTGGAACATGCACAGTCGGAGCGCATTCAGTTGGAACGTATACCGTTGGAATGTGTCCAGTTGGAACGTGCAGAGTTGAAAGGTGTTACAGTTAAAGTGGGCACAATTGAAACGTGTAAAATTGAAAAGTGCAGTCGGAACGTGTAGAGTTGGAAGGCGTACAGTTGGAAAGTGTACAGTTGAGACGTTCAGAGTTTAAACGGCTCACTGCTGTTGTTTTCAGTCTCATTATTTTTAAACAATTTAGGGATTTTTCTTCAAAACAAACGCGTATGTTACGTAACACCATTTTTTTTATTTTTTTTATCGATGTAAGTATATAGAAATGTAGTCAAAGAGCGGCTTTACGGTGTCGATTATGCGGAAAGCTTGAGATAATGTGCTCGCGTGGCTCAACGTTACTTTTTCAAACGATCCGAGGGATTCGTTGAGATGGCACACCTGTCGTTGCTCGTCTTCTCGCGAGATTTATAACCTTCGTCTCGTGTGCACGTGAGTATGCCCGGTATGAGACAGGAAGAGTAGAGTGGTACTACAGGAATAACACACCAGGAATGTATAGGCACATATATAATATATTATATATATTTAGGGAAAGATTTTTAAATTTTAAAGAAAACGGGCAGTATATTTGAAATTCATAAAAATGATACGATGCATAGACGTGAAGAATAATGTCAAGTTTCTCATTTTTTTTTTATTTTCAAGATTTCTAAAAAAAAAAATTGTGGCTTCGATTTGTGCTTGATTTTCTCGTAATCGTTCGAAACGCCGATTGGTTCATCGAGCTATGATTTATCAGCAATTTATCACAATCGTTCAATCAGTTTTTTCGGATTTTTTTTTTTCCCCAGCAAACTTCAAAGTGACAGTCTCGAAAGTTCATGTATCAGGATAAACCAACAATCGTTCTCTGAGTCTGCCTGCGGAGTTTTCTAAACATCCCAATCGAAGCCAAATCGATCCAGCAGAAAAAAAGTCATCATTACTTTTTCATGACTTTTTTGACTCGCATTCATTTTAGAGACAACGATTTTTTTTCCACTTTGAGGCGTTTGAAAAATCTATTATTTCGTTAATTAATCGTTGATTATGCGACACATCAAAGTTTTTATAAAAATTGATAAAAAAAGCAACCATGTTAAAATTGAAAAAAAAAAAACGTCAAACTTTGGATTTTATGTTTTGCGAAAATGCAAGAGCGTGAAAATTTTCTTAAAGCTCCTTTAAATATATATATAGGTACTGTGCAAATGCTTGGGGATACTTTACTCCAGAATTTCTCTCGGTAACATTCCGCGGTTTCAGAGATTTCGTGAATATTTCGTACGTCGTGATCGTCGCAGTGGTTTTCAGGCTCAGGGGTTTCTATTTCGGTTTACACGAGAAGCGGAACTCATCAAGTGTCTCCCTAATCTTCTTATTCTTGAAAAAAAAGCGTCGCAGAGAAATTTACACGAAATTTACCTTGCATTTCAAAATTAAACAATTTTTGTTTAGACCAATTTGCAGCAAATTTAAACACGACATGTCGAAAAAAATTAATATTTCTTATAAAAACGGGCCTTTCTGTAATTCGAAAAATAAATAAAATGAATAAAAAAATTTTCAAAAAATTTTACGCAGAACGACTTTTTTTTTTGCATTCAATTTTTCTTTCGTTAGATGATAAATTTTTGAGACACAGTGGCTTGAAAAAAAAAGGGTTGGCTGAAAATTTTGAAAAAAGTTGCAGCAAAAAGCTTTTTCGAAATAATGATAAATTTTCACGAATTTCAAAAATTTTTCGCAATAGATCCAGCATTTTTGGTGATCCCATATCTCGTGGAATGCCCCACGAGGTAGTTTGTAGATCGAATCGAGAAAGTATAATAATACGATATCGGTCAACGAAGAGGGCTGGTAAATACTCGAGACACGTGATAGAAGGGGTAGAGAGGCCAGAGACACCGGTGTCCCATTCGTGGTTTATTCAGTTGCACGAAAAGAGTCATTCAACCGAGATTTGTCCACGACTGACAACTTTTTTCACTCTTTTTTTCAGTATTAAAAAAAAAAATAACAACAAATAAGTAAAGAATGTATAAGGGAATAAAATCAATGAGAATGATTAATAAATTAATTGAGAAAAAAATGGGAAACTAAAAAAATATATTAAAACGTGTGTGTGTGTGTGTGAGTTTAAAAAAAATAATTTTCAAGATAAACGATGCAGAGCTGTGCAGCGAGAGCTATAAATTTTTTCTACTCACTTCAGAGTTAAAAAATTATAAAAAATAATCATAATTAATGGTAGAATCAAGAGTGGAATATTAAAAAAAAAAATTGGATTCCAAATTTCAAAAATGCTAAAATAAAAATAAGGCAAATGTTATTTTAATTTAAAAAAAAGGTGTAAGATTATTTGTGTGGAATAAAAAATTCAGTTGGATTGTGAGTAATTAAATGCCAAGAAATTTGAATAAGAAAAACAAATTTTGTTTACCATAAGATCGAAAATAATAAACTTACGACTATTGGAGTGCATTTCGTTGGACATTGTCGAGGTAATGTTGTCAAGTTTGAATACATATTTGTCCTCTTGTCAGCGCTTTGTTATTGTGAATATATTTATATTTATTATTTCGATGCTAATTCAACGGAAAATAAAAAAAAAATCAGATTTAGGAAAAAATTTAGAAATTTAGAAATTTTCAAAAAAAATTACTGTGTTCCCTTTGACTCTTGTAATTTTTGAGGTATCAGGCTAAATTTTTTTTTTTACACCAATGAAGTATCATTGAAGGACACTTGGTATCTGATTCAGCGAAAATAAATTAAAGGGCTCGTATTTGATTTAAAAAAATTTCTCGGAGAGTTCTAATTTTCCCAAATTTTAAGATCTTGGGCTAATTTTCTAAAATGTTGAATTAAAAAAAAGTTTCTGCTAGATTGTTACCCCAGTTATGTGATATCCAGTTAAAACATGGCAATACCAATAACTTATGAAATATTAAATATTTGGAAAAGTTTTAGTACCTCGAATCTCAAAAAAAAATGAAACTTCAAATGTCTGACCTGATACTGCCTTACCTACTTCGGAAGTTTGCACAATTTTTTTCTCATAATTTTTTATGAAAAAGAAAAATTGCCCATTACACATTTGCGTCAATACAAAAAGTGTTAAGACCATTTGAATTTTTATATAAATCAATTAATCGTGAAGAACCCTCGGGAGTAGATAAGGCAGTGTCAGGCCAGACGACTCAGAACGTTGCTATTCCGTTCGAATGTATATTTGTTTACAAATTTATTTATTTATTCATTTTATTATTATTAATTTTTTTTCTTCCATTTTCATTCATCCCATTATTTATTTGTTATTACATAATTTTTTGTAATTTTATTTCCATCAATTTACATAAAAATGAGCTTGGAAATCGACAATGCAATTCGTCAGAATCGAAAAGTTTTCATAGAGTTGACTCTAAAAAACAAAAACGTTTTTACGAAATGTCACAATTGTTTGGAAAATTTTTGTGCAAACAATTATGGAATTTTCTAAATTTTATATGGACAATCAAATGGTGGATTGTATTCCAGAAAAAAAAAGGAATAAACGAGTTGAAACTATAAAAAATTTGATGAATAATAAAAAAATAGTTATTAATTCATCACTATTAATCGTTATATCGTTTAAAGTATTACAAATCTTTCACAGGTTGTCAAATCACATATTTTTATTCGAATAATTGAATTTTGAATATACACTCAATTGGTCTGGTTTAAATGACATTTATAGCGATAATTTTTTTTTTTCAATTACTCACCTACTTTTTTCACTTTATCATCCAGACGTGTGATAAATGAAATTTTAATTATTGAATTTTTATTTTTCTCCATTGTCAACAAAAGTCTTTGTTAACATTTTGTGTTTTTGTTTACAAAAAATCTGTTACCTTTTAGTGAATGAACAACAAAAAAATTTCTCCACTGATTGTTGTCGTTTTTTTATTGAACATATTTGTCAATGGAGTGTCATTGGAGGAAAAAAAAAAATATGTATATTTATTGTCGCAAAAATTCTCAACGTTCTTCGATTCCTTTGTGAATGCGACAAATATTTTTATGACATCCTGACCTACTTTTATTTCATGTTAAGCCCCCAGGCGATATTCACGCTTTTTCGACCACCACGTGTCGTAGCTTCCGCCTCTACTCACAAGTATCGTGATTTATGGTTCAATTGAGAAAATCGGGAGGGAAAAATAAAAAAAAAAAATACTGCATTATTACGAGACTCAACGAAAATATTGCAGATACAAAACAAAAATGACAAGTAAAGTAAAATTTTTTTTTTCAATTTCTAATCGTTGAACGACTTAATTTAATCATTGAATAACTATTTTCCTCATTCGATTTCTCAATTAATATTATTATTAGATTGTCAATTTTAAAAATGTTGAAAAATAATAAAAAATAAACTTTTTTTTTTAAACGAGTAATTTTTTTTTCGAAACCTTATTCGGCTTAAACCGAAAAATATTTCGAGTCAATATTTTACCTGTGTACATGAACTTTCGAGAAAGGAATTTTCAAAAATAAATTTTCGTAAATTTACGAAATTCGCATCTCCGAAGCCAGTGATCGTAAGTCCTATTATCACAGGAGCTTTTTCAACGTCATATTGAATGAAATTTTGGAAAAAATCCAGGAATTCGAAAAAAAGATAGAAAAAGCTAAAAAAGGGAGATAGTTTGAACTTTCTCGAGTCAGCTGAGTCAGCTGATGCGTTTATTGACTTTTTTTTGTGTGCAAGTATTTTTTTTTTCATAAACCTCACTCAATCCTACGTAAAAAAGGTCCTGTGGCAATATAACTCATGGTTACTGGTTTCGAAGGTACGAATTTTTCCAAATTTACGAAATTTCATTTTTGAAAATCCGTATCGTTGAAAACGATGATGATGACTATAGATGCCATTGTCTTAGGACTTTTTTTTAACGCAAAATCGAACAAAGTTTTGGGAAAAAAAAACAATACTGGCTTGAAAAAAAAAAAGGAAAAAAAAATTCAACTGACGAATCTAAAAACTGCAACATCTCGTCAATTTTTTAATATTATTCGTTGGAATTTGGATAGAATAGTCAGTTGAATATTCTTAAAATTAAACAACATCGGTTTTTTTTTGTACAATAAATTTTGAAAAAATTTATAAATTTTTCAAATTTTTTTTGTTTTATTTTTTGCGTTCTTTGCTTTGTTTTATACACGTGCAAGGATTCGGGGCATCGATCGAATCGTAATTAAATTTCTGCTCAGCGCTTGACTCATCACGAGGTACGAAGTATAGGATCGTCTTTTGGATTTTGGGATTATGTGTAAAGCCGCCTTGAGCGAACGAAGTATAGACAACCACGTTAGTTTCCGCAGTCAGCACTTTTCTCTCTCTCTCTATCTCTCTCTCTCTCTCTCTCTCTCTCTCTCTCTCTCTCTCTCTCAAATCGTCCAATTAATCACGAAGCCCTGGAAGTTTACACGCAAACGTGGCCAACTTGGCTCATTTTCGATCTATCACTCTGTATATATGGAGTATTCCATGTAAGATAGCTAAAATGCATACATTTTTATTTTTAAAGAAATTGCGAATTAAAATTAGAAAAAAAATTGTTCCTACCTCTTTGAGTTATTTTTTTGAATTTTTTTAAATCTGTTTTTCAGTAGGAAATATATCGATGTTTTTTTTTCATAATACTCCGACAAAAATTTTGACGAATTTGTGATTTTTTTTGAAAATTTTTGAATTTTTCTTTGTTTTTTTTTCGAAAATTTTGTCAAAATTATAAGAATTACAAATTATAACTCGAAAAATTGAAAAATAGCGAAAAAATTCAGTGCGTTTAAAAATCCATTGCTCCGAAGTTTCAAAATATTATTCAAAATTCGAAAAAAAATTCAAAATTAAAAAAAAAAAAATGTTTCAAAATGATAAAAAAAAATTCATTCCGAATTTTCAAATTCCGAATTGCCGGGGATGCTAGTCATCTGTATGGAGTTGTGGGCTGAAATGCCCCATATGGTACAGATAATCTCTTTCGTGAATCGTTAGTCCTACGTCACGGAGGTGACACTCCGTTACTCTCAGAACGAGAGTTATATAATATTGCGGTGTCAAGGGATTCGCCGGAAATGCGATATAACACGGCTGAATCATGTCAAATTTTCTTTTCCACGGTTTCGGTTGTTTTTTTTTTTTTTTTTTTTTTTTCTTTTATACGTGACGAGACACTCTCGCGGACATTTTGCAACGAAATCTCTGTCCGAGAAATTTGAACGATTTTTGATACCTGAACAATGCTTTCGTGGCTAAGAAAATATTTCGATGTCCGAATTAAAAAAAAAAATGAAAAACATCCCTGTGATTTTTTCGAAATTTTTTTTTTCACTTTCTAAAACAACAATAATAATAATGATAATAATAATAATGGTCTGGGGCGCTTGAACGAAAATTTAACTTAACTCGGATGATTTTTTTGAAATTTCAAAAATTTTCGAAAAAAAATCAAGTATCATGGTTGAATTTCACCTGAAACGAAATTGGAAAAAGGCTCGAACAGCATCGTTTCATCAATATGACATATCTCAATAATAAATGAATAATAAAAATACAATTTAACTTTGCATATTCAAGAGAAAAATTGGGTCAACATTTCCTACTCTCTCTCTTGAGTAAAAAAAAAAAATTCACTTTCGCAAAGTAACGGGTACAAAGGTATTAATGGAGAATAAAGTGGTTAAGTAGAAAATTCCATTCTTGCTCAGCCATTCAATTGAACAGAAACAAAAGTGATTCGTACGAAGTTTCGAGCGAGTGTCGACCGAAATCGTACTGAATGTTGTTTTTGGAGCCCGTGTGTGTAACTAATACTAATGACAGTACTATTATTATTATTATTATTATTATTATTATTATTACAATTATTATTATTATTGTCAGAGTTGGGCAAAGTACATGAAAGTACTTCAAGTATAAAGTACAACGTACTGTAAGTACTGAAAGTACTCGTGTATTTCAAGTACTGAGTACTTGAACTGAGTGCTGAGTACTGAGTATTGAGTACTAAGTACTTGAACTGAGTATTGAGTACTAAGTACTTGAACTGAGTACTGAGTACTGAGTACTGGTACTTAAAGTACTAAATATTTGAAGTACTTGAGGTATTAAGTGCGATAATACGTCAAGTATCAAGTATCAAATACTTTTCAAGTTTTCAGGTATACATCTCGTAAGTTCTAGTACATATATTTGATTTCTTACGTACTCTTTAAGCTCATTTGATTTTGATTCGAGTACTTTTTGTATCAAAACATATTTTCACATTGTGCAATTCACTCAGGTTAGGCAGATTGGAACAGAAATATTTAAACGAAGAATTAGAAATGATTAAAGAAATAGCACTGACGATTGCAATTAAGATTTACTTAGCTTCAGGTTTGAAAAAAAAAAAATTAAGAATATAATAGACGGATTGTTAAAAACGGAGCCATGCGTTGACAATGACACCGTAACTACCGTAGCTCGAGCCTTTGAACGGTCATTTCTGGCAATCTTAACCAAAGATGGCGCAGAATGTTCCTCAATTATATATTCAAAGGCGTTATACATGCAACCGTAAGCAAGACGTATTCAAAAGTACTTCATAATTGGTACTTGAAAAAGTACTTGAAGTACAGTAAAGTACTTGAAAATTTAAGTACAAATACTTGGAGTACAGATCGAGTACTTGGAAATTTAAGTACAATACTTGAAATACTTTTAAAGTACTTTGTACTTCAAGTACTGTACTTTCAGTACATCGCAAGTACCGGGTACTTGAAGTACTGCCAAGCTCTGATTATCATTGTTAATATTACAAAATTGTATATAAAATTTTTGATTCTGTACTACATTTTGTGTGTGGCAAAACGGTCTCTTTTTTTCATCTCAAAATTCCAGAGAGAATGAGAGAAAGAGAGAGAGAGAGAGAGAGAGAGATAGATTCAAAGCCTGGAGAGTGGGAACGTTCGATATTGATGCTCAATTGTTCGATTACCAACGAGCCGAAGGGACTCTTCTCGTTCTCTCCTATTTTCCTTTTTCTGGACTTTCTTTTTTTTTTTTTTTTTCATTTACTTTCTTGCTCTCGCCTTTTTTTGGTCCACAATGCAGCGATATTTCCTGACGCTGGGAGGAGTAATAAATCGAGATCATTTTCTCTCTCTCTCTCTCCCTCTCTCTTTCTCTCTTTCTCAAAGGGTAAAATTTTCCAAGAGCCGACTGCACCCCAAGCACAACTTCTTTTTTCTCCCTTCTCTCACTTTCTCTCTCTCTCTCTCTCTCTCTCTCTCTCTCTTTCTTTCTCTCTCGAAGAAAATACTCGATCGTAACTAAAGAAAAAAAAAAAAAAAACGATAGTCTTCAGTTTCGTACTCGGAGACACATATGGGAGAGACGAGTAAAGTTTCAGCCGGAAGAAACTTTTGAGACTGCGACGACACTTTACCACTGCAGTAGAATGACACGAAAAGTCCTGCGTATGTGTGTGTGTGTGTTTTTTTTAATTTCTGTTTTTTTTTCCCCCTCGTTTCTCGAATTATCTCGTGGGGAATTTTTTTTACCCGATTTCGAAATGTTGCACTGCACTTTGGTGCACATAACCCTTTGAGGAGCACATTTTGGCATTTGAGGGACGCAGGTGGGACAGCGTATGTCCCACTGCGCCGCAAAGGGATAATAATTTACGAGAAACGAAAAGATTAAAATAAAAGTACTCATATAACGTATTGAGGAACGTCTGAATATTAAAAAAATCGTTAAAAACGACGATTTTATTGTTGTTGTTGATTTGATTTTTTTTATTACCGTTAATGTCGGAAAAATCGTAATTTATTCGAATTCTAAATCCTACGAATTTTAATCAAATTCAAGACGACATTTGTACTCACGTATTTTCATGCACATAAATAAACAATATCCGCTTATATATATATAAATTGTTTATGGTCGCCGGAGCTTTTTTTTTTTTTTTTATTATTTCATCGCGCTTCACTTTTTCCTCTTCAGTTGGGTTTGCATGCCGGCGCATCTCGTTATGAAAATATTCTCTCGGGTATGCATACGGGAGCGCGCGCCACGTAGACACGAAGGCGAGAAAGTTTTTTCAAACTTTTTGCATTACGACCACACCGGGATGGGCTCACCAATATATATCGAACCAGAGGCGATTTGATAGATCGGCAAATTCGTGAGATGTGGCAAGAATAATAATAACAATAATAATAATGATAATAATATAAAAAAAATAAAATACCATTTGCCGATAAATTTGCATGTTCCTTCGTAGATGAGAAAATTTATATATATAAGTATGAAAAAGCAACGTCACGATGGAATTTCAATATTTCGTCGCAATATCTCCGAGTAGAAAAATTTCGTCGGAATATCATTATTTTTGCATCTGACATTTTAAACGTCAAATGAAATTAACGATTGTTCGTCGATAAAAAAAAAAGGAATAAAAAAAAGTAACGAAGATAAATTATTCGAGAAGATTGAATTTTCGTTTTTGAAAAATTCAATTTTATTAAAAAAAAAAAAAAAACGATTTTGTTAAGAAAAAATTAATGCGTCGAGAATTTCAATGAAATCGCCAAAAAAAAAAAGAAAATTTTTCAATCAACAAACTGAAATTTTTTCGTGAAAAAAAAAATCCATTCTGCATGTCGATTGAAAACAAAACTGAATTTTCCAAAAAACGAAAATTAAATCTTCTTGAATAATTTATCTTCGTTATTTTTTTTTTTATTACAAATTTTTTAATTAAAATTTGAACCTCGAAACTGAAATTTTTTCGTGAAAAAAAATCCACTCTGCGTCAAGGTCCAAATTTTCGTATGATATTAAATGTTTAAAAATATTGTGGGATGACAGTGTTGATATTTTTTTTTTTTCTAAGAAAAAAAATCTTTATAGCATTTTTTTTTAAGAAAAAAAATAGTATTTTTTTTCTAAGAAAAAAAATCTTTATAGCATTTTTTTTTAAGAAAAAAAAAAAAATTACACAACCGTGCGCAAAGCGATGAGATAAAAATTGCTGAGAGATCGCGAAGCAAACTACAGGGGCCGGGGAGAATGTGCAACATGGAACGAAGAGAAAGGGTTTTTGGATGGAAGAACAACGAAGCGAGACGAAACTTTTACGAGGCTCATCCAGGACACGCCTAACGCGCCAGAGAGCGAGAGTTTAATAGAGCGGACGTTATACGTGCGGTTTGGTAGAGAGAGAGAGAGAGAGAGAGAGAGAGAGAAAGGAAAGAAAGGAGAATGCTCACATTTATGGGAAAAGAGGAAGAATGATTGATAACTTAAGCGGAAGAAGAAAAATAGTTATTGACATACTTGTGTCTCTTTTTATCCGAATACGTTTTACCAAAGATTGACAATCTTTCGGGTGCTCACCAATATCTGTGGTGGTTACGATATTTGTTAGATATATTTGTTTGTGTGCATGTGTACGAGATAATTCAGAATAAGTTGTAAACAATTTTAGACGAGACACTCAGAGGCTGCATATTCGTTATCTTTTCAATCACTATTTCAATTTCGGTTGCACAAACATTATCCATGAGAGGATCATTGATTGTACCACTCCCAATATATTGTACGTTATATTTTAAGTAATCGCTGATGGGATCTTTCGTAAAAGCTCCATAGTATCTTAGATACTATCTTTTAAAGTATCTCAGATATTATATTAGATGCTATATTTAAAAAAAATTTAGATAAAGTCGTAAACAGTAACTTTAAAAGTATCTTGAAAAGTTACTCAGATAGAATATTTTGTAGTATCATGGACAGTAACTTTTGAAGTATCTTGAGAAGTGTCTTAAGATGAAGCATCTTAAGAAGTATCTTAAGATGTAGCATCTTAAGAAGTGTCTTCATAGCATCTTTTAACTTGGCAGTGTCTTGAACATAAACTATTAAAGTATCATTAAAGCATCATTCAAATCATCCGAAAAATTATTTCAAGACGTATCTAATTGTTAGACAGTATCTTGAAAGGTATCTTGAGCTGTAAATATTACAGCATCTTTCAAAGTATTTTGAGAATTATCTTCGGTGCAGTATCTTTCACAGCATATTTTATTTTAAAGTATCTCAGATATAATCAGAATCTTTCACAGCATAGTATCTTTCAAAGTATCTCAGATATTATATTAGATAGTATCCTTAAAACTTTTTTAGATAAAGTCTTGAACAGTAACTTTAAAAGTATCTTGACAAGTTACTTAGATATAATAATTTGTAGTATCATGGATAGTAACTTTTGAAGTATCTATGCAGCATCTTAAGAAGTGTCCTTGTAGCATCTTTTAACTTGGCCTTTACAGTGTCTTGAACATTGACTATCTATTAAAGTATCATTAAAGCATCATTCAAATCATCCGAAAAATTATCTCAAGACGTATCTTAGACAGTATCTTGAGCTGAATATTTTACAGCATCTTTCAAAGTAATTTGAGAATTATCTCCGGTGCAGTATCTTAAGAAGTGTCTTCATAGTATCTTTTAACTTGGCTTTTACAGTGTCTTGAACATTAACTATTAAAGTATCATTAAAGCATCTTTCAAATAATCCTAAAAATTATCTCAAGACGTATCTTGGACAGTATCTTGAGCTGTATATTTTGCAGCATCTTTCACAGCCTATTTAAAAGTATCTCGAAGAGTACCATTATAGAACCTTTCGAAGAATACCGCAAAGTATCTTTATAACATCTGTCAAATTATCTAGAGACATATCTTGGACAGAACCTTGAAAACTATCTTTGCCTTTATCCTTTAAAGCATCTTTGAAAGTATTTGAACAACTATATTCTACAATAACTTGTATAATATCTCGAACAGTAGCTTCTGCAGAATCTTTTGCCGAATTTCGAGCAAAACATTTCATCATTGTACATTTCTTTTTCATTATCTCGCTCAGCATCTTTTCAAATATCTTGAAAAGTATCTTCAGTATCTTGTACATTATCTTTTGCAGAATCTTTAACACCATTTTTCATACTATATCTTTCACGGTATCTTTCTCATCATCTTTTAAAGAATCTTGTACAATATCTTTTTCGCGGTATCTTTTCCAGCATCTTTCGCATTATTCTTCCAGGCTATCAGCAATTCTGAATAATACCGCACACACAAGGGTGAATAGAAATGGGATTATGGACAGAATGATAAGGAGAGAAGAGAGAGAAAGAGAGAGAGAGAAAGAGAGAGAGAGAGAGAGAGAGAGAGAGAGAGAGAGAGAAAGAAACAGTAAAAAGGGTAGGTTTCCTATAGAGAAGAGAAAAATGTCGTTCCGACCGTTTCAAATATCCGCACATATCGGCCGAGAAACGTATACAGTATATACAATCTGCTCATGTTTTATATGATACTTTTGTCGCCGCTATACATAGGGGAAACAAATAAAGTACAGTCGCACGAATGCACAAAACCCGCGGGTTTAACCATCTCTCTCTCTCTCTCTCTCTCTCTCTCTCTCTCTCTCTCTCTCTCTCTCTTATGCACACACAATGCCATATATATAAAAATAATGTGAACGATGCCACAAATGGTGCCGGCTTTTATATGTTTATACTGAAAGCACGTGGACGTAAAATACCGTGGAAAAACCCGACACTAACGTTTTCACATATGATTGAAAAGCCAATAATATCTATATCGCATGAGACTCGCTCGCATCTGGAATAAAGTAAATATTCATAAATCGCGTTGAACATTGTTGAAAATATTGACGCGAGATTGTTGCCCCGTTGGAGCACAATTAAAGCAAAAAAAAAAAAAGTTTTTTTTTTGTCGGCAATACTGTAGGAGTTTTTTGTGAAAGAAGATAGCAATCATTGCCGAAACAGATTAGTCAAAACTCCTTTAGATGACCTTTTCAAAAATGTCCCTAAAATCAATTCACTGGTTGACCATGATATCCCCTCTGCTTCTGTACTAATTTTCAATGATCATTCACCATGGGAGTCACATCGAAATCCATACGGATTTGCCTAAAAATGTTGAGATCCATTCGCCTCAGGACTGCCAACAGGATATAAATTTCTCGTTGGCCAACCAGCGGTTTTATGCCCCAGTACCGCGTCTAGAGCAACCTTTTTCATCGACCAAACTCATCCCCCAACCTCGTAATTCCGTTCGTCCTATCAGTCTTTCGCGTTTCTGGATCGTCTCATTCCTCTTTCCCCTCCCCGTATGCGAGACAAAGCACCCGGAATGACGGTTAAAGAGGGAGAGGCTGGCGTGGAGTGCAAGGGTTTAGGCAAAAGAGCTTGATGCTGGTAGACGGATTTCCGGAGGATCGTCACCAGCACGCCCCGTTGCCGCGCATAAAATCCCCCAAGGCTTTTCAAAACAAAGACACGGAACAAAAACGTTTCGGGTGAGAAAAACAAGGAAGATCCTGAGCCAGCCAATTTAACTTTCGAGACCTTCCAAACCGGATGCAACGAAACTACACTGCCCCATTTTAATGATCCTTGCGACAGCCTCGATTTTCATGATCATCCGAATGTCCACCTTGTTGTGGCTCGTTAGCACGAGATTGATGTGGCATCAACTCTGTATGACGAATTATATGCGGAGGACAGGTCAGAGCTGCAACGCTGGTTGAAATTGAGCTGTCCAATATGCTTTGCCCGATGATTGAACTGGCAGGTCGTGGTCTTGTTGGTCCGACAATATGTTATCAAGCTATTCCACTTCCCATGAATTCCATCGAAACCACAAGCACTGATAAATCTGAGTCACGAATATACGAGAGGACGTTGGACGGAATCAGGAACAATGAGGAACGGGCAAGTATCTGCCTTCTGATAATTGACAAAAAGATTTCAGGGTTTCTCATCGATGCTGCCCATCGAGAGTGCCCAAGTGTTTTCATCAGTCAAATGTGTGTGTGTATGTGTGTATGTTCGAGAAACAAGTCCTTGGAATCCATAGTTACGAGTCAACGAGAGTCTATGGTTCTGTAGATATCGTCGTCACTGTCGTTGCCTCTCATGCTCGACGTTTGTCGACGAAGGACAGTGTATAGATCCAGACGTTTCTTGGCAAAATGCCATCAGACCAAGTTCTCCCGAAAGCCCCAAAGCGATTGCTATATTCGTTCCATATTCCCGCAGTTGGTATACATTCGACTCCGACGATACAACGCGCTAGAAACCATCGCAGTATTGGACAACCACCAACGAGAATCTGGTCCCTAACACCACGCGAAGCTCCGTTGCGAGACTTCTCGTATCGCGGTGTCTACCATACACACGTATCTCCCTTCAGTTCGATGCACAGGGCAAACATCATGCACTAACGTGGAGCTTTCACCGGTTTCTCGAACGGAACAAGAGATGAGGACAACACGTCCTCTCTCTTTTGTACCCTCACTCTTTCTGGGATAGTTGAATGAACAGACTGCCCTGTTGGCAACGAGCTGCGCAACGAGATACCCAAGCCTGTCACCCGAGTCTATCAATTTGGGGTGCGTTTGATCTCTGCTAGGAACTATCATCGCGAAACTTTGGAGAAAGAGATTGCTAAGGAGCTGCATAGTTCTTGATCGACTAGGAGCTGGGAGGGAAGGTTTGGAACCTTCTGAATGAAGCGGAAGTTTTTTTGGCTCCTGGAATTACAACACGGAGCCTACAACTGCTGATTAGTGGCCCAGAGAAATTAGAACTGTTCCCAAATTTTGATGCCCACTTCTCGCCCAAGAGTTAGGACAGAGCTCCGGGATGAAGCCCCACTAAAGATAAGCCAGAGAATTCTAGCGATACTGGAACCTGACAGAGGAAGAAATTAGCGGATACCCAAACTTGTCACGTGAGTTAACCACTTTTCCATGCGTTAGATCCCTGCTAGAAACTATCATCCCGAAACCTTTGAGGAAGAGATTACTGAGGAGCTGCACAGTTTTTGATCGACTAGAAGCTGGGAGGGAAGGTTTTGAACCTTCTGAATGAAGCTGAAGTTGTTTGGCTCCGGTTATTACAACACGGAGCCTATAACTGCTGATTAGTGGCCCAGGGACATTACCACTGTTCCCCATTTTTGATGTCCACTTCTCACCCAAGAGTTAGGACAGAGCTCCGGGATGAAGCCCCACTAAAGATAAGCTGGAGAATTCTGGCGATACTGGAACCTAACAAAGGAGGAAATTAGTGGATACCCAAACTTGTCTCGTGAGTTAACCACTTTTCCATGCGTTAGATCCCTGCTAGAAACTATTATCCCGAAACTTTTGAGGAAGAGATTGCTGAGGAGCTGCACAGTTTTTGATCAACTAGAAGCTGGGAGGGAAGGTTTGGAACCTTCTGAAGGCAGCTGAAGTTTTTTGGCTCCGGGTATTACAACACGGAGCCTACAACTGCTGATTAGTGGCCCAGGGACATTACCACTGTTCCCCATTTTTTATGCCCACTTCTCACCCAAGAGTTAGGACAGAGCTCCGGGATGATATCCCGCTAAAGATAAGCTGGAATATTCTGGAGATTCTGGAACCTAACAAAGGAGGAAATTAGTGGATACCCAAACTTGTCTCGTGAGTTAACCACTTTTCCATGCGTTAGATCCCTGCTAGAAACTATTATCCCGAAACTTTTGAGGACGAGATTGCTAAGGAGCTGCACAGTTTTTGATCAACTAGAAGCTGGAAGGGAAGGTTTGGAACCTTCTGAATGCAGCTGAAGTTTTTTGGCTCCGGGTATTACAACACGGAGCCTACAACTGCTGATTAGTGGCCCAGGGACATTACCGCTGTTCCCCATTTTTGATGCCCACTTCTCACCCAAGAGTTAGGACAGAGCTCCGGGATGAAGCCCCACTAAAGATAAGCTGGAGAATTCTGGCGATACTGGAACCTGACAGAGGAAGAAATTAGCGGATACCCAAACTTGTCACGTGAGTTAACCACTTTTCCATGCGTTAGATCCCTGCTAGAAACTATCATCCCGAAACTTTTGAGGAAGAGATTGCTGAGGAGCTGCACAGTTTTTGATCGACTAGAAGCTAGGAAGGAAGGTTTGGAACCTTCTGAATGGAGCTAAAGTTTTTTGGGTACAACTGGCACCTGGCATTACAACACGGAGCCTACAACTGCTGATTAGTGGCCCAGGGAAGTTACCACTGTTCTCCACTTTTGATGCCCACTTCTCACCCAAGAGTTAGGACAGAGCTGCGGGATGAAGCCCCACTAAAGATAAACTGGAAAATTCTAGCGATGCTGAAACCTAACAGAGGAGGAAATTAGCGGATACCCAAACTTTTCCATGCGTTCGATCCCTGCTAGAAACTATCATCCCGAAACTTGAGCAAGAGATTGCCACGGAGCTGCACAGTTTTTGATCAACTAAGAGTTGGGAGGGAAGATTTGGCATCCCCCGAATGGAGTTGAAGTTTTTTGGCTCCTGGTATTCCAACATACAGCCTAAGAACTGCTGATTAGAGGCCCAAGGGAATTATCGCTGTTCCCCGTCTTTGATGTCCACTGTTCATCCAATAGGACAGAGCTCCGAGAGCGGAATCCTACGAAAGGTAAACTGGGAAATTTTGCTGAACCTGGCGAATAATAGAGGATGGAGCTACTAAAATTCTGAGAAATAGTGCGACTGGGAGCAAAAAGAAAATTGAGCTTGTACAGGAAGGTGAAGTTTGAAGGGGAAGCGGATGGAAGTCGAGGGATTTGACAAATATTACGAACGACTCGGCGAGGTAGCAAGAGCAAATGAACGAAGGTTCCGTAAACGTAGTAGCGAAAGGTATGATTGCAACGTAGTGTGAAAATTAAAGAGGCAGGAAGATGTATATGCCTGCCAGTGGAATTGTGAGCTAGGCGACGATGCTGGCGGACAACGATGCCGAGTTTGTTCAGGGACTGAGCAAACAGTGGCAATGTTTACCCTGCGGAAGCTTTGGTAAGGACACATCCGAGTTTGAAGCTCTCCCCTCCCTTCCACTTCCTCCCTGTTCCGAGGGGAGCGCGGGTATTCGGGATTCTCTGAACACACAGAGACTCTTGTTATGGTCCAGCGTGGATCTATGGGCTGACCGAAGCAACGTGTAGTATACGCTGTTCCGGCTGGTCCTGTTACGTGGTTTATGTCGATGGCCCCGGTCAAAGGTTTCGTGTTTTGGGGTGGAGCGAACCCGCGAGGATGCTGTTCAGGCTACAAGAGCCGATCGTACGAGCAAAAGGTATCCGCACGGACAACCCAGAGGGTGCCAAATGCCACGAATCACCGAGCTACGCATTAACGATCGTCAGCCGGTTGCGCGGTAAAGGATAATCAGAGAGCAACCCTACCAACGGTTATGTCCTTGTTGTACAGTGACTACCGATACCCGGGGTCATTGTCCTATACGTATACACGTGTACGTAGTTTCGTTAGTTCTGATTATTGGGCTAGTCCGTGGGTGATACGATGTTATTGGGGATATGAGGCTGGTCAATGTAGCACCTATGTCTGTCGGTGGCTTTCACGATTAGGAAGCAAATAAGAGCGACTGCGGGGCTGGGGAAAGTGGTGATTGATGGAATTCGAAAAGCGGGAATTATGGAGCTGAAGGGTGGAGGAAGCCTCGAATGGCGGATGAGTGTAGAAAGGGACGAACCGTTTGACCCTTTTTCGTTGATTAAGCTCCGGGAGAATCTTCATGAAATGGTCGGAGTTAGGGGGCAAAGTTCACGTAGAAATTAACCCTCGAATCCGTCCCTTTTGCGATAATGATGATCGCCCATGCTTATTGCACGGGATCCGGTTTGAGAATTGGGATACAACACCCATGCAAACGCTTGATTGCACGGTTAATTCTGAGCCCGGACGCGTCCCGGACAACCCTGGCTGGTTGCCGAATCAAAACCATGGACGAATCATTATATTCTGTGGGATCGTCTGCTTTCATGGACCAAACAGTTTTCAACGCAAAGGCCCATACGGTACATCAAATTGGACCCTGACTCAAAGCGGTAAAGACAATGCGTGGGTGACCGGTAATCGAAATATGATTGGATTTCAATGAAAATCAGTTTCATTGGGTTTGTCGAGGCAACGAATATCGAATTCGTGGCAAAAATTTGAAAATTCAAGATGGCGGAATCGATATGACTGAAACTTGTTCGATTAGAATGAAAATTGGTATGCGACAGCTTTCGAGGTTGCTGATGTAAAAAAAAAAAAAAAATGTAAAAAATTTTTAAATAAAAAATGGCGCATACTTCACTAGCCCAACGAGCCTGGAACATCTCGCCGTAAGTCTCACTGCCATAATTCAAATTGAGATTCGGACGAGCGTCGTTAAATTATTATACATAATATAATTTTAATTTACGGACGTGAATAAAGCCCGGAATAATCGTACAGTTGAATCATTGTGCAAGTCCTATTACCGTTGCGTATATCAAACTTGAATTAATAGCTCTGTACTCGACTCTAACCTCACTAGCCGTCTCCCTCAGAAAGCAATAATACAATTCTCTGCTTATCCTCATATCTCTCTCTCTCTCTCTTCGCAAAATATTCGGAATAAACCGTCGTGCACCCTCCTCGTTATGACGTAAATTATCATCCCCCGTTGAGTATAATAATTTCATTTGGAGATTTTACGTGTTGTACGCTAAAGACAGAGAGGAAGAGAGAGAGAGAGAGAGAGAGAGAGAGAGAGAGAGCGATGAGTCTCTGCTGCTGGTTCAACGTTTTTCATCCCCCTGGGAAATACTCTTCCTGGTGCAGATGACTAGGATGTAAAAAAATAGGAAAAAAAAAAGAAAAACCAGGCTATACTTACTGTTAGAGATCAGAAGAATAAATTAAAACAAGATAAGAATTAAAATGATAAGGAGGCTTTTTACATAGTCAGCAATTTTTTGTGCTTCAACTCGAAACGCTGCTCAAACTACACGAGATAGAGCAAAATTGCACATGAATCAATTTTCAGGCAATTAAATTTTCTATAAAAAAAGTCCTTAGAAGCATACGTCTACGATCAATAACTTAGGCGTGAAAGGCGTCCAAAGTTGAGAAAATAATTTGAAATAAAAACTCATTTCACGCTGCTGGATTTACTTGAATTTATCGATAAACAAAGCTTTTTAGGCATGCAATGGCTTTCCCGTTATGTCTAGTTGACAAATGAGTTTTTGTGCTTTTCATTCAACGCTAACGCGGTGGCATGTGATTTAACAACTGATAGGTACACTGTTCTGCGATTTCACAAAAATCATAGTTCCTCGTCACCCCAATTAGGGCGCTCTCCACTCATCCCCTATTAACTTTTGTCAAATATTGTGAAGAACTTTTTTATATAAAATTTTATTCCCTGAAAAATTGTTCTCTGCCTAATTTACTCTATCTTGCATAGTTCGGCAGCGTTTTGCGTTAAAGATCGAAAAACCGTGAACTCTGAATTTTTTTTTCTGCAACGAAAAATGTTAATACTTAAAAAAATTATAATTATACATAGGATTAAAATTATAGGATTATACTGTCGTAAAATTTATACGTTTTTGTCAATGTCAATTACCATCGAACAGCGCTAAAAAGAAACTCTATACATGGTTCTAATTCGGTTTTCGAGAGCATATAAAAGATAAAGGTTGAACGAATAAAAGAACCAAAGGATGAAAGAAAATTTCTGAAAGAAAGAAAAGAGAAGAAAATTGTATCGATTGTTCACGAACAAAAATGGCTTGACCCCCATGACCTTCAGGCTTGCATTCCGTGGGTTACGTATCATTTTGTTTGCTTTACCGAGGTCCAAGGGATGGGACACGTGAGAATTTTGCCATTTCCGCACCCCCATAAATTAACTGGTATGAGCGTGTGCAATGACAACGCGTCTTTACTCCCTCTCTTGCCCTCTCTCATTCCCTCCTAATCACCATCCCACTCGTGTACTATGCTGCATTTCCGGGCTTAACTCCAACACGGGCCAATGCACCATAAAAGCCGTAGGGCAGAATGGGAGATTGTCCTGTATATATATATATATATATATATAGGTATAGACAGGAAGTTTGCTCGTCGCTCCTGTAAAATACGGCAAGAGCTTTTTTTGGTATCAAAATGCAGATATCAGGATGAATCCAACGCCATTCTCTAAGTCTACTCAAGGGCTTTTAAAAACACCCCTGATAAGCCAACACTCGTTGATCCGGAGGTGAGTTATGGGCATTTGAAATTTCGTGATTTTTAGATTTCCAAAAAAGTGGGCTGAAAATTGAAAAAAAAATTTTTTCGTCTTTTACCATATTTTTAGGCTCTAGGCGATCGGAAATTTTCTGCTGATCACGAATTACATCGAGATTTTCCCTGAAATCCAAAAATTCGATATGAAAAGGCAAAAAAACGAAAAATTGCAATTTTTCATTTTCTGAAATTTTGAGGGTTCACTAAAATCGTTGTAATGTTCCTTCTTGAAGGAGATATAACTCTACTCGGTACTTGTATCTCTTCGTTATCGTTCAAGCTCCGAAATGCCGTCTGGTTCATCGAGCTGGGTTGATTTTTCGATTTTTTACAGATTTTCAAAGTTGGACCATCGATTTTTGCCAATTTTTCCATACATACCCCTTGGACTAAAATTCGTCAATTTTCAAAGTGCTTTTTTTGGTATAAAAATTATAGATATCAAGATGAATCCAACGCCATTCTCTGACTCTACTCAGGGGCTTTTAAAAACCCCCCCGATAACCCAAAATCGGTAAATCTGGAGATAAGTTATGGCCATTTAAAATTTCGTGATTTTTGGATTTTCGAAAAAGTAGGCAAAAATTGAAAAAAAAATTTTTTTCGTCTTCCACCATAATTTTAGGCTCTAGGCGATTGGAAATTTTCTGCTGATTACGAATCACATCAAGTTTTTCCCTGGAATCTAAAAATACGATATGAAAAGGCAAAAAAACGAAAAATTGCATTTTTTCATTTTCTGAAATTTTGAGGGTTCAATAAAATCATTGTAACGTTCCTTCTCGAAGGTGATATGACTTTATTCAGTACTTGTATCTGTTCGTAATCGTTTAAGCTTCAAAATGCCGCATGGTTCATCGAGCTGGGTTGATTTTTCGATTTTTTACAGATTTTCAAAGTTGGACCATCGATTTTTGCCAATTTTTCCATACATACCCCTTGGACTAAAATTCGTCAATTTTCAAAGTGATTTTTTTGGTATAAAAAATGCAGATATCAGGATAAACCCAACGCCATTCTCTAAGTATACTCAAGGGCTTTCAAAAAACCTCCCGATTAGCCAAAACTCGTCGATCCGGAGATGAGTTATGGGTATTTGAAATTTCGAGATTTTTAGATTTCCAAAAAAATGGGCAAAAAATTAAAAAAAATTTTTTTTTGTCTTTCACTATATTTTTAGGCTCTAGGCGATCGGAAATTTTCAGCTGATCATGAATCACATCGAGTTTTTCCCTGAAATCCAAAAATTCGATATTGAATGGCAAAAAAAACGAAAAATTGCCGGCTGTCTGTCTGTCTGTCTGTCTGTCTGTCTGTCTGTATGTCTGTTGGTCTGTCTGTCTGTCTACCTGTCTGTTTGTCTGCGCGTCGGTTTGTCTGTCTGGATGTCTGTGTGTCTGTGTGTATATCTATCTGTCGGACTGTGTATAGATATATTTATCTATGTATGCATACATATATCTATTTATAAATATAATTATTATCCCAACTTGGATTCTAGACATTGTTTTAGTCTCACACCGGCCAGACCGGAGAATGGGGGTTAGTCCGGCAGGACAAAAGCGTCGGAAAGCTCCGAAACTTTTCGTTGTTCTTGCATGCTGCATGAAAAAAAATAACATAAAAACCTAGCAAACCGCACGCTAAGCATTCTCAATGTGGAAAAAAAAACAAAGCACAATAGAGCCAGGCTCCCTAGGATGATGATGGAAAAAAAATGAATGGAAGAAGAAAGGAAAAGAGAGAGAGAGAGAGAGAGAGGATATGAAAAAAATGAATAATAAATGAAAGAAAAATAACAATAAGGTTGATAAAGCGTCGCGGAAATGAAAAAAAGGCGGACGAGCAGTGAGAAAATTATCAGCGAAAAAGTATGGGGAGGAGGAAAAAGAAAAAAAAATTAGACTTCTCTCTCTCGCAGGCTAGTTCTAACAGAAGACGATGAAGAG
Organism: Rhorus exstirpatorius; assembly: GCA_963564615.1. Lineage (NCBI taxonomy): Eukaryota > Metazoa > Arthropoda > Insecta > Hymenoptera > Ichneumonidae > Rhorus > Rhorus exstirpatorius. The sequence continues at coordinate 18,132,171 of OY751322.1, read as the reverse complement.
GAGATGATAAGAGATTGTAATTACAAGGATATGGTTCATTCCATGTCAATTTTACAAAAAAAAATAATTCAAAATTTGACTTCGAAATTCATGGTTTTCTTTTTCTGAATCGTTTTCCGAAAAATAGTCATTCACTCTTGAACTAAATCTTTCTGTTTAAGAAATTTCATGATTTTTTAATTAATTTTGTTTTTAATGGCCAGTATTTTTTTTTCGAAAAGTTCAGTCAATTTTGCCGAAAAATCGTCCCACAATGATATCACCTAGGGTCGATAGTTGGTACGTTAAAAAATTTGCAAGTTGAGAAAAGTGAAATTGTATAAAAATTCTATCTCCGAAATTTCGATCCTAGGTGTCTCTGACCATGGGAAATTATTTTTATATAATCTATCAAGGGCCATGAAAAAAAATACTGGCGATAACAAAAAATGTTTTTTTTTTAGGAAACACCAGTTGCCAGTGTTTGAAACTATTTTAAACAGAGACTGTGAAAAATGGTCTTACCTCTTTGAAGGGCTTTGAAAAATGCTCTCGACTCAACAATCATCTCACTTTACGAGGAAAGTTTCATGTGTGTCGTCATGTAAATGAGGTGGGATGAATAGATAAAAAGTTTCCTCGGAGTCTCACAATTGGACTTTTGCTGAAACAGAAAAACGCAAATTGCACCAGCCATCTCCTATTCTTTCCTTATCACATCATCACACATGTATATATATATATATATATATATATTATATACATATATATATATATATATATATATATATATATATATATATATATATATATATATATATATATATATATATATATATATATATATATATATATATATATATATATGGAGATATCCATTCAAATGGTCATTTAATCTACCCTACTCGTCTATCGATCGAGTGCCCACGTTGAGAGAAAATTTCATCTTTTCTTTATGCTCCCACAAATGGAAGAAATGTCCTCTTCATTTCTGTTCTGTGAGATTTTTTACTTTTAGCATTCTTGTGCTCTCCAAAAGGGTTTCATTCTTTTTTTCTCAGCTTTCAGCTTTTTTCCATACATCCCTTCCTTCTCTCTCTCTCTCTCTCTCTCTCTCTCTCTCTCTCTCTCTCTCTCTCAGTCATTTCTTCCGGCTTTACTTTTGTCTCTTGTCCCTCCATTCTGGAAAAAAACTGCGTCAGGATCTTTTTTTTTTTATTTTCATTGTTTCACCCAGAGTAGCCTGGCTTTATGAGAGCATGAGCTTCCTCTCTCGCAGAACAAACGTGAGAGAAAGAGAGAGAGAGAGAAAGAGAGAGAGAGAGAGAGAGAGAGGAGGAAGAAAAATGTCACAAGGTTTCGAGACAAACTGCCGGGTGAATAGGACAAAAAAAAAAGAGCGAAGAGCAATTATTTCACCACGAGAGCTTGCACACCAAGAACGTACATTTCGAGCCATTTGTGCTATACAGCGTTCGTATACGTGCAGTTGAAATTTCGTGCGAATTTGGACCATCAGTTTCGTCAAAAAGTTTCGGATAAGAATAAAATTGTCAATCGAATGAAAAATGGCTTTGAATTTAAAAAAATTTCAGTCCGAGACTCAGGTTAACGATTGAAAAAAAAAAAAAAATTTAACCATTTTAAAATAATTCTGGCTTTGAAAGGGATTTTTTTTTTATTTCGTATTTTTATGGATAACATTTTTTTTATTTAATCGAAAGAAGTTTCTTGTTAATTTACAAATATTGTCTCCAGAAAAATAGCCGATACGAGATCAAATGTCGAAGTGTATGAATAAAAGAATTTATCGTATAAACAATGGTAAAATAGAACTGTTGTTTTCGAAAAATGAAATGAAATTTGAAAAAAAATGCATTTTTTTACGTAATAATTATTCCATTTTTATTCGTAGAAAAAAAAAAAAAAAAAACGAGCTGGATCGATCCATGTCAGCTTTCGACATATTTCTCATATCGATTTTGAGAATAATAAAACAAAAATTAACTACACCATTTTCAGTAATATCTAGTTAAAATCTTTCAAAAAATATAATAAAAAAAAATTATATAATTTTGAATCTACATGACCGTTATTTGATAAAATATATATATGTATATATATTAATTAATTCTCAATTGTCTTTCGTAATCCAAATAAAATTTCGTATTTTATGCTCAACTGGTCCAAATTCCCACAAATTCCTCTGTATAATAAATATTATAAGCGAATAGGATGTATAAGGGAGAGAGAGAGAGAAAAAAAAGGCTCAACGAGATAAAAGCTCTCTCGTACTCGATCTGCTTTTTCCTCCCCTTCGACAAAACCCTACTGGAATTTTTAATTCGTCGACGCTTCTGTGCGAAATTACGAAAATTCTTGGCTCGATTTTGCGTTTTTTTTTTTTTTTTTCTTCATTTCCAGCTCCGGGCTAAACTAATATACTTCGTGAGGTAATTTTACGTGTGATGCGAGCATGGGAGGCTAGAAGAGGGAATTTTTAATATTGAAATTCACGTTATGCGAATTTTGACATTATATCGTGGATTTTTTCAATATCGAAGAAATAATTCGAGTCTACTTTTTTTTTTCAAGAATCAAAACACATTAATTTCGAAATATTTTAATTATTTTGTTTCAATTGTTTTTTTAAATTTTCACTCAGAATAATTTAAAATATAACTATTAAGAAATTTATGAAAAAAAAAATATATAAATTTATAATTTAAATTATTTTAATAATTTTCATGCAAGAGACAATTTTTTTTTTTGCTGAGTGATATTCTTTATTCAATTTTACCAAGATAAAATTAGGTGAATGAATAAAAATAAAATAGAAGTCCTTTTTTTGGTCTACATTTTTTTTAAACTTGAAAAAAAAACGTCGTTAGTTTTCGTTCGAGAAGACATGTTTGAAAAACAGTAAAAGATGCTACGAAAAACGATTAAAAAAATATATATTCACGTAAAAAAAAAAGAAAAATCAATTCGGAAGGTATTTTTTTTAAAGAATTTCAAAAATCGTATTTTATAAATTTTTGACGAGAAAAATATTACGATGAAGTTGAATGTGTACGAGAGGAAACATAAAAGAGAGTAATGTGAGGCTGTCATGTTGGAAGTGGAGAAAAGTGTTTGAGAGGACATAAAACAGCTCGAGAACTATCAGGGGGTTGTGTGAGTTTTGTGGATTTTTTCACAGTACATCGAACATAAGTCGCAGTGTGAAAGTGAATTATATATATATATGTCAGTAAATTATTATAATTTACTACCTCGAATTTTTCACAAAACGAAAAAACAAGTTTAAAAAACAATACTGTAAAAAAATACATTATTAATATATTATATCATTTAATATATATAACATATTTATTTGTATTTTTTTATATATATTTTTCCCTGATAGCCCAAGAATTTTTTTTTTTTATCACGGCTGATACAGAAACGAAAAAAATCGAGAGGATTTAGGTGCCTGGATCCTCAAGGGAGGGAAGCTTTTGCTCCTCAGCCACGAGAGAAATTTTACGAGCAGCAACCCCCGTGACAAGATCACTTTCACACGTGTTTCGCTTCCTCAAATTCTTCAATTACCTTCGCCCTTTTTCTCAACTAACTCCTGTTCTCATCAACCCCTTTGCAGTATTTTTCGCGCCCCCTCCCCCCTTCAACCCCCGAGACTAATTCAGTTAGGTGGGCTCACTCCGATGATTGATGAATGGGAACGCGAGTCTTTCCCTCCAACATCCCCCTCTTAACCTTTCCTCTCAACCCCCAACCCACCTCCTTCCTCTTTCTTTCATCCCTACGAGTGGCTGCGAGACTCGGCCTCTTTCTCGTTCCCCTTGGCAACTTCCTGACCCTTGTGCACTTCAAGCCTCTCCGCAAAAAAAAAAAACTCACCACCAAACCCCTTGAACCTCTACCAAAGGTATCGTATATGAGTTAATCTACGTTAAATTAACTTTAACGGATTTTCACTTGGTTATTTTTTTTATTTTATTTTATCGCCCGTTCAATATGTCGTACGGGGCAATGAAATAATTAGCTGTGATTTTTTTCAGATTTTTTCAACGATTAGATTTCCATTAGTTAATGAAAGTGTGAAATCAGCTGTAGACTTTTATTGGAATTTTTGTTTGAGGACACGGCGAAGATTGTTGTTGTTGTTGGTGTTTTTTTTTACGAAATAATTGATCAAAAAAATGTTGCTGGGTGAGATTTGACATAAAAAAACAATCAGGCCTGTAAATAATTATGCAGTAAATTGTTGCTGGTGTCAAAAATTATGGTTTTATTATGAGTTACCAATAGCTAGTTACTTTTAATGATGAAGTTATGAACTTGAATTCAAAGTTTCATGCCTTATTTGGAGTTGATTACAAATTACAATCTCTATGCGTCACTAACCACGATTTCTTGCGAATAAAATTTTTATTATTCACTGTACCTCATAAGTTACATGTTACAAGTGTATAATATGAAATTTGGATAACTCAGTTACCAAGGACAATTTTAATGTGTATCACCTTGTTTACAATAATTTTAATACGTAATTGTCCCTTGCAAATTAAAAATTGAAATAACAATATTCAAGCGACCCTTGCGAATTAAAACTCAAAATTGTAAAGTATAACCCCTTCTTATTTCCCTGATAAACAAGAAATTACAATTTGCAAATTGTAACAGCTGGTTGCAGGCTGGAAAAAAAATTAATACCGAGAGTTGATTTAGCTTACAATTTCTCATATATACGTATGTAATGTTTTGTCTGAATTCCCGCGTCCTCGCCCTTCCATTATCATCCCCTACGCCCCCTGAGGCGCCTCGTCACACAGTCTGCCGCACTGCTGACGTAACGGGCCGCTGACGTCACGCTCTTGATGCAAGCTCGCAAGGGGCCAATGTGCTTGCAACCCACCAATATATATATATATACGTTTCGATCTGTTTCAACCTATTCTTTGTTGCTGTGCAACCCTACCTTGTACTTTTATCTACTATATATTAGTTATATATATATATCCATCTCCCTCTTTCTCCCTCTCTTTCTCCGTTGTCCCATGAATCGAGTTTTCCCCCTTTTTTTTTATTCGTTGCTTGTTTTCATCGTCTACTGGGATTTTATATGATATTAGCAAACATCGGGCATGAAGAACAAAGTTATACGTCTGTTTACGTGTCATCATGTATGAATAATTTATTTTATTTCTCATAGGAGAAAAATATGTATAAATGGAACATTTTTTGTTTGTTATTATTGACCAAATATAAATTAAATACATCCTCTGTCGACACAGCTTCGTGTTTACATAGGTCCATCAATTTCGTGTTAACCGAACCACTTTGTCATGGTGTCAATCGATCGGCGTAAAATACACGGTGTAAATTGACACCGACATTATTCCTTGTACGACAACGTCTGACATGTCCCGTAACATAGCACGATACCGTGTAACTATCAGTCTTCATCCCAGATGTTGTTGATGAGTCAATCAGTTAATTTGTCAGTTCAATAAATAACTGGTTCCTCAGTCATCGACTAATTAACTAACTAGCTCGTTGGCTGTTCATTGTCTAACTATCCGGTTAGTTGGTTAGTAGATTGCGATCGAGTTAGCAAATGATTAGGTATGGGATTAGTTGGAAATTTAACGAGTTGTTCGGATAACTAAATCAATGACTAGTTATCTAGCCACTCGGTAACTGGCTTTGTAACTAGTAGGCTGAGTAACTGAGTAACCAGCTAGCGAGCTGGTCGATCAACTAATCATTTGGTTATATAAATACGTACTAATGATGAGTTTGTCACTAATTTAATAACTGTTTAGTCACTGAATAGCTATTGGCTAACTAGCCAACTCGTTTGTTACTAACTAGCGACTACTAATTACTAACTAACACCTGACTAACTACAAGCTGTTAGTTAACTACTAATTAACTTCTAACTGATAACTCACAAACTATCTACTAACTAACTAATAATTAACCACTGACTAATTAACTACTTTAGATTTGCCCGAGGCAGAAGTGGAACAATATTCTTATCAACTAACTACCTAACTCGCTAATAACTAACTAATAACTAACTAGCTAACTCGTTTGCTACTAACTAGCGACTACTAACTACTAACACCTGACTAACCTACAAGCTGCCAGCTAACTACTAATTCACTTCCAACTGATTACTGACGAACTAACTACTAATTAATTAATAATTAACTACTGACTAATTAACTACTGTAGATTTTCCCAAGAAGTGGAAAAATATTATTTTCCTTCTCCCCGGGCCTTTTTTTCGTACAGATGAACTATCAAACCGATCGATACTGGGATTCAATAATTTCCAGAAAAAGATAATTAATATTTAAAATGGAAAAATTTTTAAGAATTATTTTATTTTTCAATGTTACTTCACCGATTGTCAACCGACCTCATTAGCAAATTGACGAGAAAGTCAATATTTTGTTTTCCTTTCATTCTTCGATCCATTCCCATTGCATTATAATAATACCAGGCCAAGCAATGACTATATTCGAAACGAGACATCTCGACGATGTAAGAGATGCAAGGAGCAACGATGAATTTTCTCGTTTTTTCTTTGCGTAATCAAAAGGAATAGAAACGTACCGAGATTGGAGCACAGTGTGCTTCTTATACTTTTCTTTCGTCATAGATTTTTCTCGACCATTTCCGATTGAATATACCGGACTGAAGATCGACAAAAGGAAAGGGAGAGAAGGAGAGAGAGGCAGAAAGAGAAAGAGAGAGAGAGAGAGAGAGGGGATTCCCCAATGGAAAACGACCAGTATACAATGGCACAGAACTGGTTCTTTTTCTCCTTTGCCCAATTACCGACTACTCCAGCAGCGAAGACACGAAATGAATCTTATTTTTTTTTGTCTTTCAGTTGCCTCGACGATTTTTTCCTCTTTCTACCCTCCGGATGTTCGGTAACTTCTTCCTGAGCTTTTTATCATTCTATCTCTCTCCCTTACCCTCGATTTGAACATTTTTTTTCTCATTATTTTAGATTGTTTTGGAAAATAGCTCGTCAAATAAAAAATAAAAACAATCAAAAATAAAAATCTCCTCGTAGGCAAAATTCCCTGAGAACGAAAATAATTACGATCGTTGATTGCTTTGTGAATTGAACGTTAAAATTAGTCCGTTATCATCGTGTCCGAGTATAAACAGTCGGATAACAATCTGGAAGTGATTATCCATCGTTGCCTCGTTATCGCATTTGGCACGCTCGACCAAATTTCCTACCGGCCCCGAAATTGATTCCGCCAACGATCTATAGACAGCCGTTTGCATATACGTACACCCACGTATGGCTGATTCGACGTCAACTCGGTCACTCGATTTTTTGATTTTTTGATTTTTTTTTTGTTCATGTTTAAAGTGTCAAGAATCCTCACGAATTAATTGAGATTTTTCAAACTCGTGTAAACGGTTTTTTTTTTGCATTAAAAAATTTTTTTTTAGGCCCAAGTATGCACTTGAAGAAATCTCAAATTATTCATGAACATTTTTGACCCTCCGAATCAGTCTCGCAAATTTTTTTTCATTCAATTTGGCGAGTCAAGTTGATGCGGAATAGATGCTTAGACGAAAATATCATACTAAAGTATTTTGAACATTGAAAAAAAAAACCATTGACAACAATTGTAATGTTTTGTTTTTTATTTTTTATTTCATAGATGTTTGATTCATAAATATTAAGGTTGAAGCAATAAACGCAGGGGGACATTATCACGGTGCGTGGTCAATGATAATAATTGAAAGCGTGATCACGTGTACGTAATCGAATCAAAGCCCCGAAACTCGCGTTATGTGGCACTTCCAACCTAAATGACAATCAACATAATTAATTGCCACATTGTCGTAACTCCAGCAGTGTCCATTTACTCAGTGGGACCTTGTCACACCATTGAGCGAGTACACGGACATTGTGATACAATCTCTCGGGCTTTTATCAAAGGAAGCATCGTAAAAAAAGGGTTATATACATATATATAGGATTATATAATATACCAGATAATAAATTGTATAGAACGATGAATAACACCCATCGAGCTTGATCCAATCACAATAAATGTCACGTTGGTGGTAGTCTTTAATCACGCGACACATGTATAGCGAGTCTATGCGATCATTAAAGCCAGCAAAGTTTTGATTAATCGCGGCGAGGAGTCGTGCCATGTTATATTCCAATTTATAGTTGTTGGTTCGTAAATGGGAGATTGGTCCCTGGCACTCGGGTATTCCACTGTCATGTTTTCAACATCAGGAAACCAAACCTTTTTTTTTTAAATCGAAATATAGTCAGATAAGTCCTAGCGAACCGTGAAACATCGAGTTTGTAATTAATCTGCTACGACACGCAACCACGTAGCCCAACTCTCGAGATGATTTCACTTTTTTTATACTTCCTTGAGGCACCTTGCACCGTCTCGTACTAGTCCAGATCTTCTAAGATTTTTTTTAAAATATCTCGGACGTGTTCGGATCTCTTGAAACCTCTTCGGACCAACGTAAACTCATTCATACTTCTTTAAAGAACTTTTGGACTCCTTCGAACCGATAAAAACCACTTCGGACCAACTAGGATTTATCGGAATATCTTTGGACTCGTTGGCGCTTGCGCAAAGTTTTTTTCGTACCGGCTTGAAATGACTCGAGCCACCGACAGACTTTTTGCATACGTTTGGGACCTTCCCTCGCAGTTTGCACTTGGCAAAAACTCCTGTGGACGTTTTCGGACCTCCGTGGACTCGTTCGTACTTTCTCGAACGTTTCGCACCAATGCAGACACATTCAGACCTTCTTACAGACATTTTGAAACTCCTGTGGACGTTTTTGGACCTCCTCGTTCGTACTTTCTCGAACGTTTCGCACCAATGCAGACACATTCAGACCTTCTTAAAGACATTTTGAATCTCCTGGAACTTTCTCGCACAAATTCGTACCTTCTTGGATCACTTTGAACTTGTTCTCATCTCCTCGAACTTGTTCGCACTTCCTCGAACGTTCTCGGTCTTCCTGATATACTTGTTCGTACTACCTCGCACTTGATAACGATTGAGGATGTTTCCAAACCCCATGGGACTTGTTTGCACTTACTTGCGAACCTTTATGCACTGGCGCACTTATTTATAAGTGTATGAACACGTTCGGGCCTCCTCGGACTTGTTCGAACTTCCTAGAACGTTCCTTGGACGTTCTCGGTCCTTCAGATACTTGCTCGTACTACTTTGCACTTATTAACTAATGATAGCGTTTTCCGACCTCCTGGGACTTGTTCGCACTTACTCGCTAACCTTTGTGCACTAGCACACTCATTCGTACTTTTAGAAATTTATTTGGACCTACTGGGATTCCTTTGGTCTCCTCACAACCTGTCCACAATATCTTAAGATTTATTCACATCTGTGAACACATTCGGATCTTCTCGGACCTATTCGCACTTTCTCGAACCTTTTCTCACCCCTTCGGACTTACTCGAACCTGTCGTTAAAAAAAAAAACCTCATCCATATCGTTAAACGTGTGGACTATTTTTTTTTTCACAGTATTTGCAATATAATTCGATCGCAAAGGGATAAATCGAGGGGAAAATAAAGTGTTCCTGCTGCGTATAGGAACGTGTGGCCCGACTCGATAATCCGATGAGAGGGGAAAAGAAAAAAACGCTCGGTTATCGGGTCACGCTCATCTCTCGTTATCGCATAAACGCCCCCGTGTGGCAAAAATCAGAGTGACGAAAAGGTTGACAAAGGAATTTTTTACCCCGATAAGGATATAGTGTGATATAAATAATTTAGCAACCGAGCTTTCATGAAGCTTTTCATCGCTGATTTTTTCCCTCAAACCCCCGTGAGAAAACCAAGCGTTAGGGGCTGGCTAGAGAAAGGATAAATTGTCATTTATTCTTTTCTACTTTGCCCTCGTTGGAACCTGCTCCATTCTGGCTTTTGGAAAAATACATGTCCGCGGATGAGACAAAACGCTAACTTTTCGCATATGGGACGTACTATAACGGGATACGGAATCCCGGCTAACTGAGGGAAAAAAGTCCTCACTTCGGTTGGGGGTCTTCTGGTTTATCCTTGTGAACGTTACAAAAAGTATGAACGAAGCGAGATGAAGAGATAAGGTACTGGAATGCTTTTTACATTTCCAAGCGATGATATATTCATATTGGACCAGAAGAAGAGAAAGAGCAGGTCATTACTGGCTGCGACAGCTACACCATCTTGGGGATAGTCAGTCTCATTGTTTTTTTTACCTTCAGGATGTGCTTCAGGTGTAATATGATAGCGGAATAAAGGGATCTATCTACCTTGTTGGACCAAAAAAAAACAGGTCGATTTAAAAAGTTTATTTTGCAAAAAATGTTACCTGGATCGTTCTCGTAATATTTGAAGTAATAATCGTTCGTGAACTGTTTGCTCATAGTTTAATAAAAGCAAAAGCTCTTTTGTTTTTCGTAGAACCTACCGAGTCAGAGTTCTTTTAGGTTATAATTTTATGGCTATCCATGGTTGCTACGTGGCCGCAGATCTTTTTTGCTTATAATTATGTCGACACTGTTCATGCAGTTTATTTTCGTATACCACAATGCACTAATTGATATTCATTGTTTTGAAAATCAATTTGAAAAGCATTTTGATGAATGAGTCCCACTTCACTTTTTACCACAAGTTCGTCACTCGCGTCGCGTCTATTTTTGTATTCTTTCTCGGTCAGCCGTTCAAAAGCTGCGCGCGCATACGTTGAACGACGCGAAGTTGGTTGCGCGCGAGATTCAAATCGATCAAATTTTTGGAATTCTAAATCAACGCGTATAAATTCAAGTAGATCGAGTAGATGCAACACGAATCGATATTGTACAATGTTGTATTTATTTAACGACGAATTTTACTGAAAAATAATACTGGATAGTTGAAAAAGTAGAATAATCTTTTTTTTTTTGCACTTTAGTTGTTACATTTTTATTTTCTTCAAGGCTGGAAAAAAATCTTGGACTCGCTGTCTTTTGCAAAAGAAACGAGAATATAATTGGGAACTTTATGCAATAATAATTTCAAAAATCCAACTTTTTGTTTGCCCAAAAATCACTATAATCTTACCTTGAACAAAATTTTCAATATTTTTACTTAAAAATTTACATGCAGCAGGATGAGGATTGAACGAACATTTCGACCAATCACAAAAATTATCTGCACAAATAAATTTTATTCAATAAATTCCAAAACAATTTACGAATAAATAATTTCAAGTATGGTTAAACAAGTGAATTGATCGATTGTTTTTTTTTTTTTCCTTTTATGGATGATTTCAGGCGAGAGGAACAGTGGATTGGTGGTTGGATTCTCGGCCCCAGGAGTGGCCCGGGGGCTTACCCTGGGGACCTGAAAGCTGTCCAAGGTTCATATACGTAAACTCGTTAAAGTACGGGAGCACGAAGCTCCGATTGCTGCGATAGGCTGGGGTATCTCGGGCCTCGGCGGTGTAGGAGGAAAAATTGGATGGTCATCAGGAGGCGAGCGATATGAACGCCAGCGTCAGTGTCGAGAGGAATTCGTGGCGGCTACCTCCCGACGAGACCGTCCAGGTCGCCGACCCTCGCTCAAAGTCTGCTCAGGTAAAAAAAGCAATTGACTCGGGCCCATTGCACACATATCGGCTTTCATTCGAGTTTCGTGTCTGACTCGTCGTTTTGACTCATTTCAGTCGTTTTGAACATGTATATTTTTTAAACACATGGTATTTCTCTAATTTTCTACGTACATGGACGAAAAAGGATTCATTGGATTGGTTTTTTATCGGTTCAGAGTCTGATTGTCAGATTTTTGGGAATCAAGTTATACGATAATTGCTGAAACGATTTTTTTCTTAGAAATTTTTTACTTCAGCCAAAAATGTACATTTATATATTTAATTTTTCCATTTTCCGATCATTAGGCTCCGGACAGAGGTATCCAGAATTACCTGCTCAAATTTCAAATCATTCGGTTCGATATTTTAGGTGTGGCACTGTCTCAAAAATTGACAAGCACTCTGCTTTATCGTCAGTAGGTAAAACAGGGAAACGCAACAAATCACCACCTTTGCCTGCCCAGGGAATAGGTAATATAAATTTACATTAAATAAAGCAGTTTGCGGACTAGTATTATTTGTTAAAGAGGTGTATTCTGAGCTTAAATCCAGATTTAAGGGGTTCCTCGAGCGCCGCTGGCGCCACTATCGCGAAAAGCGTGCTTAATTCGATATCTCGAGAGCGATTCATTTTACACAAAAAACTATGGAAATCTTTTCTCTTCTAAATTAAATTTCCTAACTTTTTTATTGGAAACATTTTGCATCTGGACTCGACAGCACGCGTGTAGAGTTGAGTCAGAATTCAATTGGAATACGTGCTACTGCTCTTTACGTCTTGTTTTTCAGTGTCTTTTTTTAAATTCTATTCTTTAATTTTAAATCATTGTAATAATTAATATGAATAATAAGAACTTTTTTTTCAAATTTATTCTCACCAAAGTCAGAGCCATTAGAAATTTTTTAGGCTTGCCTTCAATAAGACATAACTTTGTAACTCATAACGATATTTGTGATAAACATTTTTTTTTTTCCATTGTCAATTGTGTTGACAAATGATACCCGAAGGGAGAAACTGGATATATTCGTTAGTTTTTCTCAAATAAATTTGAAAATTTCATTGTCAATTTGACCCTCAAAAAATACTCTTAAACTGGATTCTTCTTATTTTTTTTTATTTAGGATTTTTTTATTTCTATTTTTCAAACTCAACATGTGTTGTTTGCCACTTTAAAAATTCGTTAAGCAAGACATCTGTTGAAAATTAAAAAAAAAAATAAAAATTACCAACTTCCCGCTTTCCGGAGGGTGAACTCTACTTTAACCGGAAATAAATGCCAGGGAATTTGATCACCTATTTGTTTCCTGAAGGATTTACAGCACCGGGGTCTTATTTCCTATGTATATATACACACACACACACGGACACGAGATTTGCTCTCGGTTGGAATGAAGTGATGGAAATTCCGTGATTCAACGTTACAAATATCCTTGCGACGCTCGAGCAACCCTCCGGAATCCAATTTACAGACATGTGCATATATAGCTCGAGCTAGATTGAGACAAGTGTAGACAGTTAATTCGCGATAGTTCTTTTCTTTTTTCTTCCAATTTTTCCATCTCTTTTCCCGTACCGAGAGAATCGATGAGGCATTTGAAAATGGGTTTGCCTGTGACCCTAAAAATTTTTTTTTTGTATCAATCAACATTTGGTTTATTTCGGAGTATTTTTTTTTAAGAGTTTGATTTTGAATAATAATAATGCCGAAAAATTATGAACAAATTTTTAAATAAAAGCTTGTTGAACGATTCATCGGAATTTTTCATTCCTTTTGGATCGAACGAATTCGTTGATTTCTCTTCGAAGATGTGTGAGTTTTTTTTTTTTTTTAATTTTCCCTTTTTTTCGTTAATTCACGTTTTTGAAAAAACATGAATCTGCAAATTCAATGACCCGGAAACTTTTTCAATCTTTCTATCCGAGAACATACCCGGAATTGAAGACTCATCCACTTTGAAAAATAATTTTAAAAAATTTTAAATTCGATAATAAATTCAAAAAGGGAAAAAATTATGAAAAAATTCACGCGTATTTGGCCTGAAATACCCAATGTATGTATGCCCTATTCCTTTTTCACATGCTCCAGAAAAAAAAAAAAAACAGCCATCAAAGTCGACGACAAAGAAGCTCCCTGGCACTTGTACTTTACGACTCCACTCTCGCCGATAGTGGAGTCTCTGGATGCCCTATACACACAGATAGAGGGTGAGGCACGGACTCGTTAAATCTCGGTTACCGAAGAAATAAATGTCACGTGACTTGCTGAAAATTCTGAGAGATCGGAAAATTGCTCGAGCAGCAAAGTACATCGCTAAGAAATTGATCGCTAAGAAATCGTTCGCAATATTCTTCGGGTCCTCAAAAAAAATAAATAAATAAAAAAAAAAAAAACCCTTTTTCGTCGATCACTTCTACGCTCGTTTATTTTTTATTTATTTTTTTTATCTCGTCTTTCGATCTCGGGAATCGTGATTGAGAATTAATTAAAAAATTAATCAAAAGAGCTGTAGGGGTTGAAAATTTCGAAACGCTTTCTCAAAATTTTGCAACGTTGCTCTACGAGGAAGTACCTCTGTAAATTTTGTCTTCCTCACTGAGGAATCATTGAAGCATTTTAGAAAATTTGGAGGAAGCAATTTGCAATTTTTGAACTTGCAGCTTTTTCCCTCTCTTTCTGTCTTGTGGCTTAATTTCTTTTTTTTAGATTAGTGTTGCTAAAACTTTTATAGATATTCGATATTTCATAACGTATTCTCATGGATTAGCTGGATATCTCACGATTTGAGGAAATTGGAGGTGTCAGAAAAATTTTGTTGGAAAATAAAAAATTTCATAAATTTTTTTTCTACAAATTGTCGCGAAAATTCACACCAAGCGTTCTTCGGTGATACTTTTTTCTAGAAAAAAAAAAAAAAATTAGCCCGATATCTCAAAATTTGGGAAAGTCAGAGCTTTCCGAAAAATGTTTGAAAAAATTTTAAAATTCATACAAATATGAACCCTCCAAGCGATTTTTGTCAAATCGAATACCAATCGTCCTTCGATGATACTTATTCGTGCGTAATAAAATTGAGCCTGATAACTCAAAAAATTATGAGGATTATAGGAATCACGGGAATTTTTCGAAAATTTCAAAATCACGTAAAATCTAAACCCTTCGATGAATTTTGAGGAAAATTGCAGCGAACAGGGAAAGTTTTATGCTCGAAGTGTTTGTAAAGTTTCAGCGAGATGGGTCAAGTCGTTCTCGAGATATAACGGTTTGACTTCTTCAGGGCACACACAAATACGTCCGGATCCTTTTACTTAATGTGATTTCTCGATCCACACTTAAAAATTCATTATCAGAAAGCATCTTTTATGATGAAGCAAAACTGATCCTTCAATCTCAGAAAGAGACGTTAAGCTCCGAAGGATCGTTAGCAATCTCATTGATCGGGCAAATTAAGAAGAAAATCGTCGAATCCTACAAGAATGTTCTTGAATCTCCGTAGACGAGATTCCAATTATTTCCAAGGACCAATCAGCGTTGCAACGAATCGTTGCGAAACTTGACGATTAATAAATTCAACCGGTATTTAAATTTGCCCCAAACTCGAAACCATCTAAATATTTATCCTAGAAATTATGGGGTTGGTTAGGGTCAGTTGAAGCACAGAAATGCATCATGCTTCAGGGTATACATGTGATTTTTGGAACAAGTTGTGTTGGTGTATGCGTTGACGTGTGTAAAACTACAAATAAATGAATGCAAAGTGAGAAGACGAGGGTACAGCTAGAGAGTGAACAATTTCCCTCGTTCCTTGGTGGCTTCCTCTTTCGTGGTAGTTCGGCTAGTTGGGCCAAATATTTATGGTAATTAATTCACCATTATTCATGCCGTCGAGCTAGGAGAGCAGAGTCAAGTTTTAATTATGCGTGAGCTCAGGCAAGAGAGGGAGAAAGAGAGAGAGAGAGAGAGAGATAGTTAGTTAGTTAGTTTGTGAAAGATAACAAGTGATAACTACCTAGCTCGTTGACTTTGTGTCACCAACGATATAATGCCATTGGTGCTCGTAGCCCGCGGAAGAGTCTCCATGCAGCCCCGATTTCGAAGCATAAATATTTTTCCCCCCGGAGGCCATGAACCGTTAGCTTGTAAACATCCGCACCGTGATATATACACCCGTGTGTCCGAGGACAGTTGTACGAGTTATGTGCAACCTGACTAGGTGGAACACAGGAGCATTCGAAAGAGACAAATATTCAAGGATATCCGCGGGCGGCTATTCACAAAGAGCTATCGAAGCACATATACATGCCGATGAATTGAGCCAGGACCGCTGGGGAACACGCAAAGAAAAGTCAACCGGTCGATTAGTCATCGTCCAAGACAGTAAAAACCGAGTACTGCCTTCCACTGTTCGAGGAATAGTTTCATTGGAATAGGCCCGAATGATGCAATCGTTTTTTTTTTTTTTTTTGTCACGAGGGAAACAATGAAAGACAGTGGATTGATCATGTGGCCCAGTCTGAGACTCGTCCCTGAAGCGACTAACCTAGGGTTTCAATGCGGACTGTTTGGCGAGCAAACTACGATCAGTAGAGTTGATCAAACATTGAGGAATCAACTCTGAATCAAGCTAAAAGTCGCAGTGTGAAGTTATAGAGGCCGGGAATCCTAGGACTGGTGAGCAAGATCAACTAAAAGAAGCTCTGTCCAGTCTGAATCCAGTCCCACTGAGAGAGAATAGAATCTTCGAATCATGAGAGAATGATCAAGGACATAGGATTGCTCATGTGGTCAGAGCTTCTGAGGAGCCAGGTGGCGGATCAGTGATATACGAGATAGGACTATTGTTTTGTCGCGTTTGACCCAGCAGATTTGACACAAGAACAAAAGTTCCCATTTGGCACAACAAGGGATTCATTGACGCCGGTAGATAGGGTAACATGTTAGGTGATGTTGGAAGTCTGTTCGGGAACCAGGGTTCTGACCCTGGCAGGGCCCAAACATGATTTGATTATTTCCTGGTAGAGAATTAATCTTTTCCAATCATCAGCCATCATATTCGGCAATCATATGTCAGGTTTGGTTCCTGCGAGGGTCAGAAGACTGGTAGAGAATTAATCTTTTTTTCAATCATCAGTACCAACATGTCTCGGATAAATGTTTCCAATGATCATATCTTCGCAAGTACCACGATTCAGGATTTTGGACTCGTTGACTCAATAGTTAGTGGGCTTAGGGGCACTCCTGATGTTGACTCGTTCAAATTAAGGTCAGCATAGGATCTTGAAAAGTTAGGAACTGGGTCCTTCACCTTTCACGGTATGTCTATAGCATCAGGCATTTGATCATGGACTGGAGGTATGGATTGAGGGTTTCTTTTTTTAATGAGGGAACGCTTCCAGTAAATAAATCTAAGTGCCATAATTCAGTACGAAAGGTATTCCTCGGGTTTTCTCCTAAGACCAATGGCTACACGGCTACAAGGTTTGGTTGATACCTCGCCACAGACATTGAGGGACTGTTGCAGCACCTCTGGGCTCAACTGAAAGTGTAAATCAACGTTTCATACTGTTACCAGGTACATGGGAAAATCCTGACTCCCCTGTATCGAATCAAAAGTGATAAAATCGTTTTTTTTTTTTTTTCCCCCACCAAATTGTTCACTAAAAGAGCATGATCCTTTATGATCAATGATGAGAGTAGGATATATGAGGTGGAACGTACGAGTTCCGAAACGGTAGAGAGGGACAATTGTGAAAGCCACGAGCCGTGAAAATTCCCATCCGATCTGTCGATGATTCCGCTCGGTCGAGCATCCGTCCGAGCGACACGTTATCCGAGGCTTTGGACGCTGAATTTGCACTTCCCAGTGCTGCTTCATTGCGGATGACAACCCCTGGGGGGATGGGCGAATATTGTCGATGTTTGGCTATTGAAAAATGGCCTTAACGTCGTCACGGTCATTGGCGGTGAATTGGTGAAAGATAAGTGGCAAATCGAACGATAGGGCAATGCCAATTCAGCGATGCTTCTCAAGGGTCGACGACTATCTTTCACGGCACATTTTTATCACCTTAAGCTGCCAATGACTGTGACATATTCGTCACGAAATGTCTGAGGCAAGAGAAAAAGAAAAAATAACGAAACACGAGAGGTGTTACTGCTAATTGGCTACCACTCGGGTCTCGTTAGGTAGAAGCCATATCAAAAGGAGATAAAAAGGATTTGAAAAAAAAAAAAAAACGAACGAACGACGGGAAAATGAGAGCTGAATTCTCTGTGAGCGAGAGTTCAAGCGTTTCACTCGAGAGCTTTGCTTCAGTTTTATATAAAAATGGTGCTCAATCCTCTTGAATACATCCACAGATGAAAACTTCTGTTTCACGGTACGACGAGCAAAATAGCAGCGACTGCCAGTTGCAGAGGTTCTGGATTTTTTATATATCCTAATTGCTTAGGAGCAATATGGCTACTTTAAATTGACATTGGACATGTCAATTGACAGACAAATTGACTGAAAAAACAATTATATTTTCACCCAGCACCAGCTCCAAATACCCGAGCACATTGATATTCTTTATCGAGCATCAACTTAAGCATGGTACCCAAGTCCCTATAGGAAACTCCATCCAATGACAACTTACCGGGAGAATGATTCTCCCAAATCAAAATTTCACCAAAAACGATGCCAACCCAAGCCCAAAGCTCGTTGATACCTTTACCACGCGACTGCTCTATCGGAATTCAAATCTGCGCAAGCAATGCCATCCAATGATAACACTTTGGAAGGAAAACTTTCTCGAATTATAACTCTATCGGAAAACATCTCTCAAGTATTTTGTGTTGGGTTTAGATCAGGTTGGGATTCCTGGCTGTGCCGTTAACGCGCCTTTGTATCCAGCAAGGTTGGGTGTCATCAAAAATCTTGCAGCAGAGCTGTATCCTGACACGGTTAACAACCAGGTAGACCTACGTAAAAGTGTCTTGTAGATTTATTCAAACCAGCTGATCCGCTACAGCGCTATGACATTTGGAATCCACTCATTTCAGGGTGCCCTATGGCTTTCAAGACTTCCAACGACTGAGAACTCATTCCCTCATTGTTTTCCCCATACGTATCCTATCTTTGAGAACATCAGCCTGTAAGGAAACGACCAAGTAACAGAAGGCACACATGGAGCCCGTGCCCAACGTGTTCTAGCGCTTTTCTTTTTTTTTTTTTTTTTCACTTCTGACTCTCACGTATCCCCCGGAGGGCCGTGCTCGTTTCAACGCCGTGCGGTCTGTAACTGCGGCGACGAAGAGCCACGAGAGACCGAGACAGTGAGACCGGGGGACGTATATATATAGTGAGGCAGACGTGTACCAAGTAGATGGCGCGTGGTCGGAGCAAATGCAAGATTCGTGTAAAGAAGATGGAAGCATTTTGTGCAAGCTGAAGGGAGATGGTGAGCGAGTATCAGTGAGGCCTCTTAGGAAGCCACGCACGCTGACCTACGCTTGGATCCGTATAGCCGTGCAACAATTCTCACTCAATGACCTCGGTTTTACGCGCACTCATAGTCATTGGCCAAGCTCGGACTTTCCGTATCGAATTACTTCCGGCTAGACAAACTTCTGCCATGAATCGGTGGAGGTTAAGTCGGGGAGGAATTGTTTCAATTCAGGTGACCTCATAGACTGGTGCCAATAGCTGGAGCATTTGGCCACAGTGCAGTATTGAAATCGTGTCCGAGAAGCATGAGAAAGCGAGAGAGAGAGCGGATGAGGTAGAGGGATCAGTCACTTCAGGCTTAGTTCATCATTGTCTCGCAGTGAGCTCGTATCGACGATTCTCACCTCGGTTCGTATCTCAATGTCTGTATAAATATTGGGAACCGAATCCCCCTAAAATGGGTGTCCAATTTGAAAAGGATGATCCTTGTTTGGGTTTGTTCAGGTTAGGCTTTCCCACAGCCTGTATAAAGGGTGTTCAGTTTGAAAAAAACATAACTCTGGATATATTTGGGTCAGGGTTTTGTCGCTTCGTATATGCGATCCCCAATTTGAAAAGGATGATCCTCATTTGGGCTTGTTTAGTATGGGCTTTTTTGACGTCTTATATGAGGGGCGTTCAATGTGAAAAAGATGACTGTGGGTATCGGTTGGGTTAGGTTTTTTGTCACTCTGCAAGAGGTGTCCAATTTTGAAAGGACGACGCTTGTTGGGCTTTGATTGAATTGGATTTTTTCACATACTATACGAAAGCCTTTTGATGTGAAAAAGTCTACTCTAGGTATCTCTGGGTTAGATTTCGTCACTGGAGTGTCCAAATTAAAAAGGATGACTACGTTTGGTTTTGCTACGTGTACGAGAATTGAAGGCTCGTACTAAGGGTCCCTCTAGTATTTCGGGGACTGGGGCGCTTCGTGACCACTGCATAACGACCCAAACGAACCGAAACAGTGATCCTTCTCAAATTGGACGCTGGTTATATAGGGGTGTAAAAAATCTCAACCCAAATGAACTCAGACCGTTATCCTTTTCACATTGGACATCCCTTGTATAGGCTTTCAATTCTTCTTTTACGTGACAGCGGTGAAATATTTTTACAACATATAGATATACCTATAATTGTATAGACATATCTTTATTATGTATGGACGTTATGAAGCGAATTCTCCGTGACAGGATTCGCTCGAGAGGGTGTTCGAGTGGGTCAATTCGGCTGTAAAAATTTGTCATGACACGATTTTCACGGCTTCGGGAGTATCTGGTGAGTAAGGGAACTCGAATGTGAGAATAATGAGACCAGGAAGCCATTGTCGGCAGTGTTTGTAGTTCAAAATTCCCTATATTTTTCGAGGCTGATTCCCTATATGGTGCTTTGTATAATTCCCTATATTATATATATATAATTTCCTGTATTGCTTTTTCGAGGCAAATTTCCTATATGGTGAATTTCAACGTGAAAAATCTCCAGATGATTGAGTCTTAGCACGAAAATTATTGACATCCCGAATTTTAGGACTAAATTCCCTACATGTAAATTTTTCAACAAAAAATCCCTAGGCAAGTAATTTCGGCACAAAAATCTCTGGACAAGGAATTTCGGGGGATAATTCCTGTTTTTCCCGAACGTGCATTTATCGATTATATTCGACAGAGAGGTCGCGAACTCTCGAAGGACTCGCTACCGACTCCCCATTGGCTAGTTTTTTTTTTTTTTCTTTCGTCCAAGTCCAAAAACGTTAACCAAAGAAATTTTCAATAGAAAAACAGGAAAAAGGAATTTTTCAAATATTCATTAAACAGAAGATTTTTTGGTCGAGCATTTTATGAAAATTGAAATTTTTTTTTTTTTCTATTTTTCCAAAATATTTTTCAATTTTTTTTTCAGCTCTCAAATTTTTTTGAAAATTCGACAAAAAAATTACCAATGGAGTTTTCGAAGTATCTTTTACGAATTATAAAATACGTTTCGTTTGTCCCAACTGACAAATTCTTGAAAAATTGTTACAATTTTGAGGTTTTTTTTTTCCGATTTTTATTTTGCTGTATACACGCGATTTGAATCTCGACGAGACGTATAATGAGGCCTCGATATAATGCGCTTTTCGTTTAGCAGTAACGAAACGACGCCTTTCACACGACTCTGGTTCGATCGTCCGCACTATAACTGCCCGTATCTACTTTTAGCGATCTCCTTTGCCTTGCAAATGTTTCACGGTCACAAATGTACTTACCGCTCGTTCGAGCTTTTCTCGTGAGACACTCAGACTCGTGTGCTGCAACCAACGGTAGAAATTCTCGCAAAACGTATTATGAGATTCTCGAATCTATGTTTGGATTGTTTCCCTTTAGTTACGAACAGTCGACCATTGTCTGCCTCACGGATCAGAACATCGCGCCTCGCCAAGTCTCGTGTATATATCGACGCCTCTTACGAAAAGTAGCACGTTTCAGATTTTTAACGAAAACTAGCACGTTGCGGTTTTCACCGCGAAAACTAGCACGTTTCGACATTCACCGCGAAAACTAGCACGTTTTGATTTTCGCCGCGAAAACTAGCATGTTTCGATATTCACCGCGAAAACTAGCACGTTTCGGCATCCACCGCGAAAACAAACACGATTCGATTTTCGCCGCGAAAGCTAGCATGTTTGGACATTCACCGCTAAAACTAACACGTTTGGATATTCATCACGATAACTAGCAAGTTTCGGATTTCACCGTAAAAACTAGTATGTTCGTCGAACTGAAACGAATAATATTTCTATTTTACGACGTTTTATTATTCTTTGACTGTATACTGCTGTAAAATATACAAATGACGTGTTAAAGTGATTTGATAAATGTTTCAATAATTTTTTCGGGAGCTCTATAAGAAATAAATTATAAACCTTTATTTGTTTCATATGCGAATATTATCATAGATGGAGATTCAAGCTGAGAAATTTGATGATGCTATTTCGTTCAGGTTTTTTTTCAACTGATGACCAAGTATTCGCGATAACGGGATGAATGAGAACAAACGAGAATTTTTGAATATCCAAAGAGAGTCTTGGGAACTTAATTTTATGCGATAAATAAAATGTATTATTTTGTTTTTTTTTAGAACTGATTTATCAGTTGAATCAATGACGAACGACAAAAGAAAAGTATTTTACAAACATTTTTTAACGAAATTTTTTTTTGCAAAGGAACAACGTTAACTTCGAATTTTTATTCTCGTTTTAGGTATTTTATTTTCCGTTGATAATATATATACAAGAAATGGTGCGAATTTCGAGCAGGTGGTCTACTTTAATTTTTTTTTCGCTTACTTTATTCATTACCTCATTAAATATTGTTGATTCTACTACTGTTCTGACCTATGTAGATGGAAAATTTTTTACATTGGTGAAAAAAAAAATTCCGCAAGTTTTGAAGAGATCCATATCCATCGGAAAATAGTACAGTGGAAACTCACATAACTTATATAGGCAGGGGAACAGCTCGGGTGGTGGTGCTAGCACGGGGCAATCACTGGACATATCGCGGAATTGGCCCTAAAGGAGGGCTCAACGCAAGACCGCGATTGGTTCTTCACATATCTTACATTGTCCTTGCATTATATAAACTGTGCGAGGTTCTACTGTAGTATCATTGTAAAGTTTCGTCGAAGTTATACATTGTATAGAAAAAATATTGATCTAAGTTTTCGTTCCGAAGTTCGTCTTGTGATAATTTTTATGTTTTCACTTTACTACTCGAGACTAGAACCTTATCTATCTGTATGTATTGTTCTGCATACTTTTGTTCACTACATCTACGTGTATACGAGAATTGCAATTATATTGAAAAAAACTTAAAAGTTTAGCTCCCAAAAATTCTGCTGGTGCATATTTTTTTTAGAAAAGATAAATTAAGTTGACTCTATTAAAATGTTAATCTAATACGCATACGAATTATTTCTTGCACAATCATTTAGTAGCACTATCCTAATAGTGCTAATAAATCATTATTAAAATGTCTTGTAACATAAATAACTATTCAAATATCTTGTAATATACCAATTAAAATAGATATTTTTGTGTTTCAAGCGCATTTTATACAAGCATTATTTTATAAAATAAACTTGCAATGCAAATACTACACAGATTAGTAAGAGTGTAGTATTACTGAGTATAAAAATCAAAAATGACTGATTTACTCATCTCCAATATCATACAATAAGTTGTTACACTCTTGTAGAAAGATTACGCGTAGTTTAGATAAGGACTACTCGATATAAATATAATAAGACTAATTGATATTTATATTGATAAAAAATCTGGAAGAAATTTAAAACATCTGTAAAGATCTGCATTGACAACACAATTTCGAGGATATTTATAAGTTTATTTTAACGCAGAAAACGCACTTCTGCATCCACAAATTGACTTTTATTTCAATTACCGCACACGGCACGAATCTTCAAAAAATCTTGATTGCACTAATCGAAACATGATAGTTTTCGCGGGGATAACCGAAACGGGCTAGTTTTCGCGGCAATAACTGAAACGTGCTAGTTTTCTCCGCAATACCTAAAACGTGCTGGTTTTCGCAGCAATAACTGAAACGTGCTTATTTTCGCGGCGATAACTGAAACGTGCTAGTCTTCGCCGCAGTACCTGAAACATGCTAGTTTTCGCTACAATACCTGAAACGTGCTACTTTTCGCGTCAATAATTGAAACGTGCTAATTTTCGTAGTGAATCCCGAAACATGCTAGTTTTCGTAAAAACCCGAAACGTGCTAGTTTTCGTAAGAAATCTGAAACGTGCTACTTTTCGTAAGAGGCGTCGATATATTATTTTTTTTTCCAATTTTTATACTTTTCTCGCCTTTTACAAACTCCGTGTCTGTTTGTGAATTTAAAACAAATAAATTTGCCATGAATTTTCCGGATAATGATAATTCATAATAATAATAATAATAATACTAATAGTATTAAATAATCATATTTATTACTATTAATTATTATAATAAAATTTATCAGTATTGTTGGTGGAAGAACTATCGATCTACGTGATTTTAATCAATGATTGCACGTGGTGGTGGAACTGTTGTTGCCAAATGTACGAAAATTCAAACGTACCTGGTGAGTCGACTGAAAGATAAAAATATTGGAATTTTGACTCTGAAGAATTTATGATTTATTTATTTTTTTTTGACCCTTTTGAAAATGTCCCTTTGCACAAAACCTATGATCCTTGACATTTCATTTCCCTCGATAAGGGCTTTGGATGAGAGAAATGCGAATTTGAGAATTGTCATTCTCATCGTTGCTCGTCTCGCGATGCGAAAAATGTGCAAAGACTCGTTTCCAAGCGATCAGAACTGAACTGACGATAGCCAATTTTCGAAGAGATATGTAAATGAGAATATGTACAGTTATACTGGTATATGGTGATATCGAAATTTTATGAAATCGTGAATTTGAGAGAAGAATTTCTCTCGTGGTTTTACTACGGTGACTCGAGAAGCCATGAAGCTTCTTGGATGTGTAGGGCTTCCCAGGCCGAATCCACAGAGTCGCGATTGATACGATTTTTTAAAAAACATTTTTTTATAGTTTTTTTTTTGGAAAACACGAAAAAAATTCTGGATGTCAAATTAAAAATTTAAAGATCAACCGGACGATAGGTAAATTAGATTTATTTAATGTTGAATGAATTTATGTAATCAACGGTTAGTAACGAGAATTATTAATGTTCAAAAAAATATATTTGGTGTTTTCGAAAAAATGAGAAATTTTGAATAAATTCATTGGAACAATTTGTATCCATTCAGCCTGGAGTACTCTCATATATGCTAGGGTAATCCTTATTTAGGGTTTTTTCAAATTTCAATGGTCCCCCAAATCGGTTCCAAATAGTTAAAAAAAAATCCTTGAATTTTTGCAGATTTTTATTTCAATGATTGACCCTGGCCAACGAGGTCGAAGTCTCTCATAAGGATAGCATGAGGTTTTTAGGGATTAATGTATAAAATTCGAAAGCATCAATATTTTTCAGTCGAAAAATCTAAAATTTTTGGAACTTCATCTACATTGATTCAGCTACATGAAAAAAATTGATAACACTATTTTTTTTGAGTTTTATATGTGTTTTTTCATGTCGGATAGCTTTTTTTCCCTCAAAAACGCGGTTTTCGACGATTTTTTATTTATAATAATTGATAAAAAAAATAATTAAAAACACTATTTTTACAATATTTATATGGGTCGTTCCACGTCTACTCGGCATTTTTTTTCGAAAGTCATAGTTTTTGAGGGCTTCGTCCTGATAGTATTAATTAAAAAAATATTTCTCAACTTAATAGCCTGGAAGTTTTGAGAATTAGTCTTTAATTGTCTTACTACACGGAAAAAAATTTAATTGATAGTATCCAAACTTCCATATACGGTATTTGAGATCAGATAAAATTTTATTTAAAAATTTTTTTTCGAATTATGGCACTTGAAAAAATTGAAAATTAACATTTACATCAGTCCTCTTTTTTTTCTGTAAAATATGAGCGTTATACAGGTTATCCCATTGTAATTCCATAATTCAAGAGCTTCATTGCATTAAAAACCAACTTATACCCGAAAAACCGTGATTTTCGAAGAAAAATGCCGAGTGGACGTGGACAAGCCCATATAAAAATTGTAAAAATGTTCCAGCTCGACACGTTCCAACTCTACACAATTCAAATTTACACGTGCCAACTGTACACGTTCCAACTCTACACGATTCAAATTTACACGTGCCAACTGTACACGTTCTAACTCTACACGTTCCAACTGTACACGTTCTAACTCTATACGTTCCAACTCCGCAAGTTAAAACTCCATACGTTCCATCTCTACGCGTTCCAACTGCACACGCTCCATCTCTACACGTTCAAACTCTACACGTTCCAACTCTGCACGTTCCAAAGCTACACGGTTTTACTCTGCACATTTCAACTCTACACTTTCACCCCTATCCTTTCCAACCCTACACTTTTCAACTCTCTATTTCCAACTGCACACGTTCAATCTCTACACGTTCCAACTGTACACGTTCCAACTGTGCATGTTTCAACGCTACACGTTTCAACTAGACACCTTTCAACTCTACACGTTCCAACTCTACACGTTCCAAATCCACACGATCCAACTCTACACATTCCAGCTCTACACGTTCCAACTCTACACGTTCCAACTCTACACGCACCAACTCTTCACGTTCGAACGCTACACGTGTCAACTCTGCACTTTTCAACTCTACACGCTTCACCCCTACACTTTCCAACTCTACACGTTTCGTCCCTACACTTCCTAACTCTACACGTTTCAACTCTTCATTTCCAACTGTACACGTTCCAATTCTACACGCTCCAACGCTACACTTTCCAACTCAAAGTGTTCCAACTTTACCAGTTTTAACTCTGCACGTTTGAATCTAGACTTTCGTACTTTTTCGATTGAACTAAAATACCTCGAATGTAAAATAAAACGAAAACAGTTTTATTTTTTATTTAAAATAAACAGCTCGGTGTAGAAAATCCATGTAGATTTTTTATTACACTGGATAAAAGAGTCTCGCACGATGACACAAAAAATTTTTATCAGGAGATTGTGTATCCTGAAATTGGGACAACTCTCATGGAGCGTGCAGGCGATCTTCAATGGACAATTTGCCGATTTCTCTCTCTTTTTTTTTTTTATCGATTATCAATTTTTCGTGGTGAATAAACTCTCTGTGTGTATAAAATTTTATCGGAATATCGCGTGGTTCTTTTTTTCAGGACTTGACGTACGGGGAGGGTGGTCACAACTGGAGAAGCATAATATTTTCGTTGCTGGTGATCGGTCTCGTTATCGCTGGAATTGTCACCGCCATTTATCTTCTAGGGTAAGACTCGTATTTTGATACGATCGTGCGTTGTTGAAAAATGTATTAATTAAATTAATTTTTTTTTTAAACTAAACTATTCATTGATTATCATTTCATCAATGTATCATACCATGAATAATTAATTATTAACTCAACAATCAATTTCGTCAAATCAGGTCGATGACCGACTTGATCTAGCTGTTTTTATTATTTTAATTGTTTAAACAATTACCTTGATAATTTTTATTGTCATTATTGCTGAAATTATTATTAAAAATACTCCAAACAAAAAAATGTTGGGTCAAATGAATGTTCAAAATAACTTGTGCCAGTAAACAATTGATACGAACGCATGCAAAAAAAAAATCTCGTATAAATTTTTTTTCAAATTCCTTTCAATGGACAGTTATATTAATTTCTCTGAACAGGTACGTCGACGAGCTGCTTTATTGGAGCGGTAGACGTCTAACTTTGGACGAGTGCCTTAGCGGCGATCTTTCGCCCCATCGTTTGCCACCGGCCTGGATATCACATGACAAATTTGTCTATCAGGCCGACGACGGTTCTCTCGCTCTGCTCGACACTTCCAACAATTCGGTCTCTCTCCTAGTGTCCAATCATACCCTCGTACGTATAATTAATACGGATTTTCAAAAAAATCACAAAATTCAATAAAAATGAAGTTGAAATTCTTTTTTTTTTTTTTTTCTTCTAATTTTCATTGTTATTAATTTTTTATGGCAAATGGTGATTTAACGTTGAAAAATAATGAAATAATTCATTAAAAACCGCATGAACATGACTTGGTGCTTTGATGAAAATAAATTAATTAATTTAAAAAAAAAAAAACAACTCCAAGCAACATTAATCTCTGATGAAAGAGAATTTAACAACACCTGTCGGCAGCCTATCTCTCTGTACGCGTATGTCGAGGCTTGTAAACGTTGCAATGGGGATGGAGACCACACGAGGGAGAGAGTCATTCGTGGTGGGGTAGGGTGATTAAGGGGATGAATTGCATTAGGGGTTTTCGCGGTGAGACCTCGCATCGCCACAGGGACCAAAATGACATGTGCCAAATGCATTTCTCGTTGAAATTTTGGTTACATATATACATACATATATATATATACATATGTTTGGTCTGCGTGACCTCTCGGCGGATTTAAGGTCCAGTGATCCGAGCCATTTTTGTCTGCAATCTTCTGCAGAATTGATTTTACTATTAAAAAAGGTTCAGGAATGTCCCCTGAGTGTAAGTTCAAGCTGGTGGGACGCGAGGGGGGGGATTGAGCTTCAGCCACCATCTTGGAAAATACATTTTACCAAATATCTCGTGAACCGTGCATCGTACGACAAAAATTGTAAAAATCTTTTTGTAGACAATAAAATTCTCTACAACTTTTATTGGAAACTTTTTTTCGTATTGTAAATAGTTTTCGATTAATAGCACGGCAAACTTTTCCAAACATGGCTATTGCTAAATATTCAGTTAACGGTTCATCTAGCAGTAAAAATGGTGATGTTCGGAAAAGTTTGACACGCTATAAATAAAAAACTATGCGCTATACAAGAAAAAGTTTGCAATCAAAGTTGTAGAGAATTTTATTATTTATAAAAAAGATCGATAAAATTTTAGTCCTACGATGCACGGTTCACGAGATATTTGGTAAAACGTGTTTTCCAAGATGTCAGCTGAAGCTCAATCCCCCCGGGGTTCCACCAGCTTGAATTTACCATTATTTTGATAATGGGCAATGGAATTAAATATATTATCCATTATTGTGGTAATGGGTAATGAATTAAATTCCATTATTTTTGAAATGGGTGATGGAACTTACTCCATTACTCATTATTTTCACAATAGGGAATGGAATTTAATCCATTATCCATTATTTTGATAATGATTAATGGAATTTAATCCCTTGTACATTATTTTGATAATGGTTAATGAAATTTAATCCTTAAGGACGAATTCTGTACTTGATCATATATATAACAATAATTATTATTATTTGATTAAAATAACCATGTTTCAATATTTACGATATTCATATTATTACGATATTCACGATGAAACGATCATTTTTAATTCTTTTGAAGATTTGAATTTTTTTTTTTCGTATTTATTGTCGATATTTTTGTTCGCAATACTTCTCTCTTCGTGGAACTCACGCGATGTGCAAGGGGGTTGGGATTTTCATTGAAATTCATTTCGTCAGGAATGCACCATTTCCGAGACTACATATTCTTATTTATACAACTAAAAGTTACCTCGAAGCAGGAATAATAATGGGAGAAGAATACCGATTCAAACTTGTATTCCTTGCTTCCTCGTAGTCTTCAAAGATTCATCGAGCCCCTTCTGCGCGAGAAAGAATCTTTGATTATATTCGCTTTTCCCGTGCTAGGAAGCTTTGGGGAAATCTTGGAGCATGAACACAGATATAAATGTGTCAAAACTTTTGTTTCATGTCTAATTTTTGTTTTTTTTTTTTCGAATTATTATTAATAATCAGCAGATGGAGAAAAAAATACTATAGGAGGCTGGCAAAAACAACAAGTTTATTTTTTTTTCACTGGGCACTTGAACAAATTTTTTTTTTTTTTTCAAGTTTAAAGTGAACTTTTGTGAAAGGCAAGCTAATTTTACATTTTTAAAAACAAAGTTACAAATAAAATGTTTGTTCGGCATAGGGAAATGTTTGCGGTCGAATTTTTGAAAATAATTTTTATGCACTCTAAACACCTTGATCTATCCGTTAAAACGAGCTTTGTACAGATTGAGCGAGTGGCGAGGAGAGGTATTGCATTTTTGTGCTCGATAGCTCGATCTCTCGTGGCGGTGTGCAGGGCTCGCTGCATTTATAAACGGCAGCAAAGAGCTCGATTCCACGTTGGATATGTATATATTCGTTTACCAAAAGCTCAAGAGCAAAGGGATGAAATGAAAGAGAAAGAAAGAGAGAAAGAGAGAGAGAGAGAGAGAGAGAGAGAGAGAGAGAGAGAGAGAGAGAGAGAGAGAGAGAGAGAGAGAGAGAGAGAGAGAGAGAGAGAGAGAGAGAGAGAGAGAAAGAGAGATAGAGAGACAGAGAGACTCAGAGAGTGATTGATCTCTGTACATTCTGGTCGGATGCCATCGATTTAGAGAGAATGAAAAATAAAATACCATAACCTATATATGTAACGGGTGAATTGGAGGCAAATATGGAAACATTCGAACATAGACGATGGAATTCAGCCCAAAACGTCTTGGCTTACTTTATATAATTCGTACTCAAATTTTTTGGAGTAAGAAACGGAAACTTAAAATTGAAGCAACGAAATATGTAGTGTACCGATGAATAGAAAGAGAAAGAGAGAGAGAGAGAGAGAGGCGAGGGTAGTGGATAGCCTGTTTCGTGTGGCAGAGTTCCAAATCCTCATTCCCTCCCACACATACGAGATATTTCACGTCGGATCGATCCATCATGTACAGATTTTTTTTTTAAATTTCGTTTAGACAACTCCAAAAGACATCCAGTCTATTTTTAATAGATATTTGTTTTTATTAACCTATTATTGATGAAAAATTTTTCAAGCACAAATTTTCAATGAAACGAAAAGTTTCAGCAAATTCCGATTAGTGAATAAATCTCAGTAATAATATGGCAGAGGTAGAGACCCAATTCTGGATATTCCAACTGTATACGAAACCAATGTCAGACTGCGTAATTTTACACCTCCAAAAGCGCGAGAACTCAACACGTTTCGGCACTGCGCGTTCCAATTCTACACGTTCCAACTCTACACGCTCCAATTCTACACTTCCAACTCTGCAGGTCCCAACTGTACACGTTCCAACTGAATCCATTTCAACTAAACACATTCCAGCAGGAAAAGTTGCAGCTGAACACGTTCCAACTGAATCTGTTCCAACTGCTCACTTATCAATTCAACACGTTTCGGCATTACACGTTTTGACACTACACGCTACAATTCTACACGTTCCAACTCTACACGTTCCAACTCTACACGTTCCAACTCTACACGCCCCAACTGTACACGTTCCAACCGAACCTATTTCAACTAAACGCATTTTAGCAGGACAAGTTCAAGCTGAACATATTCCAACTGAACCTCTTCCAGCTGCGCACGTATGAATTCAACACGTTTCAGCTGTATACGTTCAAACGGGACACGTTCAAACTCAATACATTCGAACTCTACACGTTTCAACTAAACGTGTTCCAACTATACAAGCTCCAACTAAACATGGCCCAGCTGCGCGTGCTCTAATTATACACGTTCTAATTCTACAGGCTTTCGCCCCCTATACGTTCCAAATTTACGCATTGCAACCCTGTATGTTCCAACTATACCCGTTCCGCTTTCCACGTTTTAACTGAACACGTTCTAGCGGTATAACCTCCAACTGAATACGTTCCAGTTGTACACTTTCTCATTGTGCATGATACAACTTTGTACGTTCCAACTGTACACTTTCCAACTCCACACGTTCCAACTCTGCACGCTCCAACCTTACACATTTCAACTCTACACGTTCCAACTCTGAAGCGATCTTGTTAAAAAAAAAATCATTGGTAAATGGCGATTGGCAAAAAATTTCTATAATAAAACGTACATGTTGTGTACAGTTGTATGAATAATATATAAAGATCTTGGACCAAATTTAAAAGGGTCAACGGACCATTATAGGTTAATTCACCCCCGAATGCCTCGTATACTCGGCAAACTCTTGCCGAACGAGTGAGAGATATGTGTGTATCTGTCTTTCTCGAGGTTCTATATGCCTTCCAATCTCGTACTCTTCCTTCGAGTCAGAGAGCAGAAAACGTGCAGGGAATATACACATATGTGTATATGTACACATTAAACAGGACCAGCATATCGATCGGTCGGACGATCTGTGCCGGTACTCGCGTTATTCGCACGGAGCACTGCATGTGATACGTCGAGAAAACATTAGCGTGTTACAGAAAGCATTATATAATAACGTCCACCCCCGTAGATAACAAATTCATGGTCAATTGAAATTTAGCATCCTGACCAAATGCTAAAAATAATTTTATATATACATTTTTTTCTTTTCAGAGGCAGCTCAACGTTCAGGGATATCAGTGCAGTACGGATTTGCGCTACGTACTGTTCAAGCATGATGTCAAGCCGGTAAGCATTTTTATCAAGAATTTATGTATAACACGAAAAAAAAAACGTAAATTTATAAATGGAACAGGGCACTAAGCCCGGTAGAATGGGATTGAGAGAATGTTCTTTCACATGGGCCAACTCAATGGAAGTTTCGTCCTGACTTAATTATGTTGTGGCAAAAATGCAACGCTGATTCCTGGAGCTACAGTCCACGATGAGAGTGTGCTTGGGAATTTTTGCATTGGACCAGACGGTTCTTTGGCTCTAACATCCTTCATCTCTTTTCCGAGTTTCAGTAGCTCTTTTCGCCTAATGGAATCCTCCTGTTTCGCGGTCTTTAATTATCGCAGCAGGAGAAAAAAAAAACATCTTGCCTAGCACGATTCCTCCTGCACGAATTCTTCCGAAATTCCCGAGACACAAATTTCCCGCCCGAAAGTTCAGATAGAACCACAGATGAGTTTTCTTGGCCGTTGTTACACTACAGATTCGTGAATTCATTTTTATCCCAAAATTAATGACGACATGGTTGATAAAACAAAGGTCCGGCAAGCTCATCGTACGCCTTACCTTGTCTTGATTTTAAAAATATATGTTGAATTGTAAAATTCTGCCTGGAAGCTGTCATCGTGTTTGTTCCGATGTTCCAATAACTTTTTCATTCCTGAATCACTGCTTTGTATTTCATTAAAAAAAAAATGCTTAAGACACCATCTGATATCACTGACCATCACTAACTGACGTGAATCAGCCTGATATAATTTTCAAAAAGCCCTAGCAAGACTTGTACGTAAAGCTTAAAGTACAGAGACCCTTCACAATTCCGGCCTGATCATCTAAAGAAACTGTGGAGAGATCCCAGAGTCTTTCTATAACGGTTTCACTTTGATTGACCGAAGGAACTGTGGGAAAGCCCAGAATCCTTTCTCAATCATATCCATGTCAGCTCAGAGACCTGTGTAAGGTTATGAAACTCATCCATAGTAGTTCCATGCTAATTAGCCAAAGGAAGTACAGAAAGGTACAGATCCTTTCCACAGTACAAGTCTGATCTACCAAAACAATTGTAGAAAGGTAAGAGGTTCTTTCGCAAAGCCCTTGATCAGGGGAACTATAAAAGATTCTAGAGTTCTTCTACGCTTCTATCCTAATTGGCCAAGGATATGTGAAACGGTATCTCTTTCCAAATTTCCAAAAAGACTTTCCACACTTCCACAAAGCTTTTCCACCGTTCCTGGCCTGATGAATAAAAACAATCGTGTAGGTATAGGTAAGGAGCTCTTTCAAAGTTCCAGTCAGATCGGCAAAACAAACTAGTTAATGCTACCGTGCCCTGCTAAAATCTTGATCTGATTAACCATAGAAATTGTGGAAGGTTACAGAGCCCTTCCTCAATCCCATCCGTATCAGCTGAGAGAACCGTTCAAAGTTACGGAACCAATAGCAGTTCCACTCTGATCGATCATAGGAACCATGCAAGATTCCAGAGGTTTTCCACAGTTCCACTTTAATTACAGCTGCAGGAACTGTTGATAGCTACAAAGCCACTCCATAGTTCTAGCCTAGTCGATCAAAACGGTCCTCACCTTTTTGGGACCTTACCTTTCTGGGATCTCTACCAAAGTTTCAGCCCGATCCATTGAAGTAACTTTGAACGGCTACGAAGTCCTTTCATGGTTCTGGCCTGATTGATCCTACAAACTGCGAAGGAGCCCTACCAAAGCGATCACCGAATGGCAGCACGCCAACGATTCATCGAAATTTTTCGACAAACCTTCAGTTTCAATTTTCGTACTGTTCGCTTCACCGATTCAGTCAAGTACAAACCCCGCTACAGCTCACCACTCCATATTTTAAATTGTAGGGGAGAGGTAGGGGGGGGGGATCTAAGAAATCCTCTCCGTTTGTGAATAAATTCCTCGCCAATGTTACCTTAACGTTGGTTATTCACGTGGAATGCAAGCCCGATGATCGTGGGGGAATGTGCACGAGTTGCCCGACCTACTCTCGTGAATGGGCTCTACGAGCGATTGACCGTGCCAGCTTTGTTCGTGACGAGAGGGTGGTTGCCCGGTTTACGTCGGATAAAAGCATCCAGAGCTACGTACCTACCCGGCCACGCGTGACGTCAACAGCCCGGTCTGACAACGAATATCGTTGGCCTGTTTCAATTCATTCAGAGCTGCAGCTCATACCGTGCAGCTGATGAAACTGAATGTCCGGCACGAGTCAAGAAATCGATACGATCCCAATGACTCTTTCCGATAAACCTTGAGATTTTCTTATGGGCATTGAGCAAGAGGTCAGGGGCAAAAAAAAGTTTGTCCAACTAGTCGTTAGTATTCGTACGAAACAAGGATTGGGTGCCGTGGTTTTTTTTTTTTTTTTTTGCGTTCCACTAGAAGCCTCGAACCACTCCCATATCCACAGGCTAGTTTGAATGTGCTTGACGCATTGCACGATTCACCAGCTGCGGTAGGAGTTTTCCTCATAACCATTTAAACTTTTTTTTTTTTAATTTTCCACTTGTCATCTTGTACCTCTTTGTATGTCTCTGACCACCAGCAGTGCAGGAGGGATTTTTTCCTTCCTAATGCCCTCGAGGTCCAAACAGTACCCGAGCCCTCGCTCGGCACTGCATCACCGGAAAAGCGCCTCGAGCATGAATAATGACGTGATCAAGCACAGTTTAAAGTCGTTTAGGGCGCGCTACGTGGATTTAAATTTTCTCGGCTAAGGCAAAAGAGAGTGAGGGCCTTGGATGGCCATGAGAGGCCAATGGAGATGAAGAGGTTGGGCGCTGCGAGCACGCCTACGTATTTTGCCTTGTTTCCTCTTGCCTCTCCAAACTGTGTTTCTCGCGACGAGAGAGAAAATTGCCTGAATCCAGGCACCTCTCTGCCTCGAGCGCCGACAACTTTTCGTTATCCATTTCCCCTCCTTCGTCTTCCTCAAGCTTTTTTTTTTTTGAGCTTGCTTCTTGCCTCTCAAGAGCCTCTTCCCGGAGAGTGGTATAATTTTCCAGCTAATTGCCCATTGCGCGCCATTTAACTCGTTATTACTATAATATACACAACAAACTTTGTCCCGTTCCCAAGGCTGCCGATGTAATAATCTTCGTCAATTTGCCAGCGTCAGAGCCAAAATTACACAAACCAACTTACCGGTCTTCCATGCATAACATTATTGGTTATCAGATCAATTGACTTTTTGAACGCTGGGCCGCGTAGAGTTCAACGAACGATCGATATATCTGCAAGGTATGCGCTACCAGCGCCCTCAAACGACGGCGTGGATAAGGCTTCGTAGGTTAGGTGCGTTGTTCCAACGCGAGGGATTGATTTATCGAATCGTTATTATTGATCCTTCGCTGGCCCGGTCAATATACGATACAGGGTCTTTCTTTAATTACGCTGGAGCCTCACGATTATTACCGGACTGGATTTTCAGGAGAATTGATTCCCATTGATTCTGACAAAGATTCAAATATGTTTCAGGTATTTCGACACACTTTCACTGCACTCTACACGGTCTACGACGTTACGAACGAGTGAGTAAAACAATAATTCGTCCCCTTTTTTTTTCAATCCTGCAACTCCAGGGATCATTGTAGAACCTGAGAAAGAATTCCTGCCCCATTCAGATTGTTAAGTTCACATTAACGTAGCTCTTTCCGAAAGCTCAAAAACCTTCCAATTCGGGAAGCACTCACGGTCTCACCCAAACTGTCATCCCTAAAATATCTGGCCTGAAAGTTGAATGCCCCAAGTACAAGACGCAGGTGTCCGCAGTCCGATTCGTCGTTCAATCGCCTCGTTACTTTTTTCTTTTCCAAAGTCATCACACGCCCCTTCGTCTTCAAGCATCGCCGAGGGTCCATCAGACGCGTCTTCAGCACGCTGCCTGGCTGGGCAACACAACGGCCCTGTTCATGATATCCGAAAACGACATTTACACGAGATCAGGCCCAACGTCATCGGTGGACAAGAAATTAACGGACACCGGTATTCCCGGGGTGATTTACAACGGTGTGCCGGATTGGCTGTATCAGGAGGAGGTTTTACCGAGGCCCGAAGCAATTTGGCCGAGTGCCGATGGCTCGAAGCTGCTCTACGCGAGTTTCAACGATTCGAAAGTCACGACGCTGGAATTCCCGTGGTTCGGTAGTATCATGGGTCAGGATGGCGCGAACTCGAATCCCATGGGAACAACGAAACGTGGCACATTTCCACCGTCTCGTTCGGTCAGATATCCAACGCCCGGATCACCGAATCCCGAGGTCGACGTGTGGATCTTGGATCTCAAGGGCAACTCGAGCAACAGCTCGGCGAGCAACCTGACATTTGCCAGAACGAGACTCAAACCACCGTCCGTACTCGATGATCAGTGAGTAATTTTTTCGAGTCTCTCAAAAAAAAAAGAAAAGAATCTCGATGTTTCCTCGCAATTTGGACCAAATTATTTCGCGTTATTCATTGCACTTTAACGGTTCATTGCAGGGAATTCTATCTTATATCTGCTGGTTGGATAGGCGATGGCTCGGCCCAGATAGCCATTGTCTGGATGACGAGAACGCAAAATCTATCGGTTGTGTCGGCCTGTCGGGCGCCAACGTGGGAATGCGCGGAGACACACTCCGAGAGAGCGCCCGAGGGCCAGTGGCTGGATGCTCAGCCACATCCTATCTTCGCACCGGACGGTGACAGCTTTCTGCTGCTGGCGGCCGTACAGGAGGGTGGTCAGGAACATTTTACTCACATCAAGCACATAACACTGACGCAACAGAGGATAGCGGTCCTTTCGCATGGCCGATACGAGGCAAGTCAATGACAAATTCATGATCATCGTTGAACGATCGAACGATGCAATAATATCAATGAAAATTTCGTTTAATTTTGCATTCAGGTGAGCGACATTCTTGCCTGGGACACGAAAGCACATCTAGTTTATTATCTCGGGACGAGAGAACGAAGACCAGGCCAGAGGCATCTCTACGTTGTACGGGATCCAACAGCCGATGATCCACGTCGTTTGGAACCGCTCTGCGTCACCTGTGATCTCGGCGATGTATTGTGGAGCAGTAGATTTTATTACACTAATTGCACGCATTTCGGGGCATCGGTAAGTCCACCGGACAATAAAACAGCGACGAATACGAACAATCAGGGATACTACGTGCTTCATTGCGAGGGCCCCGGTCTTCCATTGGCCGGCGTACACTCAATGTCGAATCACAAAATGGTACGAGTACTTTACGATACGAGGATACAGCGAGCCGATAGACTGTCGCAGCTGGCTCTTCCAACGAGACAAAGTTTCGAGGTTGGTGATGCACGATCGAAATTAAGAGAATAACAAAAAAAAAAAGAACATGCAACCCGAGAAATTCAAAATTTCGATAGAAACTACTGGGTGGGCCACGTACTAAGTGCCCGAACTGATAGGGGTAGTAGAGGAGGTCGAGCTGAGTAAAATAACCCGAAGAACATGTGATCTCCGATGTCGCTTTCGCGAGTTACGACCGGTTCAAAAAATCCCGCTAAGCGCCTGCGTGTAGGCAACCAAGTACACAACAGACAGCCGTTAGCGATCTTGTTGATAAGCGCGCTCGACACAAAAAATCTTGGCATTGAATTTTCGCCACAACGAAAGCGAGCGAGAGCGCTAGCCGCTGCCTTCTGTGCACTTGGTTGCCTACACGCAGGCGCTCAGCGGGATTTTTTTAACCGGTCGTAACTCGCGAACGCGACTTCGGAGATCAAATGTTCTTTGGGTTATTTTGCTCAGCTCGACCTTCTCCGTTACCCCCTATCGGTTTGGGCACTTAGTTCAGGACCAGAACTCGACCTCCTCTATTACCCTCTATCAGTTTGGGCACTTAGTTCGGGACCACCATGTAGAATTAAAACGCATAGAGTTTGGAAGTGTAGAGTTGGACGAGTACCGTTGGAACGTGTGGAGTTGAAAAGTGAAGACTTGGCAGGTGTTCAGTTTGATTGTGTAGAATTGGAACGTACAGTGCTGGAAAGTGTAAGGTTAGAACGTGTGCAGTTGGAACGTTCATAGTTGAAACGCGTAGAGTTGGAACGTCTAAGATTGAAAAAAAAATTGTCCAAGCCTATCAATTGTTCGCTAAAACTGTCGTCATCTCGTTTTCCTCTGTCATCAGGTTCCTCTGCCTCAGGGCTGGAGAGCTCAGGTTCAACTATTGTTGCCGCCCTCCTGGCGCGAAGAGCTTCGGGACGCCGCATTTCCGGTGCTGGT
The DNA here is from genome assembly GCA_963564615.1 of Rhorus exstirpatorius. Classification (NCBI taxonomy): domain Eukaryota; kingdom Metazoa; phylum Arthropoda; class Insecta; order Hymenoptera; family Ichneumonidae; genus Rhorus; species Rhorus exstirpatorius. The sequence continues at coordinate 18,093,750 of OY751322.1, read as the reverse complement.
CGAGGTTAACGGACGTCCCGGTAGCGAAGCCGTAACCGACAAATTTCGCATTGACTGGGGCACTTATATGTCCAGTCACAATGACGTTGTTTACGTGAGGCTCGACGTTCGCGGTGCTCGTGGACAGGGTAAGAGAGCGCTCTTTCGCAGAATCGGGGGTGTCGAGGTACAGGATCAACTGACGGTACTGCGACATCTTCTCGATAAGCTCAAGTATCTCGATGAGTCGAGAGTCGGGGTTTGGGGTTGGGGATACGGTGGTTATGTTACTGCCATGGTCCTTGGAAGTCAGCAAAATGTATTCAAATGCGGAGTCGCCGTTAATCCGATCGCAGACTGGTTGTACTACAGTAAGAACTATTATATTTCCACTGAATTCTCAGAATCGATTGCCTCTCAAGGAACTTGTTTCAAATCAAAACTGTCTATAATGCTGCGATCTCTCTTAATGAGCACCTGATGATTCGTTTTTTTTTTTGTGAAATCATTGGGAAAGCGATACGAGGGGTTTGAATCATTTGTTCGTTGCACAATTAGATTCGGCTTTTACGGAACGGGTACTGGGTGCACCAGCCGAAAATTACAAGGGTTACGTGGAGGCTGATTTGACTCAACGTGCGAGATTAGTACCGAGTCACAGTCTCTATCTTCTACACGGTCTAGCCGACCTCACAGCGCCTTACACGCACGGCATTGCCTTAGCCAAGGCCTTGTCCGAAGCGGGAGTTATCTTTAGGTACCAGGTGAGTGTTTCTTTATATTCAATAATCATCTCGAATTCAATGTCAAAAATCTAAAATTCAAAATGGCGACGTCACTATGGCTGACCAAAAAGAAAACGAAATTTGATCCGATTTGGATAAAAATTGGTACCAGGAGATTTCCGAGGTCACTGATCTTGAATTTAATATCAAAAATCCAAAATTCAAAATGGCGGTGTCACTATGACTAAAAAAAAAAAACGAAATCTGCTCTGATTTCAATAAAAATTGGCACCCGGATATTTGAGAGGTCACGGATCTCAAATCAAATGACGAAATTTCAAGATTCAAGATGGCGGTGTGACTATAGCGGACCAAAAAAACAAAATTTGCTCCGATTTCGATAAAAATTGGTATCCGGAAGTTTCCGAGGTCATTGATCTCGAATCCAATGTCAAACATCCAAAATTCAAAATAACGGTGTCACTGTGGCTGACCAATAAAAACGAAATCTGCTTCGATTTTGATAAAAATTAGTACCCGGGGATTTGAGAGGTCACGGATCTCAAATTCAATGTTGAAAATCCAAAATTCATAATGGCGGCGTCAATATGGCTGACCGAAAAAACAAAATTTACTACGAATTCGATCAAAAATGGTACTCGGGAGTTTCAGAGGTTACTGATTTCAAATATAATAAATATAATAAATACAAAAATGCAAAATTCAAGATGGCGGTATCACTACTGCAAGTAAAAAACGTAAATCTCGTCCAATTTTGATAAAAATTTGTACCCGCAGGTTCGAGCGTTAACTGATATCGAATTCAATGTCAAAATTTCGAAATTCAAGATGGCGGAGTCACTATTGTCGATGAAAAAAATTAAATCTCTTCCCATTTTATTAAAAATTGGTACTCGGCGATTTGGGAGGTTCACTCATCTCGAATTCACTGCAAAAATTCAAAATTCAAAATGGCGGCGTCACTATGGTTCACAAAAAAAAAACAAATTAAAAATAAATAATTATGAAAACTGAAAAGTTTTTTTTTCATAAAGCAAATAAAGTTGCTTACTGCGATTCACATCGTTCTAGTAGAAAACAGTAAATTTATTCTAGTCGCGAGAACGGGACGATGATCTGGATTTTTTTCATTCTTACTCGTCGGATCTTTCGCAATTTTGAAAATCCCGCTTCGATATAAAATTCGTCACATCGCGTACCGGTAATTTCAGAGCTACGCGGACGAAGATCACGCCTTGACGGGTGTGATCGAGCACGCTTATCGTTCGATGGAGGACTTTCTCGCCGAGTGCCTCGCTCTGGACGCCTCCTAGTGCCTCGATACGGTTTCTCTCTCGCTATCGATAACCCATCTGTTCACGATATGCTTCTGATAGCGTTCTCGTTCTTATCGATAATTCATCCACCCGTACACACCAAAATTGAAAAGGGGAAAGCAAAAAGCAACCCCGTTACGCGAAATGCAAATAAAAAATTGCACAGCCATAGGGTTGAAAGGGCCGAGAAAATGATTTTTATTCGAACAATCGATACGAAAAACAGACAAACAAAATTATTAAAAATCGGCCTTCTCCCCCCCCCCCCCCCCCCTCTACTCGTCCCCTGGGAGCGATTCTATTCTAGCGTATGAACAAGACTGCGAAAATGTGTTATAATGACCGAATGCCAATTTTCCCCATACATACGCAAGCGATCTTAAGCCCGTTGATAAAAATAAAACAAAAAAAAAATTAATTAATTAATAATAACAATAACGATAAATCGAATGAAATCACTTTAAAAAAAATCATCACGAGTTCGTACGAGCAATATCGTTATAGCGTTGGGTATCTCTGCCTAAAAAAAAAAAAAAAAAGAAAAATAAAAAACACGACTCGCTGCGCATCTTTATTAAGTATTATCATTCCTGTATCTATTGGCCGGTCGTTTACGATGCTCAGATAATCGCGAATGAAAAAAAAAAAAAAAAATGGCATCGTTAAAAAGGAAACGAACGATGAAAATATAAAAAAAATCTTTCGATTCTCAGAGTCAGTCTATATCAAACGAAAGAAACATCTCCCGAGGAAATAGTTAATTGTGAATGAATAAAGAAAATATACGAAATAACGAAACGCGTGGAAAAAATCGATTTTCGGCTTCATCGCAGCGTTTTTTCAGCGCAATAACGTTGCAAATAAAAATAAATAAATAAATTAAAAAAAAAAAAGATTAAAATTCGAACAATAATAATGAAAGATATAAGAAACTCAAATACTTGTTGTACAGCTTGCTGACGCCTATATAGTTGTATCATGTATACTATAAATGTAATTGTTACTATATGTTATACTATATATATATATATATATGATGTTATCGTCTATATGATATTCAAAATTGAGAGTTTTCCCAACTTTCAACTTTGAAGGTTTGTACATACTAATATATATAATACATATATATATTACTAAATTTATCATTATTATTAATAATAATAGTCATGATTACGATGAATGATTTATTATTATTATTATTATCAATGATAATAAATACTGAGGTAAAAAAAACCATTTTTTTTCAAATTGTCCATCGAGTTGCTTGTACCTGATCTTATAAAAAAAAAAAAACTTGCTGCAACATACAACTACGATGTTATTCTTTTATAATCACCGCAGGAGCAGAGCTGGGCAAAGTATCTGGAAGTACTTTATGCTTAAAGTACTGAGTACTTCATATACTCAGCACTTCGTACTTCAAGTACTCAGTACTTGCTACTTCAAGTGCTTAGTACTTGGTACTTCAAGTACCAAGTACTTGAAGTACCGAGTACCGAGTACTTGAAGTACCGAGTACTTGAAGTAACAAGTACTTAAAGTACCAAGTACCGAGTATTTGAAGTAACAAGTACTGAGTACTTGAAGTACCATTAGGCACTTGGAGTACCAAGTACCGAGTATTTGAAGTAACAAGTACTGAGTACTTGAAGTACCATTAGGCACTTGGAGTACCAAGTACTGAAAGTACCAAGTACCGAGTATTTGAAGTAACAAGTACTGAGTACTTAAAGTACCAAGTACCGAGTATTTGAAGTAACAAGTACTGAGTCTTAAAGTACCAAGTACCGAGTATTTGAAGTAACAAGTACTGAGTATTTGAAGTAACAAGTACTGAGTACTTAAAGTACCAAGTACTAGGCACTTGAAGTAGCAAGTACCGAGTACTTGAAGTACCAAGTGCTGAGCATATGAAGTACTCAGTACTTTAAGCATAAAATACTGAGTACTCGAAGTACCGAGTAGTGAGTACTTGAAGTACCGAGTGCTGAGTATTTGAAGTACCAAGTGCTAGGTACTTGAAGTAACGAGTACTGAGTACTTGAAGTACTAAATATTTGAAGTACTTGAGGTATCAAGTATCAAATACTTTTCAAGTATACAGCTAGACGTCTCGTAAGTTCGAGTACTTATATTTGATTTCATACGTACTCTTTAAACTCATTTGATTTTGATTCGAGTACGTTTTGTATCAAACACACATTTTCACATTGGGCAATTAATTCAGGTTAGGCAAATTGGAGCACAAATATTTAAACGTAAAATTAGAAATAATTTTAAAAAATAGCATTGACAATTTTATTTAAGATTTATTTAGCTTCAGGTTTGAAAAAGAAAAAATAGAGAATATAATACACGGATTGTTAAAAACGGAGTCATGCATTGACAATGACACCGTAACTACCGTAGCTTGAACCTTTGAACGGTCATTCCTTACAGTCTTAACCGAAGATGGCGCAGAAAGTTCCTCAATTATATATTCAAAAGCGTTATTACGTGCAATCATTAGCAAGACGTATTCAAAAGTACTTTATACTTAGTACTTGAAGTACAGGAAAGTACTTGAAAAGTTTAATAGAAATACTTAAAGTACAGGCCGAGTACTTGGAAATTTAAGTACAATACTTGAAATACTTTTATTTCAAGTACTGGTACTTTCAGTTCAGTACATCTCAAGTACCGGGTACTTGAAGTACTGCCCAGCTCTGCACAGGACTTTATTTCCTTCAATTTAATGAAAATTTCCGAGAAAAAAATTGAGTGAATTGAAGAAAAAAAAAATTTACGAATTATCAAAGTTTTAATAGAAAAAAAAAACTTGCATGAGGGAAACTTTTTTTTTTTCTAATTCATACGTGTCCGAAAAAAATTTAACAAAGAATATTTGTGACCAAAATATTTTTTAATGATTCAAGTTTTTTTTCACTGATAACTATCACGCAATATTATTATTATTATTATTATTATTAAACATCACTGTGAAATTTTTTTACCTTTCGTTCCTTTCGGGTGCGACATTTTGTTTTTTATTTTGTGATAGCCAGGCATCTCGTTGTGCCGCGACAATTTGAAAAAAAAATCGTTTTTACCAACCCCTTCCCCGTCGTGGACACACACATACACACATGCACACACTCACAGATAGTTCAACGCACTGACCACATTCTTGACAGTCTGCTAATTGAAGAAAAAAAAAACAAAATTTAAATAAATGTACAGATAAAATGAGTAAAAAAAAAAATTAATAAAAATCTTGGAAATAATAATAATAATAATAGTAATAATAATTCCATTGGAGCCTCGAACGAGAGTACGAATTAAAAAAAAAAAAAAAATGGTCGCGAATGTGGTCATGTGACGGGCTCTCAAGTATTAGCGATACACAGAATTTAAAAAAGAAAAACAAAAAAAAAGCAAAAAATGTACGATTTTTAAAAAATGTCTCGATCGAAGAGGAAGGGGAGGGGGAAAGAAAATTGAAAAAATTAAATTTTAAGGGAGTGCCTAGTGAAAGCAACCCTTATTGATGCCGACAATCAAGGCTAGTGCAACTAATCAAACAATAAATAATTAATGACGTGAGGGGGATGAAGAGAGTGCGGAGGGGGGGGGGGATGATAAAGAGTCAGGGAGGTTTTTTGGCAAAAGAAAGAAACTGACCTACCCCGAGTGACTTGAATGTAAATTGATAAAAAGCAGGCGAAAAAAAATAACAACAATTTAAAAAAAAAAGGATTGCAAATATATTTTTTGTTATCTTTAAGATGCTGTCGATAATGAAAGTGGTTAATTTTTATTTCGGTCATTTAATTGAGACTCGAATAATATGCCACTTGGACAAAAAACAAAACTTCGATATTTACCATTTTTTTTTTTTTTTTCATAATTTTCGTGAAATGTGGCCTGATTCATGATTGTGTAATAAAAAATTTTTTTTTTTAAATATATGGAAAAAAAATCAGCTCAAAATTTATTAAATTAATAATTAATTCCGTGATTTATTGATAATTAATTATTAATTGATTTTTCAATTAATTAACTATTAATCATGAATTAATGAATAATTTATTAAATTTATATGAGGTGATTAAAAAAAAAATATTTGAAAAATTAAATACTCGCAATCAACACTTTTAGACACGCACACACACAAAACCATTAAGGCATATAAATCGCTGTGAATCGTACGATCGGAAAAAAACAATTAATAATAACAATAATAATTATAATATATTTAGGTATAGTCGATTGGATGGGTGAAAAAAAAAAAAAAAAAAAACTGGAGAAAGGTGCTATTTCGCCACGGGGTAAAAGCCTTAAGGTGTTCAACTCTTCGGTTTGTACGACATGAATTCTCGAAATGGGCAAAAATCAATAATTTCAATTACTCCGAAAAATGAAAAACAAAAAAAGTAATAAAATTCCTCAAACTTGGCGAATCGTATTATCGCTGCAAAATTAAAAAAAAAATTCAAATAAATAAAAAAACAAAAAAAAACTCGTAGAAATTTCAATTTTTACGATTTCATTTTTTTTTTTGTTAATTTTTATTTTTGTAATTAGAAAATTTGATTTTTGCCCTTTTTTCTTCAAACGGTAGGATTGATCGAAAGTAAAAAATTAAAAACAGCAAGCTCATCCACAGCTTTGCCCATCAAAACCTCGCCCGCGTTACAAAGTTAGAATGAATATCGACCGATTTACAAAAATAAAAATAAAAAAATTCAATTAACAAAATCACGATATGGCAATTCGGCTCGAAAGCGACGGCGATTGGTGAAAAACATTGTTGTACAGATAACGGGACATAGGTCACAATCAATTATTAAGAATAATTTAAAAAAAAAATTCATTAAATAAAAAGTGAAAACGAAAAAAATAAAATTGACATGAAGGATACTTCATATTTACAACCAAAAGTTTGATTCAGACAGAATTTCGGTACTTTGCTGTGTGACGAAAATCCGAAAAAAAAGTCAAAGATTTTTAAGATAATTAAAAAATTCATTTTCAATAATAGTAATGCCATAATGATATTAACAAATATGTTGAAAAAAAAAACATCGTTCAACGAATAATCAGTAAAACTCCTTTTTTTCAAAGAATAAAATGAAATTGTTGATTTTTTTTAACACGCGTGAATTTTTTTCGAATTTTTTTATAAATTTTGAATTTTTTTTTTTTAATTTGTAGAAATGGAGGAAAGGTCTTAAATTTTTTATACGTTTTCATAGAAAGGTTACATATTCACGGAAAAAGTTTCCGGATCATTGAATGAATATTTTGTACATACAGCCAAAAAAAAAATCGAAATCAGGAATTTGCAAGGAAAATTGTCAAAAAAATTCACACATACTCAAAAAATCAAAAAATTCATTTCGCCCAACAAAAAAAAAGTGTCCGATAATTCGTTCGACAAATTTTCTTTCAACCAACTCGTCAATAATTTTTCGGCATTATTAATATAAATTAAAAATCAAAATTTTCAGTAATTCCGACCTGATGTTTTTTTTTCATGTTCCGATTTTTTTTTCATCGCAAAGTGCTTAAAATTCTCATCAAAGCTCAAATGTTGCGAGTCTTGGTGAGAAAAAAAGGAAAGTGGGAATATTGTGGAAGAAAAAAAAATGACTCCTCGAAAATGTCTCGTCGTGGACAAAAAAAAATGGTGCGTTAAGGTTATCCGATTAAATTTTTAGCTTTTGGTAAATTATTATCGTAAGTATTATCGCTCGACCCCGATAAATTAGTGCAATATTTAAAAATATAAATAATAATAATAATAATAACCATAAAAGAGAAAAAAATAAAAAAAAATAAAATGAAAAATTAAAAAAAAAAAATAATAATAATGACAACAATAAAAACGAACACAAATGATGGTGGATCCGGGAGAATCGATTGGTAGACGCCGATAATTATAGTAATTACGATTCACACCGAAGACCCTCGACGTTAATTTTATTAGAAAAAGACAAGATCATTAAAAATTTAGAAATTAAAGAGAGAGAGAGAGAACAAAAAGGAGAGGTGTGTTTTTGCGAAGTATCGATGACGAATATGTTTTTCGTGAAATGGCAAAAATATACGAGTGTATAAATAATTTTATACATATATGAGTAAAAAAAATCAATTATCGGCCAAGTTTGGGTTTTACTATCGGGGATCTTTTTGTAAGTTACACAACTTGGTGTCTGTGTTGAAAAATACTTGCTATAATTTTTTCAGATTTTTTCCTCCATTTTTTTAGCTACCATTTGCTATCAAATTCTTTCATTTCAAACTTTTTTTGTTTTTTTTTTGTTTTTTCCATTAAACTTTGGCGGCTTGAATTTTAAAAATAGAAAAAAACTAGTTTTGTATTTATTTTGTAAAAAAATCTCAACTTTTCGAAAAAGAATATAGCTTAATCAATATACGTGTAGAAGACTCTCAAAATCGAGATTATAATCTAAAAAGTTGTTTTTTCGCCATTGCCCAAAGTTAAAAAAAATTTTCAATATTTTTTTCAGAAAGCTGAGCAAATTTTACATAAAGTATGTCATTTTTAAGTTGGGATCTCTAAAAACACTCCTGGGATTAATAAAAATGTAAAAAAAAAACATTAAAAATCTCATTTATTTTGATATTTTTAATATTTTTTTTTTTGAGTGGCTGTTGAAACGGTTAATCGACAATTGCTGCGTATCGATGTAAATACTGGGTTATTGTTTTTATTATTTTACGATTACGACAGCGTACAATCATTCCAGTTGAAACAAATGTGCTAGAGAAAACGTTTCCGAGTTCGACACAGATTTGAGAATAACTTTGTTCCCAAATTATTTGGTACAGGCGGAATCAAATGCAATGATTGAGTACCTTTGACAGTCTTTGAACGCAAAGATCTTTGCTTGATTACAGTCTTTGAATTCGGATACTCAATATTTTCCAAAAACTCAAAAGTTACATTTGGTATTAAAGTTGTTGGAATACATGAGATTTATAATGTTTTTTTTAAACATTTTTATTAATCCCAGGAGTTTTTTTAGAGATCCCAACTTAAAAATGACATACGTAATATAAAATTTTCTCAGCTTTCTGAAAAAAATATGGAAATTTTTTTTGAACTTTGGGCAATGGCGAAAAAACGACTTTTCAGATTATAATCTTGATTTTGAGAGTCTTCTACGCGTATATTGATCAGGCTATATTTTTTTTTTCGAAAAGTTGAGATTTTTTTACAACATTAATATGGAACTGGTTTTTTTTCTTTTTTTCAAATTCAAGCCGCCAAAATTGAATGAAAAAAAAAAGTTTGAAATGAAAGAATTCGATACACAATGGTAGCTAAAATAATGGGGGAAAAAAATCTGAAAAAATTATGCCACGTTTCTTTCAACACAGACACAAAGCTGTGTAACTTACAAAAAGATCCCCTATGGTGAAGCCCAAACTTGGCCGATAATTGATGTTTTTACTCATAAGTATGTGGAAAAAAAAAATTTGTTTAAAATTTTTAATTAAAATAAAAATAATTAGTGAAAAAAATTATAAATATACATATAAATATATGTATTCATATATTTTCTCCAAGAGTTCCGCTCAGAGTCAATTAGATTTTTTTTTTCCGATCGTGATAGTTAGGCGAAAATTGTTTAAATAAATTCGTAAGTTTGGGGTCTTCCGCTTTGTGTCGCGCGGAAATGTTGAATGAATTTTAGACGAGAGAAAGTGAGAGAGAGAGAGAGAGAGAGAGAGAGAGAGAAGAAGATGAAAAATTAGTAATTTGTAGATAATTAAAAAAAAAATGCATCGTTGATTTTATTAGTAATTATAATTAAATATGCACGCGAGTTGGCGACGATTTCGTGGATCGCACCGCGATACGAAACCGAGTTATCTTCGATGAAAAAAAATTATGTCAGATTATTAGAGGGGAAAAAATTGTCAGATTTGAAAAAAAAAATGAAAAAAAAAAAAAAAACGAATAAGAATTATGTCGAATGTGAGAAAAAAAAATGAAAAAAAAAATTACGATAACGAGAATAACACCCACGAGATAATCATGTTATTAAGACTCTGCGTTTTATAATATCAGCGAGGCTCGATCCGAGTATCGGGCGGACAAAGTGTTTTCAATAAACTGTTACATATTACCTAAAAAAAAAAAAAATTCCCTCGAATTTATTGATTTTATTATCCCCTCAAATGTTTCGTACGAAAATTTTTATATTGTTGAGAATAATTGTCGAAAAAAAATTGTAAAAGGAATTTCGCAATTCTCAGAGTGAGCCCTTTCAAGCGATACCTCACTTGCCAGAGTAGAAAAACAAGATTTTTTTTTTTTAATATCACTTATTTCGATAAATGTCTGATTTTTGGTCTCTATTAATTTTTGAAACTCATTATTTTGGGCGGTAAACGTAATTCCAGATATTGTTTTATTCGATAGTGTGTCGTACCAACTGTTGGTAAGAGAAGACTTTACTTTACCTGCGTCAAATATCGCAGAGATCTATAGGGATACAAAAAAAGTCCCGAGAAAGGACAAAATCTATATCTAATACTAATTTTATTAATTGAATTAAATCATTATCATTAGATGACTAAAAATGAGTATTGATCTCTTCTAAGTGATGTGTGACTCACACACACACACCTCTTATTCTCATGATAAGTTATCTGCAATCGTTATACTTACCGTCAATTGGTCAAGAGCGGTTTTATATTTCTTTCGTAACTCGGCAGATGGCCATGCCATTCACGATCGTCGTTCGTAAGTTGGACAAGACTGGTCAAGACTTGGACTATTCGCGGAAAACTGAATGTACCGTTGAGCAAAATCAAAAACGAACTTTTACGCTTTAATTTTGGAAGGAAAATTGTTGGATTTTAAGAAAAGCGGGTATCCCAGGATTTTCAAGATCGCTGGATACGAATATAGTGTTGAAATATCAAAATTCAATATGGCGGATCCAGTAGGGGCGAATTCGAATTTTTATAAATAGCTGGATTTTTACAAAAATTGTTATTCCAGGGTTTTCGAGATCGCTAAATACGTATATGGTGTCAAAATTGTATAATTCAAAATGGCGAATCCAATATGAGGGATTAAATTTTGTAAAAACAGCTGCTAGTCACGCGGCTGACTTTCAAGACAGAGGATTCAAGGTAGTTTAAGGCAAGGTGGAATAGTTGAGGTCAGCTAAGGTGTAAAGTAGTCTCCAAAGGTAGGAAAGTTTAAGGTAATTTCGAAAGGAAAAGCAGGTAAGGTCTTTAAGGTCTTTCAAAGGAGACTCTTCTTGTGCCAATTTCACAATTGATCATTCTTGTCCCATGTATTGTACTTATATGAGTAAGTTTTGGCCAACTAACCTCAAATTTACTAACGTTAAAGCGCGATGACCGAAATTTTTCGAAAATTTAATACTTTTATGAAATCCGAACCTCTTGACCGATTCCTGCCGAATTTGATTCTAAAAATCCTTATAGCCTAGCACATTCATTGAAAAAAAATTTACAAAAGGCTCGATACCGCCGAATTTACAAAAGTTAGGGCCCTAACAGGAATTTTTCGAAAATTTCAAATTTTTTTAAAATCTCAACCCCTCAAGCGATTCTCGTCAAATTTAATACCAAACATCCTTATCCCCTAGCCTATTTGTGAAAAAAAAATTTAGTACGATATCTCAAAATTTGCGGAAATTGGAGCGATCATGAACATTTTTGGAAAATTCGAAAATTTCACGAAATCCGAACCCCTCGACCGATTCCTGTCAAATTTATTTCTACAGATCCTTATCACCTAGCTCATTTTTTTAAAAAAATTCGGCTCGATACCTCCGAATTTACAAAAGTTAGGGCCCTAATAGAAATTTTTCGAAAATTTCAAATTTTTTTAAAATCTCAACCCCTCAAGCGATTCTCGCCAAATTTAATACCAAACATCCTTATCCCCTAGCCTATTTGTAAAAAAAAATTTAGTACGATATCTCAAAATTTGCGGAAATTTGAGCGATCATGAACATTTTTGGAAAATTCGAAAATTTCACGAAATCCGAACCCCTTGACCGATTCTTGCCAAATTTATTTCTACAGATCCTTATCACCTAGCTCGTTGTTTTAAAAAAATTCGGCTCGATACCTCCGAATTTACAAAAGTAAGGGCCCTAAGAGAAATTTTTAGAAAATTTCAAATTTTTTTAAAATCTGAACCCCACAAGCGATTCTCGTCAAATTGAATACCAAACATCCTTATCCCCTAGCCTACTCGTACAAAAAAATTGAGCCCGGATATCACAAAATTTGCGGAAGTTAGGCCGACCTCGAACATTTTACAGAATTTTCAAAATGCCCCAAAATTTGTAATTTTGGAAAAATTTTCACGAAACCTGGAGCAAAAGAAGAACCTGTAAAGTTTCACTCGTACGCGGAGAGCCACCGATGTAGCTCGAACCGTTCACGAGTTACAGAGGTTTGAATCTTCAGAAATTTTCCAGAAATGCCTTCCGAACGTTTTAACGCTACTCAAGCACTTCCGGAATTAAAATCGCGAAAAAAAAAAATAATGCGTTCGCAGGAACAAAGCAATAAAAATTCCTGAATTTCCCGACAAAAAAAACTCCCCATCCATCGAGACTGCCCTGAACACTCCGTCGAAAATCTCTGTGCTCTTTTGTTTGCCTGCCCCTTTTTTTTTTTTTTTGACGCGCCACGTTAATCTCTCCCCACTGGTAAGAAAAACGAGGGAAAATGTCATGAAATAAATCCGAAACATAACTTTCGAGGTGCCCCCCCCTAAGAGTCATGGTGAGACGACGAGTGCTCAGGGGAAAAAAATCGTCAAGATGGTCGAGCAAGTTGCAGCGAGAAACGCGACACCTCGGAATGTCATCGACGTCAACGAGGGACATTGACAAGTCAATGGGAAATCCGGGATCAAGGTTATTCGAAATTACGATAAAAATCGTAATAATTTGTCCAAAAAAAAAAAACAAAAAACAAAAAAATCATTCGAGGAAAAATAATTTTTCTTTAATTTAAACAAATTAACAAAAAAAAAAAAAAAACAACAAATTATTGATAAAAATCGCGACAACGGTTGATAATGTTATTGATAAAATAAAAAATAAAAAAGATTCTACGATCATCCATACGCGACGAGATCGAAAACATTGAGAACTGCCCAGTCGTTGATGAACGTCGACGTGGACGATTACGCGAGTTTGAGGCGTCGAAGGTCCGACAGTAGTATCGTTTTTTTGGGAAAATATCGCAAAATACCGGAGCTCGTTGTGATCGATGAGATCGAGGGACGTTACACCGAATTCGTTGAGATACCAAAAAATGTCGTATGCCTCAAAGAGGAGAGGGTGAGTCAATGATAATTAGAAAATAAACAAAAAATAAAAAAAAAATTTTTTTTAATATTTTTTTAAACAAAAAAAAATAAAAAAAAGACCCAATTGACGGATAATTGATTCAAAAATAATAACAATAATGATCAGTTGTTGATCCAGGAAAAAGTTATTTTGAGAATAGAACATTTTCATTTATCAATTTCCTTTATCTTTTTTTTTTTCAGAACAACTGTTGTTACCTGGGACAGAACGACTGTCAGAGAGCATAACGAAAGAAGGATCGCGGAGAAAAATAGAAAAATTTACGGTAATCATATGTGCTCGGGGTTTTGTATCATCGGCAAAACGTAATGAGTAGTGAGATCGAGTTCTGTCTTATCGCGGACTATGCCCTCGATTTCGGCCTTACCGTGTCTCATGAATTGTAATTCCGCGAGGACTTTGTCCGTAACGTAGGGACGCGAGCATAAAGTATCGATTTTCGCGATATCAGAATCCGTGAGGGGAATTCTCGTTACATTGAAACGCTCAAAGTGCGACGGATGCAGGCCTAACCAGCGTGCCGAGGGACAAGCAAGATTTCCCTGCTCGTAAGACATATTTATCGAGCCATATCTGAGTTTTAAAATTAAAATAATAGTAATAATAATAATGATTTTTCGCGAGATGTTAATTTTTATTTTTTTATTTTATCGTTGTTTTCTTTTAATATAATAAAGCAGCAGCCAGCTTCTACGGATTTCAATCGTGCACAGATCTAACTGTATGTACGTCAAAACGTCTCTGAGGAGAAAAACTCGGGACACGGGCAGAGTGGGTAGAAGCTGAAGCGTGTAGAGTCTGAAGGTGTAGAATTGGAATGTGTTGGAGTTGGAAATTTGAATAGCTGGAGAATTTGAAATTGAAAAGTGTAGAGATGAAGGCTGCAGAGTTGGAATGCGTAGAGTTGGAACATGTGGAGTTGATACGTGTAGAATTTGAAACGTGTAGGTGTTGGATAGTGTAGAGTTGAGATGCGCAGGAGTTTGAACGTGGTACGGTTGAAATTTGCATAGTTGAGATGCGAACAGTTGGAATGTGTATAGTTGGAATTTGCATCTTAGGGATGCGTACAGTTGGAATGGGTATAGTTGGAATGTGTAGAGTTGGAATGTGTATAGTTGGAATGTGTAGAGTTGGAATGTGTATAGTTGGAATGTGTATAGTTGGAATGTGTATAGTTGGAATGTGTATAGTTGGAATGTGTATAGTTGGAATGTGTATAGTTGGAATGTGTATAGTTGGAATGTGTATAGTTGGAATGTGTATAGTTGGAATGTGTATAGTTGGAATGTGTATAGTTGGAATGTGTATAGTTGGAATGTGTATAGTTGGAATGTGTATAGTTGGAATGTGTATAGTTTGAATGTGTATAGTTGGAATGTGTATAGTTGGAATGTGTATAGTTGGAATGTGTATAGTTGGAATGTGTATAGTTGGAATGTGTATAGTTGGAATGTGTATAGTTGGAATGTGTATAGTTGGAATGTGTATAGTTGGAATGTGTATAGTTGGAATGTGTATAGTTGGAATGTGTATAGTTGGAATGTGTATAGTTGGAATGTGTATAGTTGGAATGTGTATAGTTGGAATGATTATGAAGGAAAGTGCAGAGTTGGAACGTGGAGAAATTGAACGCGTATGAGTTGGAATGAGTACGATTTGGAACGTGTAGATTTGAAATGTATAGGAGTTGGAACGTGTAGAGTTGGTATGCGTACAGTTGGGGTGCGTAGAGTTGCAAAGTGCAGAATAGAAATATGTAGCAGCTGGAACGTGTATTGTTGGAATGTGTACAGTTGGAATGCGTATATTTGGAATGCGCATCGTTGGGATGCGTACAGTTGGAATGTGCATAGTTGGTACGTGAAAGTTGGAATGAGTAGAGTTGGAACATGGCGAAATGGAACGCGCAGGAGTTTGAATGTTTGGGATTTGAAACGTGTAGAGTTTAAATGTGCAGGAGTTGGAACGTGTGCAGCGGCAACGTGTAGAGTTGAAATTTATAGGATTTGGAACGTGTAAAGTTGAAAGGTGTACAATTGGAATGCGTACAGTTGGAATTTGCATAGTTAGGATGCCTACAGTTAGAATGTGTAGAATTGGAACATGGGCAATTGGAACGGGTAGTAGCTGGAATGTTTAGAAGTTGGAACGTGTAGGATTTGGAATGTGTAAAGTTGGAATGTATACAGTTGGGATGTGTACAGTCGTAGTGTGTAAAGTTTAAATGTGTAAGAGTTGGAACGTGTACAGTTGGAATGTGTATAGTGGGGATGTGTAAGTTGGAGTTGGAACGAGTAGAGTTGAAACGTGGAGAAATGGAACGCCTAGGAGTTGGAATGTTTGGGATTTGAAAGGTGTAGAGTTGAAATGTGTCGGAGTTGGAACTTGTACAGTTGGACTGCGTACAATAGGAATGCAAAGAGTCGAAATCTATTGGAGTTGGACCGTGTATAGTTGGAATGTGTACAATTGGAATCCGTACAGTTGGAATCATTAGGATGCCTATAGTTGGAATGTGTAGAGTTGAATTGTGGACAATTGGAACGCGTAGTAGTTGGAATGTGTAGGAGTTGGAATGTGTAGGAGTTGGAACGTGCAGGACTTGAAACGTCTAAAGTTGGAATGTGTACAGTCGGAACGTGTAAAGTTGGAACGCGTAAAATTTAAATGTGTAGGAGTTGGAACGTGTACAGCAAGAATGTGTATAGTGGGAATGTGTAAGTTGGAGTTGGAATGAGTAGAGTTGAAACGTGGAGAAATGGAACGCGTAGGAGTAGGAATGTTTGGCATTTGAAACGTGTAGAGTTGAAATGTGTAGGAGTTGGAACTTGTACAGTTGGACTGCGTACAATAGGAATGCAAAGAGTCGAAATCTATTGGAGTTGGACCGTGTATAGTTGGAATGTGTACAATTGGAATCCGTACAGTTGGAATCATTAGGATGCCTATAGTTGGAATGTGTAGAGTTGAATTGTGGACAATTGGAACGCGTAGTAGTTAGAATGTGTAGGAGTTGGAATGTGTAGGAGTTGGAACGTGCAGGACTTGAAACGTCTAAAGTTGGAATGTGTACAGTCGGAACGTGTAAAGTTGGAACGCGTAAAATTTAAATGTGTAGGAGTTGGAACGTGTACAGCAAGAATGTGTATAGTGGGAATGTGTAAGTTGGAGTTGGAATGAGTAGAGTTGAAACGTGGAAAAATGGAACGCGTAGGAGTTGGATTGTTTGGGATTTGAAACGTGTAGAGTTGAAATGTGCAAGAGTTGGAACTTTTACAGTTAGACTGCGTACAATTGGGATGCGAAGAGTTGAAATGTATAGGAGTTGGAACTTTTACAGTTGGAACGTGTACAATTGGAATCCATACAGTTGGAATCATTAGGATGCCTATAGTTGGAATGTGTAGAGTTGGACTGTGGACAGTTGGAACGCGTAGTAGTTGGAATGTGTAGGAGTTGAAACGTGTAGAACTTGAAACGTGTAAAGTTGGAATGTGTAGAGTCGGAACGTGTAAAGTTGGAACGCGTAAAATTGAAATGTGTAGGCGTTGGAGCGTGTAGAGTTGAAATGTGCAGGAGTTATTTGAATAGGAGTACGAACGTCCACATTAGGAATGTAAAAAGTTGGAATGTGTAGAATTGGAACGTGGAGACTTGGAATGCGTGGGAGTTGGAATGTGAGGAGGTCTAACGTGCAGAGTTTGAACCTCAATAACTCGAAAATATAGAGTTGGAAGGTTCAAAGATGAAGTCCGTAGAGTTATAATGTGTACAATCGGAACATGTAGAGTTGGAACATGTGGAGTTGGTACGCGTACGATTGAAATCTTTATAAACGGCCTGACCTCATATTTTATCGTTATAAAAATTCTATAACTCAATATTTTTTTCAATTTAGAAAAACTTGCGTCATGGAAGAAAATTTTAAGTATATCTTACTCACCTGTAGGTCAACATAATTTCAACGCCCCATGGATCCGCATCGACGAGAATATAAATCGGTAGTTCGAGCATCTCCGCCAATATCTTTATCAACATTCGCGTCGCAACGTCGGGATAACCCTTGCCCGTTATCATAATACATCTCAACGCAGTGGGACAATTTTCCTGCATTAATTTATGAAAAACAGCCTCCTTCTCGACCACCAAAACAAAATCGGCTTTAGCTCGAACGAGAGTTACGTTCGAGATTATCGGGGGTATCAAATTTTCACCGTATCCGCTGTAATCGATTTTTTCATTGTTCTCAAGTGTCAATGTCAAGTCACCCGAGGCAAGGCCCTTCGCCGATGGGATCAGTGCTGTATGAAAAAAAAAAAATCCCTAATATGACGATCAAACTGTCGGAAACAAAAAATTCATAAAAATAATTAAAAAAAAAAAAACAATTTTGATTTTTTTCACTGACCCATGTCCCAGGGAGCACAGTCCAACATATTTGCAATTATATTCACAATCTTGTCGATTTGCGACTGATGAGAAACCAGTTTGTACGTTGACTCTTTGCTCTTTAATTCGTAAAAAAATGCTCTTCGCGTTTCCGTTTTATTATTCATTAGCAGACGATACAGCTTCGTCATCGTCTCCATAATGAGAGCAAATTTTCGTTGGCTGTTTCGCGATTCTAGGGCAACGACCGTTCTCGGCCCCGACGAATCATTCGATCCCGTCGCCCTTTCATCAATCTCGAGACTATCGTTTATATCGGCGTTGAATTTTTCAAAAAAATCCAACGAATCATCGTTCAGCAACGACGAATTCTCGTCGCTCACTGCACGATCGTCACTGAGACTCGAATCGATGGATTCGAGCTGTTGCATGAGCGTATCGATATTCGTAATTCTGTAGGAAATTTTTGGCCATTCTCCGGCGCACAATTGCTCGAGAATTCCAAAAATTATATTTTCTATACGATCTATCAGAGCACTCCTGCCAGATAAATTCGTATCGAGTCGTGAAAATTAATGCACAAATATGAAATATTTTTTTTTTATCATAAAAATTTGAAAAAATATATATATTTTTTTTAATTATAAAAAAAAAATCGTATTTCCAATTTTAGAAATACGAACGATATATTTTTCAATTGTAAAAATTAAGAAAAATTTTTTTTTTCCTTTCGAAAATTCCAAATACGAAAAAAAAATTGCCCCAACGAACGACGAGAGATGAATTAATAGGGGAAATTTGATATTTTTTTTTTCTTTTGCTTTTTTTGGTTTTAATAATTTTGTGAGAGATTTTTTCGAACCGTAATTCGTCGTTATCCTTGATCGTTATGTGTATCGTTTTTTCGATCGGTGGTAGAAAATGTACGCGTTCCTCGTCGATGCACGAGCTGCAAGAACACTTTTTACCAAAATTGGGCTCGATACGCGGCTCACCCGGATGATCCTCTAAAAATTTACATTTCAGAAAATCATCGTTTTTTTTTTTTCGAGGGAATTTAATTGACACAAAAATTCTAAATAAAAAATGAAAATTTCCTGAGTTAAAATAAAAAATGTTCGTAAATTTTTTTTCTATTCCAAATAAATATCAAAGTATAAATTTTTTTTCGAAAAAAAAAAATCAGGAATTATTCGAAGTAAGGTCCAGTGCTATTTGATAATGAAAAAATTCGTCAAAAAAAATCCCGAATACTGGAAAAAAAAAGATTTTGATAGTCTGCAAAAAAAAATAAAACTAAAACAAAAAAATAATCAATGACACTGCGCCAAAAAGTTAATGGTAGCATATTTCGATAAGAGAAGAAGAAGAAAAAAAAAAAAAGATCCTCCGGGCTAAAAATCCGAGCCACATTCTCACAGCAATAAACATATTAAATTTCCACTTTGAACGAAATGTATCGGCGGTGGTTATACGCGGATATCGACGTGAGAGCGCGCGAGGGACATTATTATTACCGGCTAGCCCCAACCCTAATAAGAGACACACTCGTATCGAGTACACCGAATCTCGAGAGTCCCGGAGCGAGCGAGTGCGAGAGAGGGAGAAGGCGATAAAGTGCATTTCGGGGGCCCTCCCGCTGTGCATTTGTGAGCTGTTCCATTCAGCTAGGGCTACTGTTACCCTAAAGACACTTCAGGCCCATTCTTCGAGGGGTCAGAGCAACGGGGCCTGGTCGTATGTATTCGGCAAAACGTCGATCACAACGTGATCCATCGCATATTCCGTCAAAATTTAAAATATGTGGTCCCCCCCCTTAATTAACCATGAACAACCGTAAACAACAAAAATCAACAATCTTATTGTTGTTGTTGTTGTTTCTGCTGTTATTGATGTCGATTTTTTAAATTAAAATCGTTGTTTTTATTGTTGCTCTTGCGGTTGTTTTTGTTCATGTCATTGTTGTTGTTGCTGTTGTTGTTGCTGCTGTTTTTGTCGACTTTAGCGTTGATATCGTTTTTGTTATAGTTGCTTTTGCAATTCTTAGTTATGTCATTATTGCTCTTGTTGCAGCTATTATTGTTATGGTTGTTGTTGTATCTGGTGCTACTGTTTTTGTTGTTGTCGATTTTGGCCTTCAAAACTGTGTTATTATTGTTTCTCTTGCAGTTGCCGTTGTTTATGTCGTTATTGTTATTGTTGCTTTTGCAATTTTTAGTTATGTCGTTATTGTTGTTGTTGGAGCGATTATTGTTGTGGTTGTTGTTGTATGTGGTGCTACTGTTTTTTTTGTTGTAGATTTTGGCGTTTAAATCGGTGTTATTGTTTCTCTTGCAGTTTCTGTCGTTTATGTCGTTGTTGTTATTGTTGCTCTTGCAGTTGTCGTTGTTGTTGACGTTGTTTTTGTCGATTTTGGCGTCGATATCGTTTTTGTTATAGTTGCTTTTGCAATTCTTAGTTATGTCATTATTGCTGTTGTTGCAGCTGTTATTGTTATGGTTGTTGTTGTATCGGGTGCTACTGTTTTTGTTGTTGTTGTCGATTTTGGCGTTGAAATCGGCGTTATTATTGTTTCTCGTGCAGTTTCTGTCGTTTATTTCGTTGTTGTTGTCGATGTTGGCGTTCATATCGTTATTGTTATTGTTGCTTTCGCGATTTTTAGTTATGTCGCTGTTATTGTTGTGGTTGTTATTGTATCTGATGCTACAGTTTTCGTTGTTGTCGATTTTGACATTAAATCCGTGTTATTATTGTTTCTCTTGCAGTTGCTGTCGTTTATGTCATTGTTGTTGTTGTTTATGTTGCTGTAGTTGTCAATTTTATCGTTGATATCGTTTTTGTTATTGTTTCTTTTGCAGTTGTTGCTATTTTCTCTGTTATGTTTATTGTTGTTGCTGTCATTAGTGTTCTTGTTGTAGGGTCACTGTTGTTGCGGTTGTTTTTGTTGTTGTTGTTACTGTTATTAATGTCGTTACTATTATTGTTATTACAATAATTGGATATAATGAGAGTCAAAATGAAATTGCGAAAAATTCTTTTTTTTTCAACTAAAAAAAAAAACTTTATCGTTAATAAGTCGCGTATTTCGTCAAACAGACAAGAGCCTCACACCCTAATATATAATTATCCGATTGTACGTCTCGAGCGGAAATGCATTATATGTGCATTTCACAAAAGCGACGATGAAATTTATCTCGTGAATCCTCTTTCGTGTATGCACATATCTATATGTATATAAGATACATATGGTATAGGCTGTATATGAACGAGAGTCTTTCGCATCTGCGAGTTATAAATTCACCGACGGCCGAGGTCCACAGGTCAGTAACGGGTCAGGGACATAATTCCATATACATATACATATACGAGGAAGAAAGAAGCGAAAAATTTTTCGAACAATTGATGGCTAACGAGAACAAGCAGTGGAAGAATGTGGTGGATTTTCCGTTGTTTGTTAACGCGTGCCAAAATATCCCCCCCCCCCACTCCCCTTCCCAAAGATTTTCGAGGACACGTAAAAACATATGTGTATCGATAGATCGGAAATGGAAATCCGAGGGTCAAACATGATTTAGTGCAATTTTACTGACCATAAACACAAGCACAATTAACGTGATATTTATAACACAAGATACGAATAAATATTCAACGAGTGCTCATGCATTTTTGTCAAAGTCGAATCGACTCCTTTTATTGTACGAAGGATCGATGATGATAATAACATAAGATCATAAAATTATTTCTCTCTCTCTCTCTCTCTCTCTCTCTCTCTCTCTCTCTCTCTCTCTCGTTACCTCAAACGAGAAAATGATTCATGGGAATTTTTTATTTCTCTATTCGAATTCATTAATTTGATATTATTAAAAAAGAATTTCACGGATAATTTGTTTTTTTTTTTTTTTGGCAATACAAAAAAAACACACGAACATTTCGAGCAAAAATAACAATAACAACAACAACAAAAGCTTCAGCAGCAGGGATAATAACGACAGCAACAACAGTGATGATAAACAGCAGACCTAAAGATAATAAAAATTATGATAATAATAATTATAACAACCACAACAACAATAACAGCAATAACAAAAGCAGCAACAACAAGAATAACAAAGGTAGTAATAACAAAAATGAAAAAATTGCAGCGGGAAAAATAATAGCAGCAACAACGGCTACAATAACAAAAACGACAACAACGACAGCAGCAACGACAGTGACGAAAAACAGCAGAATCAACATTAATAATAATAATAATCAAAATGATTATAATAATTTTAATAAACACAACAACAACAATAACAAGAGCAGCAACAACAAGAATAACAACGGCAATAATAACAAAAAACGACAACAATGGAAGCAGTAGTGGCAAAAACAACAACAACAAAAACAACAACAACAACAACAACAACAGCAACAACAACAACAAAAACAACAACAACAACGACAGCAGCAACAATAGTGATGACAAACAGCAGAACCAACAATAATAATAATCATAAAAATGATAATAATTATAATAACCACAACAACAACAATAAAAAGAGCAGCAAAAACAAGAATAACAACTGCAATAATAACAAAAATGACAACAATGACCGCAGTAGCGGCAAAAAGAAGAAGACGAACAACAACAACAACAAACGACCACAGCAGTGATAACAACGACAAAAACAACAACAACAAAAACTACGATAATAAACGTTTTTTTTTAATAGTATAATATTTATATGAGAAATCGTGGCACAAAATTTCCGAGTTTGAGAGCCGAATATTATGGTCGATTTGTCATTAAATCGCTCATACGCACATACGCGACATTACCTCTCTTTATATAATCGTCTATCGCATTAAAGAGACTCCCAAGGACCTCGTTCCCGACAAAGACCCAGAGGATAGTATTACATTGTGCAACAAGTATACATTTGAAAAAAAAGAAAAAAACCACACACACACATGCACACACACACCCTTAAGAACCGCTCGAAGCTTCAAATAGCCCGTATATTATGAGGGCTCATCGAAAAATACCGTGCGTGTGTCCTCAAAATATCGGTTGAAAACATGGCCACATCATATACATCATACGTACATTATATATGCTTGAATAACGTTCCGGGGTTATGGCATCGAAGAATTTTATAATATTCTATACAGGGAACGCGACGGCGATGAGAAAAGAATTGAGACGAGGAGTGAGAATTCACAAACACACACACACACACACACATATTTATATATTATATATGCACACGAATAAGGTGTCGATAATCCCTTTTGGACGAACCCTTCTCTCTCGCACGCCTCTAACAATTGCCACTCGTACATTTCATTTTCTCGTTTTCTCTCCTCATCCCTACAAACGGATTTTTCTGTCCTGTATTTGCGGACGAATTTTCATCGGCGTGAAAATTCCATATATCATTGACCCCGGTATTTTTGCCTCCGGGATGGGAAAAGAAAAAATGAAAGGAAGGGAAAAAAAAAAACGAAAATCCTGATTTCCTGTTGGATCGAATTTGACACCGAAGCGAGGGTGAATTTCTTTTTTTTTTTTTCATATTTCGTAAAATTCAAATCAAACGTATTACAAATCGGGATTAATATATTTTTCGTTCAACGTAAAGTTTGTATATCGATGTTGTGAATAAAAAAAAAAAAAATTATTCACGGATGAACGATTTTAACGATGAAATTTGATACTCCGAAAATTCTATCATTTGAAAATCCCTCATCTGAATGATCGCTGGGAAATTCGTGGGCATTTTTTTTTAAACGGGGATCCGGGTCACACTGACGTGAAAAACGTGTATCCGGTGACGTTTGCAGTGATATGGTGGAAAAAAAAACGTGCAAAGGTGGAAAAAAAAATGAAATAAAACGGTTCGAGACGCGGGGAACCGGAAATGAATGACAGAAAGAAAACGATCTATCGAATCTCAGTGAATAATCTCGATTTGCTCTTGACTTCGGGGCGAACGTAAAAGAGCGCGATAAAATCGAATTTGCTCGAACTCCGGGAGATGCACAGGGGTCCGCGAATAACCGACAGAGTCAATTTAGCGAACAAAAAAAAAGTGGAACGAGAGCAGAGAGAAAGAGATAGAGAGAGAGAGAGAGAGAGAGATGCTAAAAGAGATTGCATGCACTGAATCGTTAAAAATAAAAGTTATAAATAAAAAAAAATAAATATAAGATTTCCTTTATAAAAAAAAATATATATATAATTATTTTTATTTTCAACGATGTAGATTTGTGTAGAGTTGAAACGTGTAGACTCGGAGGATATTTTAATGGAAAGGATAGAGTTTGAATATTTTGGAGTTTAGATTTCCAGGGCTGGAAAGCTTGATATTGTAAGGTGTAGGATTGAATCGTGTAGAATTGAAACGTGCAGTAATGGAACTCTCGAAGCTGAAACGTGTAGAGTTAGGATCGTACAGTTCAATCGGTTATACAGGAGCGCAGTTGGTTACGCCTGCAACTCGTATTTCTCTACCGGAACAAGCAAGTGCTGGGATAAACTGTGAGTATGCAGCCAGTGTAGCCAATGGAAAACGCAATTGGAATTGAAACGTGTAGGATTGAATTGTCTTCACTAGGACTGTATAGGAGAAAAACGTGAAGTATTTTGACGTGCAGAGTTCAAGCGCTTGAAGCTGTAAGACGTCAACCAGGAACTGGCACAGTTGGAGGAATAGTGTCGAGCGACAAACAACACGAATGTGCAGAATTAAAACGTGCAGAGTAGGACGATATGGTAATGGAAAGAATATAGTTTGAATATTTTGAAGTTTAGAATTGCAGAGTCGGAAAGCTTGATATTGTAAGGTGTAGAATTGAATCGTGTAGAATTTAAACGTGCCGTATTGGAGCTCTTAAAGCTGAAACGTGTAGAGTTAGGAAGGTACGGTTCAACTGGCTGTACCAGAGCGCAGTTGGTTACCTCGGAAACTCGTATTTCTCTACCGGAACAAGAAAGTGCAGAGATACACTGTGAGTAAGCGACCAATGTAGCCGATGGAAAACGCAATTGGAGTTGAATCGTGTAGAGTAGGATTGTCGGGAGGTGTAAAGTCAGAATTTGGTGAGTAAAAACGTGTAGTGTTGGAACGATTGGAATTGGAACATGTAGGATTGAATTGTGTGCACGAGGAATGTATAGGAGAAAAAGGTGTAGTGTTTGGACGTGCAGAGTTCAAGCGCTTGAAGCTGTAAGACGTCAACCAGGAACTTGCACAGTTGGAGGAATAGTGTCGAGGGACAAACAACACGAATGTGCAGAATTAAAACGTGTAGAGTAGGAGGATACGGTAATGAAAAGAATAAAGTTTGAATATTTTAGAGTTGAGATCTGCAGAGCTGGAAAGCTTAATACTGTAAGTTGTAGGATTGAATCGTGTAGAATCGAAACGTGCAGTATTGGAACTCTCTTAGCTGAAACGTGTTGAGTTAGGATTGCAGGAAGCTGTAAAGTCATCAGAATATGCTGAGTAAAAACGTGTAGTGTAGGAACGATTGGAATTGGAACGTGTAGGATTGAATTGTGTAACACGGAATGTTTGGGAGAAAAACGTGTAGTGTTTGGGCGTGTAGATTTTAAGCGCTTGAAGCTGGAAGACGTCAACCAGGAACGCGTGGAGTCGGACGAATAGTGTCAGGGGACAAACGACACGAATGTGCAGAATTAAAACGCGTAAATTAGGAATGTGTGCTCTAGAAACGTGTAGACTCGGAGAATAAACGTTGGAGGAGTACACGGAACTTGAGTACATGCGGAGTTGAGAGCAAAAAAAATTTCATAAAATTTTCTCAGCAATAACGATTTATCGTTGGCACAATGATGAAATTTTGACCATCGCTTGATTTGAGTCTTGTTTATAATGGACTCATTAGAAAAGAGCAAGGGGTTTTAAAATTATCCTAATTGTGCGCATATTTTCTCGCAAATTGGACGGTATTTTTGTTTCTTTCGGTTAGTGCAATTTAGTCAAGTTTTTTTTTTCAAACATCGTCAATTTGCGATTTTTCATAGAAGACTTTTTCAAGAGTGTTGGTTCACATCTTGACTCTTTGACTCTGTTCACCACTTGTATATATGGTGGGAAATATATATATTTTTTTTTTTAGCTACTTCAAACGCAACACTGTTTCTACCTATTCGTCGTTGGTTTATTACCAAAACGCGTTGACTCCCCGCGAAGTCAGAAGGACTCGGAGAAACACTCTCGAGACAACGAGAGCTATACCACTCTTCTCGCTTTTACTCTCGATAAACGTCACGTTCGGGCGCTTCTTTTTTCTTCGAGTGTCACTCGAGCGGTACCGCAGTTTTTCGGGTGTACGATTAAATGGGGGTTTTTTTTGTAACGTATAACGAGATCGTCGTCTCTCGGTCAATCGGGAATCCCGCAGGGTTTAAAAATAAGTACACTCATCTTCGATGAAACGAGCTTGGGAATTTTTTTTTTTCATTACCTCCCTTATATATTTATCTCTCTCGAATCGACCGAGATTTTTTTTTCTTTCAAATTCTACCAATCCTCTTCATTTGCAGAAAAAAAAAAAATCAAATATTAACTCGAACGAATTTCGGGCCATTTTAAATCAGAGAAAAATTTTACAAATTTTTTTTGAGCTTTCAGGAAGAATTTCAAAAAAATGATCAAAATGTCAAATTCTCTTTTTTTTTTGCGTTTTTTCGGCGAAATTTCGAGCTATGGTCCAAATCACAGTGTAACTTTCAATTAAAAAGTTCAATTGCGATCGACCAGAGACTTAAGACTTAAGAATAAAATAATTTTGTTTTTTTTTTTAATTTACGTCTGTTTTAGTTCCAGTGAAAATTAATTAATTATTATTATTTTTTTTTTCAAATTGCACCGATGTAACGAGTACCTACGATTAAACCATTCACCTTCGTAAAACGTCAGTAGTTTTTTATTTTACTTTTTAAATTTTAATTGTAAAGATTTAAAAAATTATAGCCTATTTTTCGACGACATTCGTTGGAGGTGTCAGAGCTCGTCCAACGAGATCCACACGACGGGTTGCCTCATGTTAATTTAATTGCAAACACGAAGGGCAATTTTGTCTCGAACCTGTTGGGCAATGTTACCTTTTCGAACCTGTTGGTCCGGTTTAACTGACCTACACTTTGCCCGGCTGTTTGGGGCCTCGTCGACAAAAAAGAGAGTATCTTTGACGCCAGTGGGTCGATGCACTCTTTCCCCACATCTTCGCGGGGACCATTTATTTCGTTTCGTAAACAAAAGAAATTGGCAATTTAAATTTTTTAATTAAAAAAAAAAAAAAAAAACAAAAGTAGTAAATTCAAAGCTACAATCGAGATTTTCGAATTTTCTTCAAATTCGTAAATCAGTAGAGAATTATTTCGATCGAAAAAGTTTCCAAAGAAATGATTTTGAATTTTTTTGTTTTATTTCAAATTTTTTTTTTTTTTTTATTTACTAAAAAGCAGATTGCTCATTTTAACAAATGATATTGAATTTCCAATAAAAAAAAATAAGATATCTCATACATCGACGGAACATCAGAAGAAATTGAAAAAAAAAATCTAAAAATGTTTATATTCGAATTTTAACAAAATAATTTTAAAAAACTACTACAATTTTACCTCTCGTTGCAATAACGACTATATTCTTGGCTCATTCTCTTTGTAATCGTTCAAGCTTTAAAATGCCACTTGGCTCGTGAGGCTACGATTTTTCCTTCATTTTTTACACTCTCTCAAAATTTTATCAACGACTTTGGCCATTTTTTTTTGTTCAACGATTTTCGAAACGTTCTTATGACCGGAAAAACCGAAGCACCGGTACGAATCGAGTGATTTTTTTTTCAGCCCACTCTCAGGCCCTCGAATAACCTCGAGAATCGCTCAAGGATTTTGGATTTCGAAAAAAAAAATTTTGAATTTTTCAAAAATATCTCTGACTTAAATTGCGTCAAATATCATTGAAAAGTTTTTGTTCGTTATCGTATCATTACTGAATACGAATTCAGACGTAAAAAAAGTGTGCAAATTTCTCATTTTTTTTGCCAATAGAAGCCCAAAGAAAAGAAAAAAAAAAAATAACATCCACAACCTGTCCCATAAATTTATGAATATAGAGAAAAAAAAAAAATTGATGCACCGGGCTTCTTGTTGGCATTGCAAGCACTCTCGTGCTCTGATAATTACCGATCCAAGTTGATAATGAAAAAAAAATAAAAAAATAAAAAAAAAAATAAAAATTGTAGAAAAAAAATTGTCTCTCGTACTTTGAGTCGCGTGACTATGGACTGTCGCAGCTGCCTCAAACTTTTCTAGCCCCGGCAATGGCCTCTGGACATACAATCCTCTTAACAACGTTGCACGTATCTGAATAAATGTTTTTTTTTTTAATTTTTTTTTTCAACTTTACTCGTATGTAAGATATCGGCACAAAGACTGATTCGTGTCTCTCTTGGGACAGATGCGAGATAAATAATATATATAATTTATTGTAAGTATGTGCAAACGGGGCAATCGTCTTTCAAGTACAGCGGCACGCCTCAGTGCCACGCGTCCACTTTTTTTCTCACATTTTTATTTTCACGTACCCGCAGGGAAGGCAAATTACGATATTTTTTTTTTTTTCATTAAAAATACCAGACGACGTCGATGAGCGGACACGTTTGGATCTCGTTAACGACGATGCTTTTACGCGATAATCACAGAAGAGTTAATTCATTCGGGTTTGATTAAAAAATTATAAACGAAAAATAGGCAATTGGTTTTTTTTTTTTAATTTTTCCTATTGATATTTTGATTTCTTTCGGGGGTTGGAGGTAAAAATATGGAAAATTAAGAAATTATATAAATGAGCAAATTTTCAATTCGTATAAAATTAAAATCAATCTTTAAAAAATGGACAATTACACTGAGTTAACAATTTTTGGATTCGATTGGGAATATTTTTTGTGGTTATTTTATTTTTTAATTAATAATTCATCATTGCTCTGAATTCTTTCAAAATCGTAGAGTTTAATTGTTTTTTTTTTTTCGTAAAATTGAAAATCTCATGATAACGCAAACAATGGCTTAGCTAGAAATTCGATATTAAATTTTTTCATGGGGATTTGAGTGGTCATTGTTCAGAAAATTCGAATTTTCATTAATTCTGTGCGATTTGAAGAAATTTCAGGGAGACACTAATGCAGAGAGAGAGAGCGAGAGAGAGGAATGTGTTCTACCTATATGCATACCAAATTTCAGGGCAATAGCTCAAATACTTCTGCAGTTATGAGAGGTTGAATTGTTCCATCCTAAACTTCATGAATTTTATTAATTTCGGGATTCATCAGTTTCATAAATTTCAGAGTTTTCATAATTTCATAAGTTTCATTATTTCATCGCTTCATAAATTTCACGAAATTCATATGATTCATAGATTGATGAAGCTCACACGTGTTATCAATATGATAAATTTCTTCTATATCATACATTTCATAAATGTCCTGAAGATCACAAGTTTCATAAATTTCATAATTTCAGAAGTTACATAAGATCCATAGTTCCATAAAGCTGGCACGTTTAATCAATATCATAAATTCCTTATGTATCATAGGGTTTCATAAATGTCCCATATAGGTCACGAGTTTCATAAATTTCGCAATTTCATAATTTTATAAAATCCATAAGGTTCATAGATTTCGTGAATGTCCTGAAGATCACAAGTTTCATAAATTTCATAAGTTTCATAAGATTCATAGTTTCATGAAGCTCGTACGTTTAATCAATATCATAAATTCCTATCATAGGTTTCATAAAAGTTTCGTAAAAATTCCTTTTTCTTCATAAAAATTTCGTAATTTCACATATTTCATCAATTTCATAAGATTCATAGATTCATGAAGCTCATTGGTATGAAAAATTTCTTCTATATCGCCGGTTTCATAAATGTTCCATAGGTCACGAGTTTCATAAATTTCGTAATTTCATAATTTCACAAATTTCATAATTTCATAGATTCATGAAGCTCATACGTGTCATCAATACGATAAATTTGTTCTATATCATAGATTTCATGAATATCCTGAAGGTCACAAGTTCCATAAATTTCATAATTTCATATGTTTCATAAGATTCATAGTTTCATGAACCTCATACGTTTAATCAATATCATAAATTATTTATGTATGGTTTCATAAATGTCCACAAGTTTCATAAATTTCGTAATTTTACATATTTCATCAATTTCATAATTTCATAAAATTTATAAAATTCATCAAATTCACGAAGCTCGTACGTCTCATCAATATGATAAATTCTTTATACACAATATTATGTATGTTTAATCAATATCCTGAATTTCACGAGTTTCATAAATTTCATAAATCTCATAAATCTCACAAGACTCATGAATTTAACCAACAAAATCGATGTTTATCGTGTAACAAAACAGACTCGAGTCTCAACGAATGTTTACGATTATCCGTAAAAAATTTTAAAAAATTGAAAAATTAGCGCATCGCAATTTCTCGAATTCTCGGTTTTCATTCTTCATCCCTCATTCTTGCTCGAACTTCGACACACACATATATATATATATATATATATATAGGTATATATAGATACGACACTATACCCTCGGTGTGATGTGTCCTTATCCTCAATTAGCCGCTCGGATCTTCGGGAAAGAAACGTGCTTTCTCGCGGGTGCACAAAGTTCCTCGTCTCTACCCCGTGTTCGCACCGCGATATTAACGACCGCGCGTTAGATCTCGGGGAAAAGAAACGAGGGAGATTAATCGGCGGAGGAATGATGAGCTCTATCTCGAGTTTGGCTCACCCCGAAGGATCATAGGTGTCTCGATAAGAATGTAACTGCGCCGGACGGTTAAAGGACAAAAGGGGATGGGAAATTGAGATAAAACTCTGATTAACGAACGCCCCGAACGTCTCTTCGCTCTTGTGATGGCTTTCGCGCCGTCATTTCGACCTAAATTCCCGACGTCTAGAAATTTTTCGTTTGAAAAAAGTACGATGAAAATTTGAAAAAAAAAAACGAAAAAAAAAAAAAAAAAACAAAAAACGAAATTTCGAGTATCCTCAACATCGTTTTAGGGTATTTTTGTTGTGAGGATTGTTTGCTACCGGAATGAAAATAGAGATGCCCAAAGGGGCGCGATGTATATATGGGGGGGGGGGGGGGGGGGGATGGCAGAGGCAATCGCACATTGTTCGTAAACATATGTTCCTGTCTTCTCGAGGGCTTCGCATGGGGCTCGATTCTCATACACATTTGAGACATCACGAAGCACTCTGAGCAACATAAATTCATGGACAGTCGAGGGCGTATGAAAAAAAAAAAATAAGGATTCCCTTGCTCGGCATATATATATATATGTGTGTGTGTGTGCATTTATAGGTGTGTGGTTTTTGTGGTAAGAATCACCTGGACCCGAGAGATGCACGCGCCTCTCTCGTGCGGGAATCTCGTCTCTCCTGACTAGATGCCTATAATACGATGTATATTGACTACGGTATAATGTGGCATCGGCGATTTTACTCCCTGTTTCTCTCATGAAAGGGCAAATTTTACAGTCATTGGCTAAAACTTATGCGAAAAATACAGTGATTGGCATACTGCCTGTGCTCCTGTTTAATCCGGATGCCTGTATTGTCTTTTTTTTCGACAAATCATTATATTTATAAAAAATTATTTTACTTTATCGATATTGTTGTAAGGATGCTATCTAAAATTCGTATTGAAAGGATAGAAGTTCATAAAATTGTTTGAAATATTCGTATTATTCGAATTATTAGAATTATTCAATGTATTCGAATTATTCGAATTATTCAATGTATTCGAATTATTCAAAATATTCGTACTATTCGAATTATTCGTAATATTTGAAATATTTGCGCTATCCCAATTGTTCTGACTATATATGCGAATTATTCGAGGTTCTTTAAACTATTCAATTTTTTTTAAGAATTCAAAATATGTCGAATATTCTAAATATTTAAAATATTTCAATTGTTCAAAATATTTTCATTATTCCAATTATTCATACTATACGAATTATTCGAGGTACATTGAATTATTCCTTTTTTTTTTTAATTAAAGACGTGTCAAATATTCGAACTATTTGAATTATGCAAACAATTTGAATTATTCAAAATATTCGTACTATTCGAAATATTTTCGTTATTCCAATTATACGTAATATACGAAATATTCGAGGCTCTTTGAGCAGTTCAGTTTTTTTGAATAATTACAAATACGTCAAATATTCGTACCATACGAATTATTCTAACTGTTCAAATTGTTCAAAAAATTGAAGACATTTTAATTATTCGTACTATTATAAATATTCGTCATAGTCCAAATGTTCGCGCTATTCAAATTTATCTCACTGCTGAAATTATTCGAGTTGTTCGAAGTATTCGAATAATTTCAGTTATTCCGAATATTCGAGCTATTTGAATTATTCGAACTATTCGAGTTGTTCGAATGATACGAATTGCTCGAACTATTCGAATAGTTAAAATTATTCGAATTACACGAGGATTCGGTGATCAATCGAGTGAATCGAATTACTTGATATTCGAATTATTCGATTCGAATACCCGAACATTATTCAATCGTATCCGAGTCAACCAATCCCTTAATTTTTTACCAATAATTTACAATAAAATTATTCGAAATAATTCCAATTGAAATAAACAAGAAAAAAAAATTCGAAAAATGACATATCGTATCGCATCGATCCATCGCGAATCTATTGTGTCAGCCTCGGGATTCGTGTGGCATTCGAGCACAAAATTCTCGCTCATCGGCCATCATTCACGTGGGCAAAATTTTCTCATTATACCGTTATTATTATTACCGTGCAGC
Organism: Rhorus exstirpatorius; assembly: GCA_963564615.1. Classification (NCBI taxonomy): domain Eukaryota; kingdom Metazoa; phylum Arthropoda; class Insecta; order Hymenoptera; family Ichneumonidae; genus Rhorus; species Rhorus exstirpatorius. The sequence goes on along the minus strand of OY751322.1, from coordinate 18,061,051 downwards.
TTTTCGTTATGCATATCCGATTCCTCGCGAGGGTGCAATATAATGCAATAATGCGCATTGACCTATACAAATTTTCCTATACAAACGTCATCGAACCCCATTCGGAAAACCCTTTTTTTTTCCCCATGCACAATCGCGATCGAAGAGAACGAAATATCATTGTACAATGAAGATTTTTCGATTGGACGATCTTAATGCGAGAAAAATATAACCGGTTTATGGCTTTCGGGCCCAAAAACGTTCCATAAAGTCCCTTTTTCAACATTATATTTTTCGTCCTTTTCGTTGCTCATCACCACAGCATCAGCAGCCCACCACAGAATCGTCAAACTCGATTATCGTTAACGATGTACATAATATTGCATAAAAGTTTTTTTTTTTCAAAATTAGTTTCCGTATGAAATCGGTGATAAAGGAATTGTGAAATTTCTTAAAATAATTTCATTATTTTTATTGTTTATTTGTATATAATTTTTAGTATCTTTTTTTATAATTTTTCAGAGCTGCGAAAAGTACCAGAAAGTACTTCAAGTACAAAGTACAAATTAGTTCAAGTACAATGTACTGGAAGTACTTAAAGTCCTGTAAGTACCGAAAGTACTCGTGTATTGCAAGTTAAAAGACTGTAAGTACTCGAAGTACTCTTGTATTTCAAGTACCGAGTACCACAAATAATTAAAGTACCGAGTACTTCAAGTAGTAAGTGCTTGAAGTACTAAGTATTTTAAGTACTCGGTGCTTGAAGTACTAAGTACTTTAAGTACTCGGTGCTTGAACTACTAAATATTTTAAGTACTTGAGGTATCGAGTACTTGAAATACGTCAAGTATCAAGTATCAAATACTTTTCAAGTTTTCAGGTATACATCTCCCAAGTTCCAGTACTTATACTTGATTTCTTACGTTCTCTTTAAGCTCATTTGATTTCGATTCGAGTACTTTTTCCATCAAAACATATTTTCACAAATGTGTTACAAATGTGTCACAAAAAGTTAGGCAGATTGGAACAGAAATATTTAAACGAATAATTCGAAAGAATTTTAAAAAATTTCATTGACAATTGTAATTAAGATTTATTTAGCTTCAGGTTCGAAAAAGAAAAAATAAAAAATATAATACACGGATCGTTAAAAATGGAGCCATGCGTTGACAATGACATACCGTAACTATCGTATCTTGAGCTTTTGAACGGTAATTCCTTGTAATCTCAACGAAAGATGGTGCAGAAGGTCCCTCAATTATATATTCAAAGGCGTTATACATGCAACCATTGGCAAGACATATTCAGAAGCACTTTATACTTAGCAATGGAAAAAGTACTCGAAGTACAGGAAGTACTTGAAAATTTAAGTACAAATACTTGAAGTACAGGCGAGTACTTGAAAATTTAAGTACAAATACTTTGAGTGCAGGTTATGTACTTTGAAATTTGAGTACAATACTTGAAATACTTATAAAGTACTTTGTACTGCAAGTACTGTACCTCCAGTACATCGCAAGTACCGGGTACTTGAAGTACACTGCCCAGCTCTGTAATTTTTTTTCCTTCTCTTTCGATAAATTTTCACCAAGTTGTGAGAAGGATTTCCGTTTTTTTTTCCCCCTCGTAATTCGGTTTTTTCGCATTTAATCGAAATGAAGAAATGTTTAATGGGATTTTATAGGACGTACGTATAAGCGCGATTGTAACCCTTATTTGGAATGAATTACCAAAAGCTCCGTCCCCTTCTGCTCATTATCGATAAATAATTCATCGATCCGTGAACAGTGTGGCTGAGCAAGATTTTTGTGATTTTTTTTTTTTTTTTTTTTTCATCGCCAAGTTGGGTCCTTGAGCCTCTCGGTCGCCATAATATTTTTCGAACCTTTCTTACAAGTATCACGTACGCGAGCGCGACAAATGCCAGAAGTCACAGGAGCGGCGCGAACGCGTTGTATATCGGCAATTCAAAGTGAATTCTCGACCCAAATTCAAATCACTGCCTCCTGAATTTGGTTCTTTTTTTTTTTTAATCAACTGTACAAGTCCAAAGATCTCTGAATTTTATTTCACAATTTTCATCGTTATGAACACCAATTATGCATCAAATCTGTACGAATAATTCGAATGATTCGAACAATCCGAATTATTTGAGCCAATTGAATAATTCTTAGAATTCGAATATTCGGAGAACTCTAACAATCCTAAAAATTCTGATAATTATAGTATTCAAATAATCCAAATGGTACGTACAATCCGAATTATTCGAATGATTTATTTCGAATAACTCGATTTATACTTCAACTATTTGAATAATTTAAAGAATTCAAATAATTCGAAGAGATCGAATAATCCTCAACATTTGAATAATACCAATGGTTACAATAATTCGAATGAGAATTATTCGAATCACATTTAACTCGAATTATTTTAACTATTCGAATAATTATAAAAATTCAGATAATTCAAAGAAATCGAATAATATAAATAATTTTAATAATTTAAATAATTCAAAAAATTTTAAGAATTCGATTAATTTGAAGAGCTCGAATAATCTTAAGCACTCTAATAGTTCCAATAGAATTCGATGAAATTCAAATAGAAAAGAATCGTTAGAAAAAATCGAAAATTCGAATAATTGAAATTAATTCGAATTATTCGAATTATTTGAACCATTCGAATAATTCAAAGATTTCAAATGATTCGAAAAACTTGAATTATCAAAAAAAAAAAAAAAATTCGAATATTCCGAAAAAAATTTGAATAATTCAATTACTCAGAACAGTTCAGATAATTCGAATAATTCGGATTATTCGTATAATTTGAGATTTTGCCAACTCTATTTTAAGATGCAAAATTCACTCATAAATAATGGCTGGTGCAAAAAATCTTGAATAAAAACCGTAATTTATTCGAAATTGAAACGATATTGCGAATTATCGAAACCAGGGAGTAAGGATCAACCGTCGATTTGTCGTGGAATGCCTCACGTATAATAATCAAGATCGGTTATAATAACGTGTAAATTATACAGGTTAAACACGCGGTAGCCGAGAAATGATTTCGTCTCCAGCTCAGTCACTCCTCGTGAAATTGCTTTAAGGCGATAACGAGTTCTCCCTTTACCCGATGGAAAGATTGAGATCTTTTTGCCGAATCGACATACAACTCAACCGTGTCTCGATGGACCGTAATTTCGGGTTTTTTTTTTTTTTCTTTTTCATTTCTGACGATCGTATCACATTTTATAATAGTTTAAATGAATCCAAGATCATAGACGAGAAAAGTCGTCTATGAATTTTGACAGATAAAAATAAATCTATACCACATACCTTTTCCAATCGTTTTAATTTCTTAATGTCGAAATTTTGAAAAATAAAAAAAAATGGCAACGTATTTTTAATTCTATAAATTTAATTACAAAAAAATTTGAGATATTATTCTCAAATCCAGTTTGTTAAAATCCTTGATTACGAGAGTACTGTTTGTCGAAAAAAATAAAATAAAATAAACCTGTTGATATCCGAAAAAGAAGTTTCCCCAATAAATTTTCGTGATACGAAGAAATTTCGTCATCGGCTCATACTTTTTTAATGGCCAAAAATCCGGTGTGTGCTGAAATCGATTTTGATATAATATAGATCGCGTGAGCCATTATAAGCTCGCACGCCTTCGCGTCGTCCTAATTTAAGCGTTCGATCTTGGCACAGTTAATTGTATACTTGCAAAATCCCGTACACGCGTATAAATATATGTACACATTGATACACGTATAATATCGGATATATGCATCTATATTTACATGTATAAGTCGATCGAAATATGTCTTTCGAACGAAGCAAAAAAAAAAAAAAATTCTCGCCCATCGGATATAATCGAGGAGACTTGCGGAGAGACTCGGGAAATTTTTATACGCACAAACCGAACGCGTAAAAATTCGTGAATCAATTTTCGGAAAACGAAAATAAAAAAAAAAAAATTTGGATTACAAGATCCAAACCTATAGGTATAATGCTTAAAAGTGTAAAGGTATAATGCTAATCTCGATGTAGTTTGCTCTCGGGCACGTATAAATACACCAGCGTGTCCGCCAAATCTCGATCGATCTCGGTTCACCAGGCAACGTCTTCGCTCCTCGTAAATCTCGAGATCGGGCCTCTGATTTACGATCATCGGGCGAGAAAGATTTCATCCGATCTTCCTGATTCGATAATTCTTTCTATCTTTCTTTTTCCATTCTCTCGTACACATTTCGCGAAATTTTTCATATTTTTCGCGACGTTTTTTTTAACAACTCGCGTATAAAGAGTTACAACTGAACGTGTTCCAACTCTACACATTTCAATTTTACACGCTCCAACTCTACACGTTCCAACTATATACATTCCAGCTTTAAACGTTCCAACTCTACTCGTTTCAGCCATACACGTTCCACGTTGATACATTCCAACTCTACATGATCCAACTCTACACGTTCCAACTCTATACGCTCCAAGTCTACACGATCCAAGTCTATGCTTTCCAAGTCTACATGTTCAAAGTCTACACGGCCCATATATACACGGACCAAGTCTACGCGACTCAAGCCTACACGCTTAAAGTCTACAGTTTCAAGTCTACACGTTCTAACTATTCATCTTCCAGCTATAAACGTTCCAACTCTACTCGTTTCAACCATACACGTTCCACCTCAGTGCATTCCAACTCTATCATGATCCAAATCTACATGGTCCAATTTTACACGTTCCAACTCTTTACGCCCCAAGTCTACACGCTTCAAGTCTACACGTTTCAAGTCTACACGGTTCAAGTATACACGTTCCCACTCCACGCGATCCAAGTCTACAGTTCCAAGTCTACAAGTATAAAGCCTACATTTTCCAAGCCTGCATGTTTCAACACTGTTCGTTCCAAGTCTACACGTTCTAAGTCTACATTTTCCAAGCCTACGCGTTCCAACTTTACACATTCCAACTATACTCGTCTCAACCCTAAACGTTCCAACTCTACACGATCCAACTCTACACGTTTCAACTCTTTACTTTCCGACTTTACGTTTTCCAGCTATAAACTTTTCAACTCTACTCGTTTCAACTACCCTCGCTCCAACTCTACACGATTTAACTTTACACGCTCAAACTCCTACACGTTCCAACTCTACACGTTCCGACTCTACCACCTTCCGTTTCTACGCATCATCATTGAGCGCGTTTCAATCGAACATACGAGATAGTTTCAATGCACACGGTAAAGCATAATAGTTTTACCGACCGTTGCAACTAATTTGGAGCCTGCGCATTGTTTAAAACGATTTTCAAAAACAAAAAGGGTGCAAATTGAAAGCCAGCACATTTTGCTTCCTCATTACTTTATCTCGCTCACAAAGCTTCCCTCTATGAGGAAGCCAAAATCGAAAAATTCGCCGATAGAGAGGACTCTTTACGTGCCAGACAAAATACATAATGAGAAAGCAATGCGCTATTTAAAGTCTCGAGTACTTTGGCGTGAGCCAAAGTACGAGATGTCAAAGAAAAAAAAAAACGTTCACAAGATGATAAAAATGTCTCAATAAATTCGGTCTTGCCTCGCAGAAATGTTAAATCAGGACACATTCACTTGACGATTCAATGACTGTGAAAATCCAGCTCTGCTGCTTCACGATTCTTACTCATATAAATATATATATATGTATATATGTACAAGTGTTGTTTGCAGAAAAGCCGAAAAAAAATATATAAATCGAATTAATGAAAAATGTAGCAATGTCATACCCCTCGGATTAAATTCTCGTTATGTCAAACCAGGTTTCAATCCACCTGCTTCATGAACAAGCAAAATACAGTCGAATGGAAGGATCCTAACGAGAGAGAGAGAGAGAGAGAGAGAGAGAGAGAGAGAGAGAGAGAGAGAGAGAGACAAACCTGCAAGACTGCGCGCGTGCAAGCAGTTATCATCAATTATGGCTTTGCGAATAAGAGATCGGCGGACAGAGGCAGACAACAGTCAGACAGTCAGGAAGGCAGACAGATAAGAAAGGATTGAAAACGATACGTCTGTATAAAGAAAAAAAATATGCGAGAATCATTGCGAAATAAAAAAAAAAGTAAAACATCAACGTCAATTCTGTCAATATTTTTCTTCAATCCTTTTGACGGACGGATCAAAGGAAATTCGTATAGCTACCGATTCTGAGTTCGGCTGATGAATTTATATGACCATCAAATTCAAGCCCAAACCAGCTAAAGTAAAACAAACTGGTGCAAAGAGTATGCAGTTTAAAATTGATTCGATCGGAGTATCCCTCGATAAAATGTCAGATTATCACGTCGAGACGGTGTACAACGAATTTCAGAAAGATCAAACCGGTATTTCTTGAGATATCTGGCTCAACGACAGAAACCTTCATCAGCAGACACCATCCGGTGCATTTTTGATAAAGATTTTCAGACATCACAGTTTTTTTTTTCTTCTGACAATTCTAAAAAAATTTTCCATCATCAGTGACGAGTCTAAAATTCGACTTTACAATGGATTATCATCGATCTAATTCACTCAATGACTCGATGGTTATTGAATCTATTTGAATGACTTTTTTTCCCTCGGACATTCTCAATGACGACTCACAGTTGGATCTTAATCGCTGACCATCAAGAATTCAAAATCATCGATCTATCCTTATAACTTATAATGTCTATCCTTATAACTATCCTTATAACTTATAACTTATAACTTATAACTTATAACTTATAACTTATAACTTATAACTTATAACTTATAACTTATAACTTATAACTTATAACTTATAACTTATAACTTATAACTTATAAGTTATAACTTATAACTTATAACTTATAACATATAACTTATATCTTATAACTTATATCTATCTTATAACTTATAATCTATCTATCCTTATAACTTATAACTTATAACTTATAACTTATAACTTATAACTTATAACTTATAACTTATAACTTATAACTTATAACTTATAACTTATAACTTATAACTTATAACTTATAACATATAACTTATATCTTATAACTTATATCTATCTTATAACTTATAATCTATCTATTCTTATAACTTATAACTTTTAATGTCAATGCTGCACAAGTGCAGTGCAATGTTCATCGTGGCATGACCTAATTTTGAAAAATATGAAATCTTCCATGCAACCTGTCACCAACCAATTCCAATCAAACCTAAGAATCGATTCAAGTCCTAACTTCGTGTCGTTGGTTCTCCATGCCCCGGGGGAATCTTTCCCAAAAAATTTAAGGGTCTTTCCCTTGCCCAAAAGAGACGTCAGTAAGGTGCAATGACTCTGGGAATGGACCGAAAAAAAGACAAGTGCCGTGCCACACATACGCACATGTCTAGCGAACAGGTCCAATGAACAGGTCACTAAGGAATAAGAAAAAAAGGTGTCCCGCAAGTTGCACCTTGTGCCAAGAGGACAATGGCACTTGTCGCAAAAGTCATTTCGTGTCTCTCATTTGTGCTCCGGTCCCAAAAGGCTGTGAGCAACCCTCGGGGACTCAGTTAGTTTTTTTTTTTTTTTTTTTTTTTTTTTTCGGGGGTCACAATCTGGGAGCCTCGTCTGGAAGCAACGAAACATGGAAGCCAAGGGATGCGTGACCTGGTAATCTTGACTCTTTTTGATGGAAAAAAAAAAGTGGAAGAACCCGAAGGAGTGTTTGGGTTGAGAGTTTGAATTTCGAGAAGGAACAAAAAACATATCGAAGGCTTTTTCAGCTCATCTCACTTTTATGAGCATCTTCGTGACTCCTTTCAATCCTCCATTCACACTCTCCTTCTCTCCTCTCTCTCTCTTTTTCTCGTTTTGATTCCCACCGGAAAATAAGAACGAGGAGCCAAAAGATAAAAGGCACAAAAGCTGCCAAATGGCTACCTCCCCTTCGAAGTTCGTAAATAAGAAATAAAAAAAAAACGTTTTGTAGGTTTGGCAGTGCGGTTGTGCCAGCCCATCTCTCTCCCCAGGAGTAACACATGCAAGGGCTACCTGCTACCATGTCCTTTACTTCTCTCTCTCTCTCTCTCTCTCTCTCTCTCTCTCTCTCTCTCTCCTTCAAACCTCCTGCCCTTTCGTTTCGATTTTTTTTTTCTACGTCCAGAAGTCTCCGGACCCCCTCGCGATCACACGAGATCTTCATTGAACCCCTACCATAAGAAAAAAAAAAAGTCTCCCAACATCCACGCGCAGAGGATAGCCTTCTCTTGCCATTGACTACTCGGACCCCTCTGGTAAATTAAAGGCCTCAATCTGAACATTTTTAGCAGCTTGAGGATGACTTTTTTACGCCCTTATGACTGCGGGCACTCGGCAGAAAATATTTGTGTATGTGTGTGTGTGTGTGTGTGTTTTTGGTTGACAATGGCCACCCGGAAAGCCAAATGGAGAGAAGACTTTCCTGACAGATGTAATCGCCTGGGAATCAGCGAGAATCTTGTTGAGAAGTTTTTTTTTTTTTTGATGTATCTGTTTTTTTGAATGACCTCCAGGCATCTCTCGTTGGCAGGGATTTTTATAGTGCACGAGGACATTTTTTTCTCACTTTTTTTTTATTTATTTTTATTATTTGATTCGATGGAACAGGCGCGAGGGATGAATCTTCTTCTTGTGGATTATTCCGTGAACGAAATACAAAGGCTCGCGATGCTTCTCGAAAAAAAAAAAAAAAAAAAAGGGAATGTACACGCCATCGGGTATAGGAATGACATCGCTATAATGGGGACATTAGCGATCCATCAAAGTGACCAATCGAATGATTCTTGACTCTTTCGTGAAAGGAATGAAGAAGAAAAAAAATAAAAAGAAATCGAAAAAATGGAACGAAGAATGAAATGTTACGAAGACGTGTTTTTGGATTTTTTTTTTTTCCTTTTTTTTAAGGGCTGGGGGGGGGGGCGGAAGATTCCACATTAATCTGTCTGCCCTCTTGTGCACGAGTGTTATGGATCGGATAAGAAATTTCTGGGATACTTTTTACAGGTGGAAAAAAATTCAATCGAGGGATTTCCTCATTTTCTTCTAATGAAATTAGTGTTTTTTTTTTTTTTTTTTAAATAGTTCCCGCCCGAATTTTCGTGGCTTTTGAAATTTGGCGTTAAACGTTATTATAATTATTTTTAAACTCTCACAAATAGGATAAGTTGGGAAAAAAAAAAAATAAAATTAACTGCCAAATTTGAGGATAAAATAAATTTGAGAAATTAGCGAAGAAAGATTTTTTAATTTTGTTTTCGAGTTTGAAAGAAAAAAAGGACGATTTAGAGCTTTGCAGGAGGTTTACGAGGAATGAGCAGCGAGAGGGCTCGACGGAGTAAAAAAAAAAAAAAAAAAATTGGTTCATTCGAGCGTGAGATTTTGCCATTGGGCTTGAAAAAATTTGATCGAAAGATGAAGAGTCAAAATTGATGAGAGGAATGATCGAGCGATGAGTGACATCTCTCTCTCTCTCTCTCTCTCTCTCTCTCTCTCTCTCTCTCTCTCTCTCTCTCTCTTCTCTCTCTCTCTCTCTCTCAATCGGTTGTATAGCCGTGTGGGTGACAAAATGGATGTTTCAAACGAGGCGACAAGAATGCCTTTTCGACGCCGCACATTACGAGATGTGGGAGATCGAACGATCGTGAAAGAAGAAGAAGAAGAAAATCATCTTGCGCAACGATCGATCGATCGATCACTGACCCTTTCCGACCAATTCACTCGTACCTGTCACGTAATTTTCCTGATACTGGGCGAAATCATTTTTTTTTTCTTTCGAAATTGATGTGGAAAAGAAAATTTGATTTTCGAAGAGAATTTTTTTATCCGTGCAATGAATCGAAATCAATTATTGTTATTATTATTATTATTATTGTTGTTGTTGTTGTTGCTATTGCTTTTGTTTTGTTATTGTTGCTATAGCTGTTGTTGTTTCGCTGTTGTTATTGTTATTCTTGTTTTTTGTTGTTGTTGTTGTTCGTGTTGTTTTTGTTGATGATGTTGTTTTTGTAGTGTTTTTTTAGTTGTAGTAGTTGTTGTGTTTTCATTGTTGCTTTTGCTGTTGTTACTGTTACTACTGTTGTTGTTGTTGTTTTTGTTATTTTGGATGTTGTTTCTGTAGAATTTTTTGTAGTTGTAGTAGTTGTGAATTCGTTGTTGTAGTAGTAGTAGTAGTTGTTGTTCTAGTTGTTGTAGTTGTTGTTGGTGTTGTTCATGTTGTTGTTTATAATGTTTCTGTAGTGTTTTTGTAGTTGTAGAAGTTGTTGTGTTTTAATTGTTGTTGTTCCTGTTGTTACTGTTACTACTGTTATTGTTGTTGTTGTTGTTGTTCTTGTTATTTTTATTTTGTTTCTGTAGAATTTTTTGTAGTTGTAGTAGTTGTTGTGAATTCGTTGTTGTTGTAGTAGTAGTAGTTCTTGTTTTAGTTGTAGTAGTTGTTGTGTTTTCATTGTTGCTTTTGCTGTTGTTACTGTTACTACTGTTGTTGTTGTTTTTGTTATTTTGGATGTTGTTTCTGTAGAATTTTTTGTAGTTGTAGTAGTTGTTGTGAATTCGTTGTTGTAGTAGTAGTAGTAGTAGTAGTTGTTGTTCTAGTTGTTGTAGTTGTTGTTGGTGTTGTTCATGTTGTTGTTGATAATGTTTCTGTAGTGTTTTTGTAGTTGTAGAAGTTGTTGTGTTTTCATTGTTGTTGTTCCTGTTGTTACTGTTACTACTGTTGTTGTTGTTGTTGTTGTTGTTGTTGTTCTTGTTATTTTTTATTTTGTTTCTGTAGAATTTTTTGTAGTTGTAGTAGTTGTTGTGAATTCGTTGTTGTTGTAGTAGTAGTAGTTCTTGTTTTAGTTGTAGTAGTTGTTGTGTTTTCATTGTTGCTTTTACTGTTGTTACTGTTACTACTGTTGTTGTTGTTTTTGTTATTTTGGATGTTGTTTCTGTAGAATTTTTTGTAGTTGTAGTAGTTGTTGTGAATTCGTTGTTGTAGTAGTAGTAGTTGTTGTTGTTCTAGTTGTTGTAGTTGTTGTTGGTGTTGTTCATGTTGTTGTTGATAATGTTTCTGTAGTGTTTTTGTAGTTGTAGAAGTTGTTGTGTTTTCATTGTTGTTGTTCCTGTTGTTACTGTTACTACTGTTGTTGTTGTTGTTGTTGTTGTTGTTGTTGTTCTTGTTATTTTTTATTTTGTTTCTGTAGAATTTTTTGTAGTTGTAGTAGTTGTTGTGAATTCGTTGTTGTTGTAGTAGTAGTAGTTCTTGTTTTAGTTGTTGTAGTTTTTGTTGTTCGTGTTGTTGTTGATGATGTTGTTTCTGTGGTGTTTTTGTAGATGTAGTAGTTGTTGTGAATTCGTTGTTGTTGTAGTAGTATAGTAGTTGTTGTCGTTGTTGTTGTTGTCGTTGTTGTTGTTGTTGTTGTTGTTGTCGTTGTTATTTTTGTTCTTGCTGATATTGTTATTATTTTATTATTATTATCATTACTATTATTATTAGTGTTATTGTTATTCTTATAGCACCGGGAACTCACGCCGAGGTTAATTGATACAATTAGTCTCGCGCCTGTATGAATTAAGAAAACTCATATTTGGGATAATCGTTGGTGAAATTTCACACTGGTGGACGATTATAAATATATTTTTTTATATTTCACGGTTAATGTGTGTGTGTGTTTTTTTTTAAATTCAAAATAATGAAATTATGAATTTAGGGTATCGAATTGATGAATTCTAATTGAGAAGATTGCAAATATAACGAATTAAATGTATAAACTTTTTATTACAAATTTTTTTTTTTTTTTTGTTCAATCGTATATTATTAAGTTTATTAATTCTCGTTGATGAAACTCTCATTGAATATTTGAATATTGTCAAAAAAATATATTCATCGATATGAACAATTTTTTTTTTTTTTCGAATTTTCGTTGATGAAATTATGAATTCCACGATAATTGAAAAAAAAAAAAAAAAAAATGAATTCAAGCACTGTCTCGGGGCACGCAGCCTCGAAAAATCGATTGGTATGAAATTTCCTTACAACGAGAAGAAAATCGTTAAAGCAGCTGTGACTTGTTAATTTAATTTGTGTGTTTTTTTTTTTAGCGCGTCTCTCCTCGACAATTTGCTACGAGCTTTTGCAAAAATGCGCGAACGCGATGGAAGCACCCGGTTGTGAGTTTATACACCCAGGGCCACTGCCAAGATTTTTTTTATTTTTTTTATATTTTTTTTTCAATTCTTCGATTCACGCTCTCCGAACGTTTCCGATTCACCTGGCCCTTAGTAATTACGAGCAACGAGCATTTACGAGGGGGGGGGGGGGGGGGGGGGGATTAAAATAAAAATAAATCGAAGTAAAAAGATCCTCCCAACCGTGCGTATAAAATTGCGGGCGCGATGTACACACGATTCGTGCTGTTTTATAATATTATGATGTACAAGTTTATACGACTGATCAATTAATTTTTAACTTTTTTTTTTAATATTCTTGTGTATCTGCAGCTTCGTAACCCTGAATCTTGATCCTGACGGATCATTAAGACGGATCTTTAAGAGACTTCCCAAGATCTCATATATAATATATATAATATATATATATATATATATATATATATATATATAATACATGTATATATATATATATATATATATATATAATACATGTATATATATATATATATATATAATACATGTATATATATATATATATATATATATGTATAATCCTGGTACTTACGTGAAAGGATGCACCTGCGCACAGCTTTGATCCATCCTGCATCCATATCACAGGTGCACATTAAAGCGCATGAATTATTATCGCAATAACAAAAAAAAATTGATGCAATATGTAATTCAATGAACGGGTTATTAAAGACCATATAAATAAGTAAAATTAACCGTCAGGATTTTTTTTTCCATTTCATGGCTTTACGCATTTCAAAATCTTCCATGACTCGCAGGGTGATTGCGTTGAGAATTTAGCACCGCTCTACTACCGAATTTAGGGTAAAGGTAGGGTGTAAAAGTTCCCAACTGCCAACCCAGTTGAAATTCATAAGCTCTCTTTGGAGAGCCCAAAATTTGGGCGCGCAGCTAGCGCGATAATTTAATTTCCGTATACGAGTGCATGAGTTTTTGCAATGATTGTCCAAGTTAATGAACGTGTTCAGTTGGGAGGTGTTACGTTTCAACGTGTATAGTTGAAAAGTATTCAATTGGAACGTGTGCAGTTGAAGTATGTTAAGTTCGATTGTATAAGGATGAAAAGTGTAAAGCTGAAAGGTGCAGAATTGAAACGCGTGTACTTGGGAAGAGTGAAGATGAAACGTGGTCACTTGGAGTGTGCATAGTTGAAAAGTGTAAAGTTGAAACGTGTTTAGCTGGAATGTGTAAAGTTGGGGCGTATTCAGCTGGAACGTGTAAAGTTGGAACATTTAAAATTTGAACGGATAAAGTTGGAACGTGTTCAGTTGGAACGTATTCCGTTGGAACGTGTTCAGCTGGAACGTGTACAATTGGAACGTATTCAGTTGGAACATGTAGCATTCGAACGTGTTCACTTGGAGTGTGCATAGTTGAAAGGTGCAAAGTTGGAACGCGTTAAGTTGGAAAACCTTCAGGTGGAATGTGCTCAGATGAAAAGTGCTCGATTGGAACGTGCACAATTCGACATTGCAAAGTTGGAACATTTCCAGTTGTATGGCGTTAGCTTGAAAAACATTAAGATGAAACGTGTTCAGCTGGAATGCGTTAAGTTGGGAATTGTTCCGTTGTAACGTGTCCAATTAAAGCGTGTTCAGTTGAAAGGTCGCTCAGTTGTAACGTGTTCAATTGTAAGAGCGTAAAGTTTTAGGGCGTGTCAAGTTGAAACGTGTACAGTTATGAAATTATATAGTTGGGACGTGTTCAGTCGAAACGTCTTCAGTTGGAATGAGTGCAGTTGAAACGTGTTCACTTGGAACGTGTACAGCTGGAACGTGCACAGTTGAAACGTGTACAGTTTATAAGTTTAAAATTGGAAAGTGTGCCGTTTGCAAGTGTAGAATTGAAACGCATTCAGTTTTGAAACGTGTTCAGCTGGAACGTGTTTAATTAGAATGTGTTCAGTTGGAATGTGCACAGTTTAAACGTGTTCAATTATCCCGCAAAAACTTTACCAAACTTATATTATGTGTAGAATTTCAGTGTACAGTTGAAACGTGTGGCTCCTTTGAGCCTCATGTTCATCCTGCTACATTATTAAATTTGAACTGAAAGGTGAGTATGCATCTCTGCATGGACCGTGAAATGTAGAACACTGTTTGTGAATGAACGCTATAGCGATACGCTTTTGGGAGTAAAATTTAAAAAAAAACTTGAACCAAATTCAAGAAGATCAGGACTGACAGTAGATTGAGTTGGACAAAATTTTCCACACACACACATATATATGTATACAATACTACCGGCGGGAATATGGGCGGACAAATTATCATCCAGACGTCACAACACACAGAGCGTGCCCTTTTCTTAAAAATCTTATGAGAATCGGTAGAGTTGTTTGGTCCTCTAGAGAGGACACTTGATTTATTGCAACTTCAACGTTTCTAGCACCCATCTGTGAAGGTGAACGAGAGAGAGAGAGAGAGAGAGAGAGAGAGAGAGAGAGAGGGAGGGAGGGAGGGAGGGATAAAGGGACTTTTCGCTCTTTGGACCCCCACGTGGACCTGCAACACCTTTCTCGCAGGATCTCGCAGGTTTATGAGGAAGAATTCTTTGGTGGTCGAGACTACTAAATGGTCTCACCCGTGGGGCTAAGAGAGAGACAGAGCAGGTATCGATGAATTAGAGAAATGACTTTTTTTTTTTCTTCTGTCGCACTTTCACTTCTACCCTTGATACATTCGACGATACGTATGAGCTGAGGGGTCTATATATATGTGTGTATATAAATGGAAATAAAAAATGAAAATTGAGAAGAAATAGTTGGCCCCCAACAGGTCCAAGATTCACACGATCGAAAGATCATCTAGCTCACTATAGTGCTTGCAGATAAATGGATAGAATCATATAAATATATATATATATATATATATATAGATCTTTCTTTTATTACATCTTTTATAGAAAGATAAATATACTCTGTCACTTTTTCAGCCTTTAGGTGAGACGTTTGGCCCATTACCACCTGATCATCTTTACGACAGTTGGACCAAAGTGTGTGTGTGTGTGTGTATGTGTGTGTGTGTGTACGTGTGTAAAAGAGAGAGAGAGAAAGAGATAATTTGAGGAACATCGTAAAATATGTGTTCAACGAACCCTGTATCGATTTAAAATCATTTAACAATTTTATCTGGATTGAAATTTATGTAGTACGATATGTATATTCGATGTGGATATTGCCGAATGCAATGAATGCAATGAAGTAAAAATTGTATTTATCGAATTTAATTCGATTTCGGTTGTATCAATGAATCAATCTTTCTTTCATTATTTTTATTTATTCGATGGTTAAACGATGTGTAAAAAATTTGATAATTGAAATTTGGCATATTCAACTCCGTTCGTTTATTCCAATTGCCCATTCATCGAATAACGCACGAACAAGTTCAATTTTTTTTTCTCTCATATTTTAAAAATTTTAATTTACGAATTTTCAAGATTTTTCTTTCCATCCATCGAAAGAACAATTATTCGAAATTTTCAAATAAATTAAATCAGAGCTGGGCAGTACTTCAAGTACCCGGTACTCGAGATAAACTGGAAGTACAGTACTTGAAGTACAAAGTACTTCAAAAGTATTTCAAGTACTGTAATTAAATTTCCAAGTACTCAACCTGTACTTGAAGTATTTGTACTTAAATTTTCAAGTACTCTCCTGTACTTCAAGTACTAAGTATAAAGTACTTTTGAATACGTCTTGCTAATGATTGCACGTAATAACGCCTTTGAATATATAATTGAGGAACTTTCTGCGCCATCTTTGGTTAAGACTGTAAGGAATGACCGTTCAAAGCCTCAAGCTACGGTAGTTACGGTGTCATTGGCAATGCATGACTCCGTTCTTAACAATCCGTGTATTATATTCTCTATTTTTTCTTTTTCAAACCTGAAGCTAAATAAATCTTAAATAAAATTGTCAATGCTATTTTTTAAAATTATTTCTAATTTTACGTTCAAATATTTGTGCTCCAATTTGCCTAACCTGAATTAATTGCCCAATGTGAAAATGTGTGTTTGATACAAAACGTACTCGAATCAAAATCAAATGAGTTTAAAGAGTACGTATGAAATCAAATATAAGTACTCGAACCTACGAGACGTATATCTGTATACTTGAAAAGTATTTGATACTTGATTCTTGACGTACTTCGAGTACTTGGTACCTCAAGTACTTCAAGTCCTCAGTACTTCAAATATTTAATACTTCGGGACCCTGTACTTGAAGTACTTGGTACTTCAAATATTTAGTACTTCGGGTACTCAGTACTTGAAGTACTTGGTACTTCGAGTATTTACGATACTTCGGGTATTCAGTACTTGAAGTACTTGGCACTTCAAGTATTTACGATACTTGGTACTTGATACTTCAAGTATTTACGATACTTGGTACTTGATACTTCAAGTATTTACGATACTTGGTACTTGAAATACACGAGTACTTCAATTATTTACGGTCCTTGGTACTTGAAATACACGAGTACTTCGAGTACTTACCGTACTTTGTACTTCGAAGTACTTTCAGGTACTTTGCCCAGCTCTGAATGAAATAAATTGCTTGAAATTTTGACAATTCGGGTTAGAAAAAATCACGAACGGGTGCATACTTTTTTTTTTTTCGTAGATTCCATTTTTCCTGTGCTCAAAAATCTTCGTTCGATTAAAAAAACACGCACGAATTCAAAGTTTTTGTTTTTTTTTTTTCTTGTTTCAATGTGAATGTAAAAGCATAAACCTGTCAATTGTAAAAACTCTGGTTTATTCGTTTGATTTATTTGCTTCTTTTATGAGAATTTTTTTTTTTTCAATTTTATTTAAACATTTTTCTTTTCATCGCGGAAAATACCTATGTCTAGATTGCGTCACACCGAACAGCTGCAGACAATCTTCAAAAAGGAAAAAAAAAGATATATGCATGCATGCCCTTTTGCGATTCAAGCGCAGCAGCGAGCATCGAAAGGTGTCTCTTGGTGTAAAGCAGTGAAGATTCGAGCTCTCAGATGACAGGGAACGATACATGTTATTTATAATATATTTCCAAGGGGTTGCGCGATATTCTTAGTAAACGCACGTGGGGTCCTATTATATATATATTTAAATGGAAAAAGGGCGAGTAGAGAGATAATCGAGAAAAGAAAAAGAATTTTCTCGTGCGATCGTGACAGCGAGAGGGTAAAAAAGACTCGCGTGACCATCGTTGACCACCCGCTGTCAAACCAAAACGGACGAAAAATCATCGGACAATCGAAAAAAAATTCCCAAAAATGATTTTTTCCACAAAAAGTTGGACGACGAAAATGAATAATGAACGAGACGAAGCAAAAAAAAAAAAATTTTTTTCGCAATTCAAATATATTTTATTTATTGCTTCAAATTGATTTTTATTGAAAAAAAAAAAAAAATAATTTGATTTCAATGCACAAAAATGAATTCTAATTATACGAAATTTAATGCAAAAGCGAGTCATCAATTTGATTCAATTCAGTTCAAATTAAAAATTTCAGACGTTGATTGAATGAAAAATTGAAATTAATTCTGTCGAATCCTTTTCTACTTTTTTTTTTTCCTCTCTCGTACACGGTAATTCATCTCTTTCGTGTCCGGTTTCTTTTCTCTCCCTCCGATTGATGCGTTTCCCTTCACTTTTTTTTCCCCTCCCGGTTGAGGAAGGCCGCCGAGTGCAATTGACGTTGCCCCCCCTCGAGGGCAAAATGCATTTGGCAACGATATTTCTTTTTTTACATTTTTTTTTTTTTTATTTCGCCCATTCGACCAAAAGAAAATTATTACAATTATTAATCTCTCGAATTTAGAAAATCGTCTGATCAACTATTTTCAAATATTTTGTTTATACAAACAAACAAAAAATTATATATATAATATATAGGTTACAATTGAACAAAATTTTACGTCAATTTTAATTTCTGAATGAGAGAAAAATTCATCATTCCTGTGATATGTGACATGGTGCTGTTTGAATTAATGTCATGGATATCGATTTAATTACACACGCGACGATTCGACACGGTTTGAGCTTCGATGATCCCCCTCGATGAAAATTTCGCGCGTTACACACACACACACACACACACACACACACAGTACGAGTTTTATCATCGCGTGATACATCCAGACGCGAATTAACGTTGAATTAGTCTCGATAGGATCGCGCCATTTGGCCGAATAGAGGCGGTCACCCTCCGTGTGTTGCGACTAGACACATATACGGGATATACGGAGCTTATCCAGGTTGCAATTATTGAAGAAATTTTTTTTTTTTACTACATTTCTCCCTCTTCATTCGTATTCCGAGAAAATTAGCCAGTTTTTTTTTTAACGCCTTATCGGATCATTCGTCTGATAATTGCAATCAAGAAGCCATTCATGCTAAAAACGAAAAATTTTGATAAACTTCATTGTTCCTATATGATCACAATGAAAAGGGATTGCTAAACTTGAGGGTATTTCTATATTTGCATATTCGGTGGTAAATGTTTTTCAACGCTGGGTCAACGGAATCATCGACAGCTGCCACTTTTTGTCAATATATTCCAAAGATAAGGCAGGCCCGAACGATAGAAAAAATTTTCCCATTGTGCAGCCAAAAACGTATCTGCACGTTTCGGTCGAACTCAAGCCAAATGAGTAATAGCAGCGATCGCGATATTTCGCTTTACATGCTGTACAGTTGGAGGGGATTTAGCTTCAATATTTTCAGTTGGATTTTTCGCGTAAAGTTGGAACGTGTTGAGTTGGCACGTATTCAGTTGAAATGTGTTCAGTTGGGACCTCGTTAGCTGGGATGCATTCAGTTGAAGCGTGTTCAATTGGAACGTGTTCAGTTGGAAACTACCCAATTGGAGCCCGTTTAGATGCAATTTATTCCATTTTAACGTGTTTAGGTAGAACGTGTTCATTCGCAAGGTATTCAGTTGGAATGTGTTCAGTTGGAACTCGAGCAATTGTAGTGTGATTTTGGAACGTGTTCAGTTTGAAAATTTGCCGTTGGAAGGTTTACAGTTAGAAAGTGTGCAGTTAGAAAATATTCAGTTGAAACTGGCACAATTGAAGCGTTTAGAGCTGAAAGGTGTAAAACTGGATTGTGTACAGTTGGTGCGTATCGATTTGAGTCGTGTTCAGTTGGAATGTGTTCAGTTGGAACATGTTCAGTTGGAAACTACTCAGTTAGAGCCCGCTTAAGTAGAATTTCTTCAATTTTAACGGGTTTAGTTAGAACGTGTTCATGCGCAAAGTATTCAGTTGGAATGTGTTCAGTTGGAACTCGAGCAATTGTAGTGTGATTTTGGAACGTGTTCAGTTTGAACATTTACAGTTGGAACGTTTACAGTTAGAGAGTGTGCAGTTGGAAAATATTCAGTTGAAACTGGCACAATTGAAGCGTTTAGAGCTGAAAGGTGTAAAACTGGACCGTGTACAGTTGGTGCGTATCGATTTTAGTCGTGTTCAGTTGGAATGTGTTCAGTTGGAACATGTTCAGTTGGAAACTACTCAGTTGGAGCCCGCTTCAGTAGAATTTCTTCAATTTTAACGGGTTTAGTTAGAACGTGTTCATGCGCAAAGTATTCAGTTGGAATGTGTTCAGTTGGAACTCAAGCAATTGTGGTGTGATTTTTGAACGTGTTCAGTTTAAACATTTACAGTTGGGACGTTTACAGTTAGAAAGTGTGCAGTTGGAAAATCTTCAGTTGAAACTGGCACAATTGGAGCGTTTAGAGCTGAAAAGTGTAAAACTGGACCGTGTACAGTTGGTGCGTATCGATTTGAGTCGTGTTCAGTTGGAATGTGTTCAGTTGGAACATGTATACTTTCGGATGTGTCTGACTAAAACGCATTCTAAGAACAATGCTGGCTTTTAAATATTGAGATTTTTTTTTTCTTCCACGCAATTGTCGTCTCCCATCTGTAATGATCAACCGATCTCTCAGCATAATCATAAAGGCCTCTCTGTATAGCGCATCACTTTAATTTATTTTCATCGACGTAATTGGACATCGGCTCGCGCCACGAAGATTCCCCGATGCCCATACGTCTCTCCGCGCGATATACAAGCTCGCGATAGCTCGAGAAATAAGAGAAGAAGAAAAAAAAAAAAAAAATCACAGAATCTCAGACTCGGAAATCTCGAGGACGTTTCGTCGGCGCACCGTTCTTGTGTACATAATATTCCCTCCGAATCCCTCTCCCTCGCGAGCCACGGTCAAGCAGCTTTCGCGCGGGCATCCAGCCCGCGAAATCGTTAGCTCTCATGTAACATATACACAAACGTATACTATCTCGCCGGGGAGACCTCACTTAATCCTCAGAAGGGGGGGGGGGGCACATGGCACGCGACCGCCACGAGATCGCGCGCGCTTGAACCCTCGCTAACTTTTCCTTTTTTTTTTTCTCCTCTTCATCATATAAACTACTCGCTCATTCCGCTGAAGAGGTTTAGTCATAAAAACAAAAAAATTGGCTCTTATCGCATCAACGATAGCAGTAAAATCGTTGATGTTTCCAGCTTTACATTCCTTGTTTTGAGAACGTATTTAAGGAAGACCATACGTTCATTTGAACATTTTACATTCGACGATCATCCTCCCGGTCCCCCAACTCACCGCTGCACGCTCAAAGCCACCTTTGATTGTGCAAAAAGCAATTGGGATGACCGGACCTTGAACTCAAAGTCTCGTAATGAGATCCGGGCATCATTTGCTTGCTATGAACCGACCGGCAGATCAATCATGCAGGAATATAATTTTCCAAAATTCTACTCCGGCTGACCCTGCAAGATCGTCGCTCTCTGTTCTACGACCGTGATCCATGCAGAATGAACGCCATGCCGAAGGAACCATGACGAGGCGTCATTGAGGATCCGTTATAGGCGTTCGTGCAAAACCGTTGCTTCATTTCATAATGCGTTTAAAACCGTGAAAGCAGCGGAGTGATATGGGCAAAGCGTATAAAACTGAATTACGCGCGCTATACCGATGGAGTAGAAAAAAAAAAAGAAAGAAAGGCTTATCGGTAGTCGCGAGTGGCGCGCGCCAGCTATCCTCGAGCTAGGAGAGGCTAACACGAGCTTGTAACCCAATGCATATATATATACATTTATATGCGTTATAGACACGACGAACCTCGTGTCTCTGGCTCGTGCCGTTAATGAGCCCGCATGAGGAGCCCGGGCTATCCTCCAACACGTGTGTTTCAAATATGCACAGCACACAATCTTAACTCGACTATCACGGGGATAGGCTGGAATACGAACGAATGGGGCACACTCCGATGCGAGTGTGCGATCGCTACCGGGGAAAGAGACGGAGAGACAGAGCGGAGAGACAGGAAGAAAGAGAAGTAAAGAGGCAGAGCAGCGCAACGCAAATAGTCTACCACACTGGGATCCACCTAGCACCTGTCCCGCTGTCACTGGCTCTGGACGAAGAGCATTAAAAAAAAAAGAAAAAAAAAGAAACGGAGAAAGTAAGAAGTACAGGGAGACAGACGGAGAGAGAGAGAGAGAGAGAGAGAGAGAGAGAGAGAGAGAGAGAGAGAGAGAGAGAGAGAGAGGGAGGGAGAGCTGGACGTAGAGAAGGTGCGGTGAAAAGGGAGAGGATGGAGAACAAGATGAACAAAGGGATGAAGAGAAAGACCGAGGGACAACCACAACAGCACGCGTATGAATATTATATGTGACGTAAAATGGAGAAAAAAAATGTACAGTCCTAAAATCGCCTATGATCGTTCGAATGATTTTCCAAGAGACTCCAACGAGGAAGAGAGGGTTGAGGGAGTCTTGGGGTGCAGAGAGAAACTATACAAGAGTTTGTCAACGTCACGACGATGATCCTAGATGGGATAATAACGGAATTATGACTCCGTGTGGTTTACCGAGAGGGCAGGGATGGATAGAAGTAACGGAGAGCAGCTGCGAGGGTTTTGCTGTCCTATGGAGGACCTCGAGTTACCGTCTATCGATTTTATTGTCTTCGACACAGCTACAGTAATGTTTTTCGTTGTTTTTTTATTTCCAGAAAATGGAGCGAACGAGCCAGTTTCGATTTTTTTCTATTCCTGATCGACCTGATCGACGATGCTATCAATACTCAAGAGGATCACTGATGAACATTTATAATGCATCATTATACGGATTCTTAATGTCTTGAAAAAAAAGAGTGTCTCGTGTCGGTGTATGTTGGAATTAATGTTATTTCATACGCCATTAATCGACAACGAGAGCAGCAATTTGCATGGTATATAGCTCAGTGTATCCGATAAAGTATGGGTGCATTAACGTCGCGCCGAGGTTGAGAAACCAAATTATTCGAGCACACACGTATCGAGAAAAGCGAGGCAGTCGATCGCGTGAACAGATACAGAACGGACGAGTAAAGAAGTGAGAGGAGAGAAAGAGAGATTGGGTCGGTTGCGTGACAGGGGCTTTCGGAGAATTTTAATGAAAGGATCGCTGTATCTCGTTATTCGGGAGGCCACGGTATCTGCACTTTACGCGCATACACGAACTGCCGGCAGAAAAAAAGCTGTGAACGACATAAGAAAACGCGTGAAGTGATGTGCTAGCCTTTTTTTTTATCTCCTAACTATGGACTTTTGTTCAGGTCACTGGATTTAAAACCCTGCAGATTGGAAATGTATACGCTGAAGATTCGTTGACGTACGTTTCATTAACCGGAGACCCAATCGTAGAATTTGATTAATTTCGGACTGGAAATATAGGGAGTATAATGGAGCAACCAGCTGAACGGGAGTAGAGGTATTGATTGTCAATTGGAAGGAGTGCTATTGGCTGGGGACTAGAAGAGAGGAGTGTTGGGGCACTCCGGATTGGAAGTAAGATGTGTCATTAACCATGGTCAAAAAGATAGAGCGTGAAAGACGGTTGTTCAAAAAGCAGTGATAAGGAGCTTCGACTGAAAAGGAGAAGTGTTAAGGAGCTTCAACTGAATAGGAGAAGTGTTAAAAAGCTTCAACTGAAAAGGAGGAGTGTTAAGGAGCTTCAACTGAAAGGAGAAGTGTTAAGGAGCTTCAACTGAAAAGGAGAAGTGTCAAGGAGCTTCGACAGAAAAGGAGAAGTGTTAAGGAGCTTCAACTGAAAAGGAGAAGTGTCAAGGAGCTTCGACAGAAAAGGAGAAGTGTTAAGGAGCTTCAACTGAAAAGGAGAAGTGTTGAGGAGCTTCAACTGAAAAGGAGAAGTGTTAAGGAGCTTCAACTGAAAAGGAGAAGTGTTATGGAGCTTCAACTGAAAGGGAGAAGTGTTGACGAGCTTCAACTGAAAAGGAAAAGTGTTGAAGAGCTTCAACTAGAAAGGAAAAGTGTTAAGGAGCTTCAACTGAAAAGAAGAAGTGCTGGTAAAAGTGGAGTGGAGAAGGAGTGAGATTAACCACAGGTATGAAGGTAGAGTTTTATGAAGCTTCGTTTGAGAAGAAGTGTTGTGAAGCCTGGACTGAAAAGCAGGAGTGCTATATCAACCCAGCCTAAAAATAAGGAGTATTATTAAGCCGTGCTGGTTAAAAAGGAGAAGGAGTATCCAACCTCCAACCGTAAAGATGGAGTGTTATTGACTACCGATTGAAAATGAGGAGTGATATCAATCGCGTGTAAAGAGGTGGAGTTTTATGAAGCCTCGTTCGGAAAAGTATTATGAAGCCGCCACAGAAAAACAGGAGTGCTAGAATAAAATTGAGAAATTTTATCACCCCCCAGGGTCAAAATAATGAGTATCATCAAGCTCTACTGTGGTTAAGATGGAAGAGTGTCCAACCTTCAACTCCAAAAGTGGAGTCTTATATTGGCTCCTGATTGAAAGTAAGGAGTGACATAAACTGTGAGTAAAAAAAAAAGAGAATTTTATAATGCCTTGTTTGACAAGGGGGAGTGTTCTGAAGCCTTGACTGAAAATGAGGAGTGTAACGAGGTCTCGTCTGAAAGCCAGGAGTGATATTAACGTCAGCTGAAAATGACGAGTGTCCTGCTGGTTAAAAAAGAGGAGTGTCTGATCTCCAACTGCAAAAGCGGAGTATAACTAACTCCTGATTAAAAATAAGGAGTGATATAGACTCGGAGCTAAAAGGCAGAGTTTTATGATGCCTTTTTTTTAAATAAGGAGTGTCCCTATACGGAATAGGTCCGACTGAAAAGGTGGAGTTTGTCTCACTTCCGACTGAAAACAAGTACATTGACTCCTGACTCAGAAGAAGGAGTTTCATTAATGCTCCACTAAAACAAAGAAGTTTTAGAGGAGCGAGTAGAGGAGGCAACAATTAATAAGGAGGCGTATTATTAACCTCTGACTGAAAAGGAGGATCGTCATGCGACCCCAGTTAGATAGGGCAGTTCTATTAATCGCTCATTGAACAGGTGATGCATCATCAATCAGCGACTAACAATAAATAATGCTGCCAAGCTCTCCACCGAAAAGGAGAAGTTTTTTTTTACTTCAAACGAAACTTATCAATTTCCCATTCGTGAATTGATAACCTTAGAGACTTAGGACCAAAAACCTAAAACATAGCCCACGCGAAAAATATACTAAATTCGTGGGTAAGTAACTTCAGGCACCACTTGCCCGAAGGAGTAGTAGTTCGATTCGAGTAACTGTCATTTGAGTTCTGTATCATGTCAGTAGCAATAGCGTTTCTACCTTTGATAATTTATTACTGCTAAACAACGTCAAGTAGCATTGAGGGTGTCTTGCAGGGGAAACTGGACGCTACATAGGAGAATTAAAACTTTCGGCTCATTGAGATTAAAACACTCGATCTCAATGTTTTGTGCTATTCGTCATTGTTTACAGCGATGAACCATCGACGGTGGAAATTTGCAGTTTTGCAGCATCATTCCGGTGTTAATTGGAACTATCAGGTTCCCAGACAGTCGTGGAATCCAATTTCAATTTGTAAGCACTAAAAACTGCTGTTATACTGAGGTAAAGTTCTGGTTACCGCCCTTTGATATAAACATGTACAATAATACTATATGCACAATGGACGATGCCGTTTTGCGGTTTTTTCATTTTGGCACGCGCACACGTCGTGCCCTATACATCCAGCAATGCCGACGATACAACGGTGGCCCCCCCTTCTATCTCGGAGTTTCGGTATTGAAGCGAAGATGCATCCCCCCCGGTGGTAAGCGGATATCCCACAAAGCGCTTTATTGTGTGAAACTCAATACTCACTAAATACGTGGTACCCGCGCGCGGGACACGCGCATCGACGTGTGTATACATAGATGCATGCACATGCGTGTGTATATGTATAATGTACAGTAAGGTTCGGAACTGGACGAAAAAAACCGGGGAAAGTACAATTTCGCGTTGTGTAATTTGATGGGACAGCTTCAAACCGGTAGGAGGGCTGGAAAAATTTTAAGAGATAGGATTTTTGCATTTATAAGTCTGTTCGGACAAGTAACAACTGGTACGAAGATTGAAAAAAATGTTATTCGGACAAGTTTGAACTGATGCGAAGATTGTAAAAAGAGCGAAGGATAGAAGTATAGATTTGCGAAAAAGTTTGTTCGGACAAGTTCGAATTGGTACGAAGGCTGCGATAAGCCGATAAAACGCCATTTTTGCAATAAAATTTGTTCTAACAAGTTTGAATTGGTACGAAGACTGGAGCGAGTCTGCTCGGGCAAGTACGAACTGGTACGATGGCTGAAAAAAAAGTTATTTGGACAAGTTTGAACTGATGCGAAGATTGTAAAAAGATCGAAGGATGGAAGTATAGATTTGGGAAAAAATTTGTTCGGACAAGTTCGAATTGGTACGAAGGCTACGATATGGTGAGAAGAACGCAATTTTCTAACAAAACTTTTTCGAAGAAGTTCGAATTGGTACGAAAGCTGCGATAAGCCGATAAAATGCCATTTCTGCAATAAAGTTTGTTCTGACAAGTTTGAATTGGTACGAAGACTGAAATAAGGCGATGAGATCATAATTTTGGATTAAAATTTGATCGGATGAGTTTCAACTGGTACGAGGTCTGTGAGAAGCGGTAAAATTATAATTCTTTCAGTAAAATTTAGCCGGACAAGTTTGAATCGGTACGAAGACGGTAATCGATCGATAAACTCATGATTTTGTAATAACATTTGTTCCGACAAGTTGGAATTGGTACGAAGACTGGAATGAAGCGATGAAAATCACAATTTCGCAATAATATTTGTTCGGACAAGTTCGGACAGGTATAAACGCCAGAGAAACGTACGTAAAATTCTTAAAATACAATTCGTGAATGCCTTATCTATCATCAAGGAAGATTTCGAACATGTTCAAGTTTCCCCATGCATAAGTTTGTATTTTATCTCGTATTTTTTTTCAGTTTTGTATATGCATGCAATGAACCTACAGTTTGGCAAGTAATTTTTTTTTTCTCGAATCTCAAGAGGTGGAACGAGGTCGTTGCCAGGCTACAGCGTAACACACACGCTAAACGTTAACGAAGAGGAGGTGAAACGAAAATCAATTATTCAAATGATCGAATGACGAAAATATATGGGGCGTTTTGGGCCAAATCGACGAAAGCTTTGCTATGTTCTGATTGCTCGAAAATACATGAAGTATTCATCAATAAAATTATTCAGTAAAGTACGTTAGGAATATTTCTAAAAAATTTACAGCAGATCTTTGACACCGAAGAAAAATTTTGAGAATTTTTATTTTGGTATGAAATAACGACCGAAGACGATACCACGCAGCCTCAGACCCATCCAAATTTCATAAGGATTTATAGTTTTTTTTTTTTATTTTTACCAAAATTAAAAATATCGATTATCCAAAACACAAATTTAATTCGACAGTATAAAAAATTCGAAGCACTATTGAATCGAGATCGAAGAGACTCTTTTTCCTGATTAAGCTACCTCAAATGAGGGAATTGCCTATCGAGAGATTGAAAAAAAGTCTAAAAGACTATCAGAAAAATTTTCATCGAAGTACTAGAGCAGGATAAATGCATATCTTGAAAGATCTGCAGTTAGGAGAGATGCTACGTGGAATAAAATCGACAGGTGTATGTCGTTGGCATTGAAGAAATGAAAAAATATATATATGTATAATCGGGTATACACCCGAGAGTACCGAGAGACTTTCTTGAAGACGACTCTCGAGCATCTGCAGCTCGAACCTTAATAAAAAAAGACTTCAAGCATGTCTATGTCTATAAAATTTTTGAAAACCTCTTTTTTTCCTTTTTTTTTTAAACTTTTTCAATTATTTTTCCATTTTTCACTTCGGGTAAATTATTTTTAACAATTCGAAATAACTTTAACGAAAAAAAAAAAAATTGTATCACCACAGTACGAAGTGATGTTCAATTTTAGTTCGATTGACTCTTGGCACGAGTCCACATTGGTGAATGATCAATTTCGAACGTGTGGCGAATCATTTCGATGTCAGCAGGTATTTTATATCGCATATGGATGGTAAAATTTTCGTGGGTCTGGACCAAAAGTCCATTGGGTTAATGATTCATTGAGATGACGATCGAGGCGAGAGAATCGTGACGAATTTATTTCGGGGCATGTGCATCGTTATTCGAGTAGACAAGTGCAACTGCACTTTGAATAATTAAAAAAAATATAAATGCAAATATACAAATTTTTTTTTCAATTTCTTTAACAAAGATGCGCGCATTTTATCGTTGGACGAAATGTTTTTTATTTCATATTTCATGCAGAATGTCCTAAATTTATTGTTAACTCATTAATTTATCGTTTTTTTTTTAAATCTTCGTGACGAAATTTACAAAAAAACAAAATTTTCCAAATATTTTTTTTTTCGAACTTTTAGAATTCAGTTCTTTTATATTATTCGTATTTGTCTTTATCCCAAAAATCGCTCGACTCAATGTCGAATTATCCCTTAGCATTTCGTGTGCGTAAGAATTTGCTAAATGCAGTCAGCGAGTTTGAGTTTCGAGTGTGTATCGTGTGGGGTGACTTTCAGGGGGTTGGATGCCTACAGACACGATTAATTCCCACTTTCATGGGGTGGGTCAGAGAAACGAGGGGGAAGGGATGATGCCGGTTATTATGTATTCTGACATTTGCCACGAGCCATACTTCATATATATATATATATATATATATATATATATATAAGAACGTATATATGATAAACAGAATTCTAAATGATGCCTCGATGACGACGATTTCGATCGTGGCATACGGAGTTAATGAGTACCTCACGCTCGAAAAAAAAGAACCTTCCCCGCACAGTCACTTTCGCAAGTTCATGAAAATTTAATCGACAATTAACAAATTAATTTTTTCTTTCTTTCTTTCTTTCTTTCCTTCTATAAATTGATTCGAAAAATTGTTCCTCTCTCTTCGTTGAATTTTCACCCGTGAATTGATCATCGAGAAATATGAAAAATTCATTTTTAATTGAAAAAAAAAATGTTTATTATTATAAAAATTATTTTTCAATGGAATTTTATTGAAAAAAATTCTCGCACTTTCCTTCCAGGCTCACGTTATTCGCGTGTGATTCACGCGCTTTAGATTTGTATACACTTGAAATGTTTATTGGTTGGAAAAATTTCTCTATTAAAGTTTCAAAAAATTGATACCGATAGAGATGTCAAAATTTTTGGGAAATTCTATTTTTTTTTCCAAATAAATATTTACAATAATTTGGAAGAAATATGTCTCGATTGTTAACTTTGACATTCCAAAAATATTAGTTTTGTCATTATTATTATTATTATTATTATTATTATTATTATTATTATTAATAATATTATTACTGTTGTTTTTGCTGTTGTTATTGTTGTCTCTGATGTTGTCTTTGTTGCTGATATTGTTTTTATTTTTGTCCTTGTCGTTGTTATCGTCATTATTGTTATTGTTGTTATTGTTATTATTTTTATCATTGTTGTTGTTGTTGTTGTTGTTGTTGTTTTTGTGGTTTAAATTTTTACTACTATTATTGTTACTATTTTTTTTTTATTTTAATTTTTAATATTATTAATTTCTTTTTTGCAAAAATTGTTTAAGCTGTCACGTATGCTCTTTAAAACGCGTCGGATAACATCGATAAATCGTTCTCTCTTTTTTCCCTCCACTGTTCTGTCTATCTCTCTCTCTCACTCTCTCTCTCTCTCTCTCTCTCTCTCGCTTTTTCCCTCGTTTTTCCTCGACAAACGGCAGATAAAGCGACAATAATACACGCTGGAAAGTCCGCAAGAGATAATCAACCCGTATGTTATAATCGGCGTGTATTTGTTCCAGGCGATACACACACAACTACAAGACACACAATATTATCCCTCTTTTACCTCTTTCTCTCTCTCTCTCGCTCTCTCTTACCGGTGAGCTTCACCTGCTCTCATAAAACGACCAAGTACATGTGCAATTCTAGACCACATAAGTTTACTTCGTGTAACTATTTATGTATATATGTATATGATTTGCTAGAAGCAAAAGACGAGGCTCGTGCCTCATGCTAGCATGTATATATATATATATATATATATATATATATATGTTTATTAGCATAAACATAATGTGCCTCAACCGTTACGCACTTTATTATTTGTAGGCTTTTTGATTTTTTTTTTTCGTCTCCCTCGTTTTTCTTGTCCATGACGAAAAAAAAAAAATACGAGATGCGAATATAGAAAGTCACATATATACCGTTATATACACGAGGAAATTTTTTTGTCGCACGTACCTACGATAGCTAACCTTAAAAACGTTTCTATCGTCACTCACGCTATTGACTTTATACATTCTTGATTTTATAAATATCATATCCCGAAGGACACCAAGCGGGTATACGGCGTATAAAAAAAATTAGTTCGAAAAAAAGGGACCTACGCAAAAGTGCGTAGAGTGGCATTTTTTATTTTTTTCTTTTTCCTCTCGCGACTTTGCACGGAAAGATTCTACACGGGACTGTGAGAGTCACGTTAAAAATACGGAGTTATAAGCGTGCAGAGTTTGAACGCGTAGAGTTTAGACGGGTAGAGTTTAAACGTGTAAGTTTTAAGCGTGTAATCCGAAAGCGTAGAGTCTGAACGTGCAGAGTTTACGCACCCGGACTCTAAACGCATAGAGTTTAAACGTGTAGACTTTAAGTATGCAGGATAGAAAGGTACGGGGTTCAAGCGCATGGAATTAGATCGAGGCAGAGGTGAAACGCGTAGAAAAATGCGATATGTAAAGTTAAAACGTGTTGTGTTAAAACGCGTAGTGTTGAAACGTGTAGTTTTGGGACGCGCCGTGTTGAAGCGTGTAGTGTTGAAATGTGTAGTCTTGAAACGTGTAGTGTTAAAACGTGTAGTGTTAAAACGTGTAGTTTCAAAGCGTGTAGACTTTGAATATGCAGGATCGAAAGGTACAGCGTTCAAGCGCAAAGAATTAGACCAAGCAGAGGTGAAACGCGTAGCAATGCGCTATGTGAAGTTAAAACGTGTAATGTTGAAACGTGTAATTCTAAAACGTGTAGTGTTGAAAAGTATAATGGGAAACGCGTAGTGCTAAACCGTGCATTGGTAAAATGTGTAGTTTCAAAGAGTGTAGTGTGTTGAAACATGTAGTGTTGAACCGTATACCGTTGAACCGTGTAGTGTTGAAACGTCTAGTGTTGAAACATGTAGTGTCTAAACTTGTAATGTTGAATCGTGTTGTGTTAAAGCATGTAGTATTAAAACGTGTAGTATTGAAACATGTAGGCTTTGAAGCATGGAGTATTAAAAAGTATAGTATTGAAACGTGTAGGTTTTAAAGCATGTAGTATTAAAACGTGTAGTATTGAAACGTTTAGGCTTTAAATATGCAGGACTGAATCGTGTAGACTTGGAATATGCAGGACCGAAAGGTACAGCTTTAAAGCGCACAGAATTAGATCGAGGCAGAGGTGAAACGCATAGAGATGCGATATGTATAGTTATAACGTGTAGTATCAAAACGTGCAGTTTTGAAACATGTAGTGTTGAAACGTGTAGTATTGAAACGTGTAGTGTTAAAACGTGTAAAGCTGAAAGGCGTCCATTTGAAACGGGTTTTATTTCCATCATGCAGAGAACTATCACGATGGACGTAAGGTTGTTTGTTTTCTAATATTCGGAGACTTGTAGAAACACGGTTCCGTATATAATTGGATTTTGTGCACGGCAAAAGTGTAGATGCTCTACCCAATTCCGTGCGTACAATCGGAGCATAGATCGGGATCTCACCATGTAGAATTTGTGTGCATGAAAATTGTAATTCGCAGAGTTTCTCCGCGTAAAATTTTTGATGGTGTAGGTTTTTGTGCACAGTTTTATTCGTATTGCATTTGTTCCATATTGTATGTAAATACTATTTTTACGTTGTTTGCACCAATTATTCCATTTTCATTTCATTTTTTAATCAATCTTTCTTGATCATTTCAGTCAAAAAGTATGTGTGCATGTGTGTGTGTGTGTGTGTGTATGTCTGTGTGTGTGTGAGTATCTACGTGTGCGTATGTCTGTCAGATTCCCGGGAATCTCCAGATACGCCACCTACAATGTATTATGCGCGACAAGCCGTGAGCGCGCTTTCACGTTAAAGAGGTTATGGAATCGCGTATACATTTGCCTATGAAAGGGACCGAAGACACCTGAGGTGCCACACACGGCGAAAGAAGGTAACCCAAAACGCTCTCTCTCTCTCTCTCTCTCTCTCTCTCTCTTTCTCTCTCTTTCTCGCTATGCCCAAGATTCTTGGACTCTATACAGACGAAGTACAAGACGAACATGCCGCTGCACAAAGAAGCTCGAGCACACACACTCTCTCTCTCTCTCTCTCTCTCTCTTCATCTCTCTGCAACCCTTTCATACGAAACATGATCATCTTTCTATTGATGATGCTAAAGAATTGGACGGTGGCTCCGATAAACGACAACGATATTATAATGAAATTTGTGCGTCACCCTTTTTTCTCGAAACTCGACAGGAATTTTCGTCAATATCTCTGCGAACGAATAATTTTTGCTCTTTGTTCCTTCGAGCAGAGCAACGGATCCTCACAATGTATTTTAATCATCGAAAACAAGTTTACCCGGTTAAAATTAATTGTCTTTTTTGTGAATTAAAAAGTGCGATTTCAAATATGAGACTGTATCTCTAAAATAACAAATTACAAGTCCAAAGTGTAGTTGTTCTTCATCAATAAGAAATTATAATTTTAATCTGTAAGTGCACTGTGAAAAAAAAACACAAATTTCAATTGTAAATTGTGACTCTGCCCGATAAGTTGTCACAACTTCAAGATGTGTTTTTTCGTTATCGTTTACATTTTTACAGATTACTTTTTTTTTTTTTATTAATTACTATTTTAACACGTAAGTGCACTCGACGAAATACAAATTTCAATTGTAAATTGTAATTGTCCCTTAAAAATTGTAAATCACGACTTTGACGTGTGATTATTCCTTGCAAAGTGAAAATAAAAATTTCAAAGTTCACTTGTACTTGATTAATTACAAATAATAATTTTAAACTGCAAGTGCACTTTAAAAGAAAAGTAAATTTAAATTGTGAATTATAACTCGTAAAAAATTTCATACGTAATTCTCTTTTGTAATTTTACCAATTACAGCTGTGATGTAAATTAAAAATTGTAATTTCAAATACAGGACTGTGTAAATTATGAAAATTTGCGTAGTTAATATTGAATTGCAAAAAGAAAAGAGAAAAAGTCTCAGCAAAGTAATTTGGATTTTGTGTTATATTAGTTAAAAAAAATGTATTTATTTACGATTGTGCTATTCAATGGTGATGTATTTTTTTTTTTTTTTTTCACGTCAATTAATTAATGTCTCGTAGAGATCGGACGATATTGTTATATGGTGAAATAATGATCCTGCTGTCGAAGCGGTCACGGTAGGGGTGAATAAATCGTAGATCGGCGGGGCAAGGGGGGAGGGGGGGGAAGAGTATAAAAGTGTAGTCGCATCGCGATGGTCAACCAACCGTAAAGTTTAAATGCGAGCGAATTGTCGGATGAATCAGAAAATTTCCATACGTAATTGCACCGATTACGGCTTCGCGCAACTGGTGTTACTGACGCGGGCGCGCGCGCGCGCGCTGCATACCCGCCCTTAAACTCGTCACTCAACGATCTATACATGGACTCGAATTTGGTGGATCGGGGTGCGAGGTAATTCAGGACGCGGAGAACAGTGATTGGCCGTTTAAAACGAAAAACGATGTAAATCCGTGTAAAGTTTTTTCGTATGAAAAATACGTCGAAGAAAGTATTTTTGAAAAAGTATTTGAAAAAGAGTACTTTGTCAAATGTTCCGGAAAAGGAGTATTTACGAAAAAAAAAGTGATTTGAAGAAAAGTATTTTGGAAAAAGTATTTTGGTAAAGGTATTTTGGCAGAAGCATTTTGAAAAAAGTACTTTAAGCGAGGTATTTTGAGAGGGTACTTCGAAATAAACGTTTTGTGAAAAAAGTATTGTTAATGAAGTGTTTTGAAAAAAGGTATTTGGATCAAAGTATTTTGAATGAAGCTGATCGGAAAAAAATAAGATTGTTTTAATCGAATATTTCGAAAAATTATATTAGCCAAAAGTAATTTAAAAAAAAATACTTTAACAAGAGTATTCTAAAAAAAATACTCAGATCAAAGGTATTTTGAAAAAAAGTTCTTCCAGGAAAGTATTTTCGAGGAGTGCTTTGGCGAAAAGTATTTTGAATACTGTATTTTAAAATATAAGTATTTTTTTTTTTTCAAAATAACGTCTACTAAAATTTGGGTCTAAATTTGGAATTTATTTTGATTTTGGAAAAGGTTCAGGGGTGTCCCTTGAGCGTAAATTCAAGTTGGAAGGATGCGGGGGGTCGAGCTTCAGCCGCTATCTTGGACACGACTTTTTATCAAATACCTCGTGAACTGTGCATCGTACGATAAAAATAATTGAGACCTTTTTTATAGAACATAAAATTCTCTACAACTTTGATTGAAAACTTTTTCCTGTATAGTGCATTGTTTTTTATTTATGGCGCGGTAAACTTTTCCAAACATCACCACTTTTACTGTTCCATCAACCGTTAACTACGCATATTTGGCGATAACCATATTAGGAATATTTTGCCGCGCTATAAATCAAAAACTATGCACCATACAGGCAAAAGTTTCCAATAAAAGTTGTAGACAATTTTATTGCCTACAAAAAAAGTCTATACAATTTTTGTCGTGCAATGCACGGTTCACGAGATATTTCATAAAACGTGTTTTTCAAGATGGCGGCTTGAGCTCAACCCTCCGCGTCCCGCCAACTTAAATTTCCACTCAAGGCTCAGGGAATACCCCTGAACCTTTTCGAAAAAGCAAAATAAATTCTGCAGAAGATTGCAGAAAAAATGGCTAGAACGACTGGACTAAGTGTGTTGGTAAAAATTGTTTTCAGCACAACAAAATATCAACAAATATCGTAAGCAAAACGACTCTTCAATGGTTCTCACCGTTTCAGCATGAAAAATTCATGGAAATTCATTTGAAAAATCCCCGTTAAATTTCAGGCAGGATTATATCAGGGAGACTGGCGTTGAATTTCTAGAAAAGGGTGGCCAATGACTGTAACTTTTGTCGTGACAGAGGGAGAAAGACCGTAATGCGCCACCGCGAGACCCGCAAACGCGATTGAACCAACCACCCTCGTGTTCCAACGTTATGCCCTCCTCGTAAGGAGGGCTCGTTCGGCGCGTATCCTCGCGGGCATCCCCACAGGCTCAACGATGAACCCTTCGAAGCTCGCACGAGACGCGCAAGCGCTTTTCCCTTTCCCAAAAGCCACAAATACAAATACAATATATATATTTATTTATTTATTTATTACTCAAAATTAAAAGAAAACAATTTTAAACAATTTTTTTTCTCATTTACTCAACATTGTTTATTGTTTTTTTTTTTTGTGCCAATTATATTTGTCGGAATAATTGACGTGAGAAAAAAATAAACAATTTAATGAATTAATAAATAAATAAATTTCGATGCAATGAGAGTGATGTAGGAGAGAAAAAGGTTGACTAATTAATGGCGAAATAAATGTGCACGATGAAGTGGATAAATATAAATATACGACGACACCAAAAACGAAATGGTGTGTCGAAGCGTTTAGTTGCGGGGCATAAATTAGCCCGGTATTTGTATAACAGCTGTAAAATGGGGTGCGGATCAATGTCGTACACACACACACACACACACACACACACACACACACACACACACACTTATATATGTACATGTGTATGTGTAATAATTACGCAAGGGGGTCGAGCAATATGGTCGTAAAATGCTCCAGTTGTAAATCGGATAAGACGAAAAAATAAAGAGCACTGGTTATTACGACCGTGCAATAAAAATGTACGATGATAGCTGATGATTAAAAAAAAAAAAAAAAGATGATAATCGCTGTCATTAGCAAACACGATGTATAATTTGATACGTCGAATTTGAAGGGATGATTTTTTAATTTTTTCTACCAGTGTTATAACTTAAAAAAAAATGAATATTTAATTGTAACTGAACAAAAAAAAATGGTTATGGAATTATTGTTGGCAAATTGAGATTTAAAATTTTTTCGTTTACGTGTCATCTGTAAATTTTGAATTGCTAATTAAATGTATCATTTTTTTCGATAAATTAAAAAATTGCAATTGTAATATTTAATTGTTTGTTATAAACCACGAATTACAACTTTAACACGTGACTGCCTTTTGTAAATTAAAGTCCAAAGTGCAGTTATTCATTAATTACAAATGACAATTTTAATTTGTAAGTGCACTCTAAAAAAAATGAATTTCAACTGTAAATTGTGACTTTACCCAATAAGTTATAACTTACAACTTTAAGACGTAATTGGTCCTCATTAATTACATTTTTACTGATTTTTTTTTGTTTCATTAATTACTATTTTTGCATGCAAGTGCACCAAACGATATAAAAATTTCAATTGAAAATTGTGATGGTCCCTTGTAAAGTGAAAATAAAAGTTTCAAGGTTCAGTCGTTCTTCACTAATTACAAATAATAATTTTAATCTTTAAGTGCACTCTAAAAAAAAACGATCTTCAATTTTAAATTTAAACTGTCTCGTAAAAAATTTGATACGTAATTCTCCCTTGTAATTTTACCAATTGCAACTGTGATGTCCCTTGTGAGTTAAAAATTGCAACTTCTTGTAAATTAAAAATTGCAATTGTCACGATTTTGCTGTCTCATGCCAATCACGAGCGTGAAATTATTCCACAACAAAGTCAGAAAAATAAAAAAAATAAAAATTCCAAAAATGTCAAGTTTTATCCTATTTTTTTCCAACTGATTACAATTATCATTGTCATTGTCATAATTATTGTCATTACTGTTATTATTTTCTTTTAGTATTTTAAAATTTTTATTATCATTTATTTACCTTAATCACTCGTGTTTATTACGTCTTGAATTTAAAATCCTAAAATGTCCTCAAGATAAAGAAAAAAAAAAAAAAAAAATGGTAAAAATGGCACACATGCTGCGAAGCTCTCGAATAATTATTCTTGAGCAGATTTTCAATTCATTCTTACTAATTACACGTACCACCTTGACAATTGTCTCAAGTGGAGAGTTACGCAGCTCGAGGGCTGAAGAAAGAAGAAAGAAAAAAAAAAGATCGAGGCCCCTACCTTACCCCCTATTGCAATTTGTTTTTTCCCTCTCTCTCTCTCTCTCTCTCTCTCTCTCTTTTCATTCATCGAGACACACGAATTACGCACACACGAGGACCTTCGATCTTACACCAAAAGACAATGCGGAAAGAAGAAAAAAAGTGGCAATCGAAAAAGGAACTAAGTGGCACGGAAACCGAGCTCATATATACTCGCATTATACTATACGAAGGTCTGGGAGAAAACGCGTTTGAAGAGAATTCAAGAACCATTGAAAATCGATCATTCAGAAAAAAAAACAAAAAAAAAATTTCGAATTTTTTTTTTTCGATATTTTCAACATCCCAGAAAATTCTAAAATCACATTTGTTCCATGGAAAATTTGAAGAGCATAAAAGTGTGGCGAAGAAAAAAAAAACAAATGCAGAGGGAAAAAAATGACGATGCAGCTCGATCGTCACGGCGGTTAGGCAAATTAGCGATCGCGCGGTGAATAAATTCTTCACGCTTTCTGGCCAGGTTTCGTAAATTCATCCGAGACATATGGGCCCACCCCGTTGAAATTCCAGAAGCCCGAAATTTTTTTTTTCGATATGTACAATTCGATCGTTACGAGAATGACAAACGTATATGGATGAACTAATACCAGAGGGGCGTATCGATTATGTATAAGCATAGCTTATACGCCCTTATGGAATTTAACAATTGCTATAAATATGTTTATTTTTTTGCACTCTGGAATATTGTGCCAGGGCATTTTAATCGCTCGTATAGACGTTGAAAAAAGTAATTATAGCGACACAACAGGGATTGGTATCGTTTGGAAAAAAATTAAACCCAAACGAACCCAAATATAGTCATCGATTTAAAATTAGACACCTCTTATGCGGGGCTGGTGGACCAACCCAAAAAAAAAACACAAGCAGCTATACTTTTCATTTCAATTGGCAATGGATTAAATTCGATTAGCCATTACAAAAATAATGGGCAATCGAATTAAATTCCATTATCCATTACCGAAATAATGGATACTGGATTTCAGTAATGGATTTCCCTAATTAAAAGCCAGAGAAAAGGATTCGCAAAACTAATTAAAAAAATTCTATCTCGGACTGTGGCTATGGAAAAAATTTGCAAAAAACGAAGGTGCAACTTTGAAAATCTGTAAAAAATCGAAAAAAAATCGTAGCTCAATGAACCAAGCGGAGTTTTAAAGCTGCAACGGTTGCGAAAAGAATAAGCACTTAATAAAGTTTCAACTCCTCCGGGACGAAGAGTTACAGCGATTTTAGTGAACCCTTAACATTTTAGAAAATGGAAAAATGTGCAATTTTTCGTTTTTCGTGCCTTTTCATATCGAATTATTGTGTTTCAGGGAAAAATTTTCAATCGTCCAGAGCCTAAAAATATGGTGAAAGACGAAAAAAAAAAATATCAAACTTTAGCCCACTTTTTCGAACACCTAAGAATCACGAAATTTCAAATGGCCATAATTTTGCTCAAGATGAAGGGATTTGGACTTATCGGGGGTGTTTTTTAAAGCCCAGGAATATAATTATCGAATGCCATTGAATTAATCCCAAGATCTAAATTTTTCGTACCCGAAAAATCACTTTAAAGTTCGGCGAATTTGAATCCCAAGGGGCATGTATGGAGAAATTGGCACAAATCGATGGTTCGACTTTGAAAATTTGTAAAAAATAAAAAAATCAACGTAGCTCGATAAACCAAGCGCTATTTTAAAGCCAAAACGGTTGCAAAAAGAATAAGCACTGAATGGAGTTTCAACTCCTACGGGACGAGGAGTTACAGCGATTTTAGTGAACCTTAAACATTTTAGAAAATGAAGAAATGTGCAATTTTTCGTTTTTCGTGCGTTTTCATATCGAATTATTGTGTTTTAGGAAAAAATTCGACGCGATTCGTCATAAACGGAAAATTTCCGATTGCCTAGAGGCTTGAAATATGGTGAGAAACGAAAAAAAAAAAAATTTCAATCTTTTGCCCACTTTTTCGCACACCTGAGAATCACGAAATTTCAAATGGCCATAATTTTGCTCCGGATTAAGGGATTTCGACTTATCGGGGGTGTTTTGAAAAGCCCAAGAGTAGACTTATCGAATGCCATTGAATTAATCCCAAGATTGGAATTTTTCGCACCCGAAAAAGCACTTTAAAAATCGGCAAATTTGAGTCCCAAGAGGCATGTATGGAAAAATTGGCAAAAATCGATAGTCCGACTTTAAAAATCTGTAAAAAATCGAAAAAAAATCGTAGCCTGATGAACCAAGGGCTATTTTGAAGCTAAAATGGTTGCGAAAAGAATTATTACCTCATAAAATTTCAACTCCTCCGGAAAGAAGAGTTACAGAGATTTTAGTGAACCTTTAACATTTTAGAAAATGGAAAAATGTGCAATTTTTCTTTTTTCGTGCATTTTCGCATAAAAGTTTTGAGCTTCGGGCAAAATTACGTGGTAATTAACGGGGGAAAAAGGTGGAACAGAGAGAATTCAACTTTTTTTTACTATTTAAAAAAAAAATGAAAAATTTGAATAAGAAACCCGAACACGGTCATCTTTTTCGAATGAGACATCCCGTATTTAAGGTCGTTCGAATTTTCCAACCGAAACAAACCAAGACAATCAATTTTTTTTCAATTCGAAGACCCCTCAAATACATATTAAGTCTCTTGTATTATATATATTCGGGTTCGAATAAACGTATATATATCGTCTAAATACGAATTTTCATTCTTGATTATTTTCAACGTTCGTGGTCCCTCAATTTTTCGTCTCTTTCCCCTCTTTTTATAGGTATATATATGTGTGTAGGCAGTCGGCGCTTGTAATAAGAGTAATAATAAACGAATTAAAGCAGATTATACGTAAATATATATATATATTCTATATATATATATCTACAGTAGTACAAGGAAAGACGTAGCCACTTTACCCGATTGTACATCACGAACGAGTATCTGTAGAGTTAGGGTGAGTCCTTTAACTCGCTCAATTGGTACGAGAGTTCTCTCTCTCTCTCTCTCTCTCTCTCTCTCTTTTTGGGTTCATGCACCAACCCCGGTGCAGAACCAAAGAGGTTTTTTTTTTTCAGCCTCAATAACAGATCTGACTCATTCATTCACTACGTCTTTTCATTCGAAATTCCAAAACGACAGTAAAAATAATCAATTTTCATTTCTCCATTTTTTTTTTTGCTTCCTCATAGAGGAAGCTTCGTTTTCATGAAAAACATTCTCAAGATTTTCATGTCGCAGAGTGCTTAAAATGTTCCAACTGTTCTAAAAATCACATTTAGAAAAAAAAAAAAAAAGCCAAGTTGACCCTGACCTTCGTTAAAATGTTTTGGCAGTTATGCCACAACATCGTAAGATCCATTGGACGATCTCACCAACCGGTTATTCGTTCACATTTGCAGCAATTTTGATATTGAAAAAATGAAATTAGTTTGAAAAAATGTAAAAAAAATTTTGAATTATTTTGAAATGGAATTCTTTTTTTATATAAATTTTGATAAATTTCGAAAAAAAAAGTCAACACGAGAGTAAAAAATTACTGTCTAAAATTGTCAAATTGTCGAAAAACAAAACGAAAAATTAATACGTTTCATTGTCTTTCGTGTGAATGGGAGTTACGTGTTTGACGTGGCTTCGGTGGTTTCGTGGTCAAGAGTCAGGGTCGACAAGACACGAAGGGATAGAGAAAGAGAGAGAGAGAGAGAGAGAGATAAACATCTTCACGGTATATTGTGACTTACTGAAAGGGAAATTAAGGGGATGAAGAGGGAAATCCAGACGTGTATAATAGTCCCTTGAGTATAGGTATATCCGACACTCGGGGATAATTTGGGATTACTATGGTATTAATCCCCCGAGATAAGCGATATATATGGTTATAAAAAGGTTATATATAATATATATATATATAATATATTACTATAATTATAATATTACTATTATATTATTAGTAATAATGTACTACTATAATATAATAATAAAAATAATATTACAGATATTAGGATGGTCGTACATTTTTAATATATACTTGCCACCCCTTTAATCGATAGGTCATAATGAGAAAACAATGTCTGAATTATTTCAGATTTTTAGCTTGATTGGAAAGAATGCCGAAGTCGATTTAAAAGTACAAAACAAATGTAGAAAAAAAAAATTCTCAACTTTCGAGTAAAAAAAAGAAAACTATTCTTGAATCAATTTGATTCGGTCGGAAAAAAATAGTTCTTTTTTTAACTCTAAAATTGAATTCATTTTGAATTAATTTGATTTGGTCATAAAATTTTTTTTAATAATTTTTCAACTTGAAAATTGAATTAATTTCGAATTAATTTGATTTGGTCGTAAAAAAACCATTTTCATTTTTTTTTTACTCGAAAATTAAGAAAATATTTTTCCAGAAAAATTTTTATAGAATTTTTTGGGAGAGAATTACTTTTCTCTAACCTGATCAAATTGATTCAAAAGTATAGTTCTTTTTTTTAATCGTAAATTGAGAGATTTCTTTCTCCAGTAAAAATTTTTTTTTACAATTTTAGATCGAATTCGGCACTCTTTCCAATCAAGCTAAAAATCTGAAATAATTTACACATCGTCTTCTTATCATTATATGTCGATTCAAGGGGTGGCAAGTATATTTAAAAAATTTACGACTACCCTAATATATATATATATATATATATATATATATATATATTATATAATGTGTGGTTCAGAGAATAAGAGCTTTGTTGGACTGTCCCTTTGTGCCAAGCCGCTGGCCTTTGTATGCCAGGGGTGAAACAATACCCAGGCTGGTCCAACCCAAACACTATATATATATATATATACATAGTGAATTTTCGGAGGCTGTGTCGTGAATTAACGTAGGGGCGTGTTTATGACACCAGGCCAGATAAACAGATCTCATCGTGTGTTCAACAGACTAGCGGGTACTTCCGATTACACTGCTATACCCGATTAATCCGCAATATAATGTGATTATGAAAAGCAAAGTGCAAATTATAAGAAATGTACACTTTTTGCTTCCTCCTATCATTTTCATCGCTTATCGAATGCTCCCAGCCACTCCAGTCATTTTAGCCAAAAAAGTAGGTTCATAATTCAATCATTTATAGAATTGACTTTGCTTTTGGAAAAGATTCAGGGATATCCCCAGAGTTTAAATTCAAATTGGCGGGACGCAAGGGCTCGAGCTTCAGCCGCCATCTTGGCAAACACGTTTTATCAAATATCTCGTGAACCGTGAATCCTACGACAAAAATAGTATGAACTTTTTTTATAGATCATAAAATTCTCTAAAACTTTTACTAGAAACTTTTTCCTGTACAGTGCACTATTTTTTATTTATAGCGCGGCAAACTTTTCCAACTATCATCATTTTTACTGTTCCATCAACCGTTTGGAAAAGTTTGCCACTCTACAAATAAAAATCCATGCACTATACAGGAAAAAGTTTTAAATAAAAGCTGTAGAGAATTTTATTATCTACAAAAAAAGTTTGAACTATTTTTGTGGTACGATGCACGGTTCACGAGATATTTGACAAAACGTGTTCGTGTTCGCCTTCGTCCCGCCAGCTTTAATTTACACTCAGGGGACACCCCTGAACCTTTTCCAAAAGCAAAATCAATTCTGTCGAATATTGCAGAAAAAAATGGCTAGAATTAATAACTCGACTATTCCTCTATGAGAAAGTGTGAATAAATTTCACATTCTCATAGAAGCTTCGTGAGCGACAATCAAGAGGTAGCAATTTGTAAATTTCTGACTGTGCACATTTTTCATTTCTTTCCCTGCATTCGTTTTTTCAGTAACGAAAGAAACAACGAGCACAAATATTGCCAATGACATTTGCAAGAAAATTCTTTTAAGCTCCATGAAATCTGAAGCATTTTTTAATCGATTTTTGGAAAATTTAAAGATTGTTCGTTTCATTAATTTTTTTTTAACTCGAACCCTTTAAGGGATTCTCGTCATTCTCTTGAGCACAAAAACAAACAAACAAACGCACACACACACACGCATACACAAATTGTCAAATATTTTGGACATATTTTCATTGTAAATTCGGCTTAAAAAAAAATAAATAAAAATATAACAAGCAAATGCGTGAGTGGGGAAAAGCAAAGAGTGTTACGAAAGTGCTGAGATATTTCTTGGAAGGAAATTAGGGTGTCAGAAGACACCAAACGATGTATATATATATATATATACTTTTATGTACAATAGAAGGGCTGGTAAATATATGTATATATGTACGAAATGAACCGAACTGAAGTGAAGTGAGCGAAGCGAAAGAGACCGGCGGTGAATCTTCCCACACCAATCAAAGAGGCCCACCCTTCTCGCGTGGTACACATCAGTATTAACCGTAGAGATAGGGCATTGCATTTTAGTAGTGGTAATGGTAACCCTGTTTAGTTATACACACACCATCTCTCTCTCTCTCTCTCTCTCTCTCTCTCTCTCTCTCTCTCTCTCTCTCTCTCTCTCTCTCTCTCTCTCTCTCTCTCTCTCTCTCTCTCTCTCTCTCTCTTTCTCTCTCACTTACTTTTCCAATGATCCCCGGGGAGTTATCTGCCCCTAGGACCCTTTCTATGTGTCTCGACGGTATTCCAGCGTTAAAAGCCCCCCCTTAATTCCCTTCATTTGTCCCTTTTGCCATGTCCCCGCGAGTATTTTCCTATCGGACATATTGGACTAGGAACGTAAGGGTGGATAAAAGAAAGCAAGACGGGAATGGAAAGCCTTCTCTCCGTTATCTCATAAGAGGAAAAATCGTCGAATCACAAATGATTCAGGTCAATGAAAGGTTAAACGGTATCATTGAGGAATCATTCGTTTTTTTCCCGATTTTTTTTTTTTTCCTCCGAAGATCGAAGAGATAAATATTGAGAACGGATTCTAGGAAAAAGCAGAATAGTATTGCTTTCTTCGCGGTAGTGTCAATTAACTTTTGTTTCCTCATTGAGGAAGCTT
Source organism: Rhorus exstirpatorius (assembly GCA_963564615.1). Taxonomy (NCBI): domain Eukaryota; kingdom Metazoa; phylum Arthropoda; class Insecta; order Hymenoptera; family Ichneumonidae; genus Rhorus; species Rhorus exstirpatorius. The sequence continues at coordinate 18,017,229 of OY751322.1, read as the reverse complement.
TCTTTGATGAAAAAAACAATTGAATTGAATTATAAAAAAAAAAAATCTCGAATTTCCTATACCAATTTATGCCGAATATGTGAAAACATCGAGAAACATACATTTCAGAACTACGGTCAGTACTTCGAGTACCCGGTACTTGCGATGTACTGGAAGTACAGTACTTGAAGTACAAAGTACTTTGAAAGTATTTCAAGTATTTCACCTAAACTGCCAAGTACTCGACCAAGGACTCTACTTAAATCTGTACTTAAATTTTCAAGTACTTTCCTGTACTTCAAGTACTTGAATTTTCAAATACATTCCTGTACTTCAAGTAATTAAATTTTCAAGTACTTTCCTGTACTTCAAGTACTTAAATTTTCAGGTACTTTCCTTTACTTCAAGTACTCAAATTTTCAAGTACTTTCCTGCACTTCAAGTAGTTAAATTTTCAAGTACTTTCCTGTACTTCAAGTACTTAAATTTTCAAGTGCACGACCTGTACTTTAAGTATCTGTACGAAAATTTTCAAATACTTTCATGCGCTTCACGTACTCTTTCAAGTACAAAGTACGAAGTACTTTTGAATACGTCTTGCTAATACTTGACACTAAAAGTATTTCAAGTACTTGATACCTCAAGTACGTCAAATATTTAATACTTTACGTACTTAGTACTCGAAGTACTTGGTAATTCGAGTATTCACGGTACTTGTTTACTTAAAAGTCACGAGTACTTCAAGTACTCGCAGTACTTTGTACTTCCTACTCGATGTACTTTCAGGCACTCTGACCAGCTCTGCATTATTTATCAACAGAGAGCTTGGCAGTACAGTACTTGAAGTACAAAGTACTTAAAAAATATTTCAAGTATTGTACTTGAATTTCCAAATGCACGACCTGTACTCTGAGTATTTGTACTTAAATTTTCGAATACTTTCCTGTACTTCAATTAATTTCTCAAGTACCAAGTATGGAGTACTTTCGAATACGTCTTGCCAATACTTGACACTAGAAGTATTTCAAGTACTTGATACCTCAAGTACATAAAATATTTAATACTTCACGTACTGAGTACTCGAAGTACTTGGTACTTCAAGTATTTACGGTAATTGGTATTTGCAATACACGACTACTTCAAGTACTTCCTTTACCTTGTAGTTTGTGTACTTGAAGTACTTTATGGTACTTTACTCAGCTCTGATATATTTAGGAAAAAAAATTCTGGGCGTATGCGTGCATTGAATTCGGCAAGAATCGATCGAGGGATTCGGATTGTCGAAAATTTGGAAATTTTCTATAAAAAAAAAATTACCACTATAGTTTCGAGTGTGACTGAAAGATTTTTATTCTTTATATTGTATGTACGGTGATTGAAATCGAACCGAGGAAAAAAATGCTTGCAAATTTAGGAAGCAATGGACAAATTTTTAATTTGCATACGATTTTTTTTTTCTCTATCGCATTCAAGACCCTATTTCGAATAATCACAGTTTTATTTTTCTAACAAGACTTTCAAGTACGTACTCGAAAAGAAATTATATATATATATGTCTATAATATACTAAGGCTGACAAGTATATATATGTATTCACACGAGGGACATTCAAAGAGGCTCAAGTAACGTGCTATGTTTATGGGGTGTTCTCTACTATCGTTCGATTCAACATCCCTCTTTATTTTTCATTCCTCTCTCTCTCTCTCTCTCTCTCTCTTCCTCTCTTTCTCTCTATCTATCTTTCTCTCTCTTGGCAAAGAATCCTTCACGTAGACTGGTAGCGTATTGCCACTCACCACAGGGGGGCAAATGTTGTACTATGAACGTCTACCCCCATGACTGTCAGCGAGCAAGAGAAGAGATCTCGTGCCCCATAAAACTGTCTCGCTGTCTCTCTCTCTCTTTTAGTCTCACTTAACAATTCGTTTATGTATATCCATGGGAAAAACGTTTCTTAAATATCGTTTTATTTGCTCGTCGAATTTTGACGAACGAGTTGGGCCAATTTTTTTTTTTTTATTCAACCAGTTATTAATTTATTATTATTATTATTATCATTTTTTTTTTTTCAAAACCAGAATTAATTGACTCGAAAATATGATTTTTAATTTAATCATTTTTGCACTTCGAGCAGGACTAATTGGCTCGAGAGACGATTATTGGGAGATTTTTTATTTTTTATTTTATAACAAAAACGAATTAAACTAGCACGAGGATAGAAATTTTTGTTTTTTTTTTTTTCACAAATTAATTATTTATCAATTATTGATTAAACGTATCGTATTATTCATTTACTCGGTACCGTCGACATTGTTATAAGAATAATGGATTTTTTATAATTTATTTATTGCAAGCCACGTAAATTTACGAGGGAATTTCATGGATGGACACGTGACCAAAAATGCACCCCCGTGGGTTCGTCGTGCAGAGAGGCCCGAGCCACCAGGTGGGGCCATCCACGGGTCACGCACATCGCGTCTCGTTAAACGCCCGATATCGTGATAAGAAATTTTTTTTTTTTTAACGCACTCCTAACATGTCGATGGGCCAGCCCCGTGCCATCCACCACGATGAGAATGTGGATAGGGAATTATTTTTTTTTTTTCATTCCAATTTCATAATTTTTCCGAAAAATTCGAACGATTCAAAATTCTTTATAACTCAAGGATACCTGACGTACCCAAAAACCAAAATCTTCCGAATTTCGGTACTTATTTTTTCAATATATACTGAAAAATTTTTTTGGAAAAAAAAAAATTGCAAATCGAAACTTGAGCATAATTTTATAAATTTTACAAAGCTCTTTCTTTATCTCGCTCGTAAAGCTCTCTATGAGCAGGTGGGCTTTTCAATTTTGGCTTCCTCATGGAGGAATCTTCGCGAGGGAGATGAAAAAAATAAAATTCGTACAATTTCGAAAATTACGATGATGCAATGTGCAAGTTTCAATTTGCTCCTTTTTTTATAATTGCGTACGTAACGTAAGTATGTTTATTCTTTTCATGCAGAAATCATTACCTGGATATCTCAAAATGTGAGAGAATTTAGAATTGTTACACTTTTCGAAAAATTCAACGTTTCGTAAAATATGAACGCCTTCATCGAATCTTGAGATATTCAAATCATTCTGAAATTTGTAATTTCATAAAAACTGAAATTTCATAAAGTTTGATTGAAGAATTCGATAGTACAATGGTATTATTGATGGATGATTTGAATGATGCAATAAGAATTTAGCACATCGAAAAATGTAGGGAAGTTTGAGCGACCATATTTTTCGAAAAATTGCAAAATTTCATAAAAACTGAACCCCTCTATCGATTCACACCAAATTCAATACCAATCGTCCTTCAATGCTAATTATTGAGGTAGCAAAAATTTATAATAATATCTCAAAATTTTCAGAAATTAGAGCGAGTAAACCTACTTTTGAAAATTTAAAAATTTCATAAAATCCGAACCCCTCAATCGATTTTCATCAAATTCAATACCAACTGTCTGTCAATGATAATCTATTCATTAAAAAAATATTAATACGATATCGCAAAATTTACGAAAGTTAGAGGGAGTAAAATTATTTTTTGAAAATTTTAAAATTTCATAAAATCTGAAACCCTTGAACGATTTTCACCAAATTCAATACCAACCATCCGTCAATGATAACTACTGAAGTAGGAAAATTTAGAATATCTCAAAATTTTCAGAAATTAGAGCGAGTGCACCTATTTTTGAAAATTAAAAAATTGCATAAAATCTGAACCCCATGATCGATTTTCACCAAATCCAATGTCAACCATACTTCAATGATAATCTACTGATGCAAGAAAATTTAGCACATCTCAAAATTTTGCAGAAGTTAGAGGGAGTACACCTATTAAAAAAAAAAAAAAAATTGAAAATTTCATAAAATCTGAACTCCTTGATCGATTTCCACCAACTTCAATACCAATCATCCTTCAATGATAATCTATGTATATCAAGAAAATAAAAAAAAAAATTTCGAAAGCTAGAGTGAGTACGACTATTTTTCGAAAAATTGAAAATGACAAAATCTATTCATCATACAGTACATATAGTATATATATATATATATATATAAATATTTCTAGTATATCTAAATTTATATTTAATGCATGCTTATATGCATTTTCTATATATTTTTTTTTTTTTTTTTCGACCGGAATGTTCACACGAGTCCTGAGTACAGCCACAAAAACATACGGAATACAAAGTGAAGTACCAACGAGCAGACAGAGCAACGAATAACTCGGATACAGATATTAGGGGTGACGTTACATAATAGGGGATGATTGCCGTTTGACGAGAGTCCCGGATGTGTTTGTGTGTGTGTGTGTGTATGTGTGTCTGTGTTTGTATCACGAGGACCACCCTTCTCTCCAATTTCTCTTTCCCCCTTCTATCCGTAGCCTTTTAATTCATCGTGCATCGGTAAACTGGTAAAATGGAAAATAATTTATTTTCTTTTCCTCGTCGTCCAATTTGACGATGTGTTGAAAAAAAAAAAAAGTAGATCGTCTTTCAGGAGAGAGTTTTCTCATCGAGAGAGCAGGGAGGAAATAATCAAGGGGTGAAAATTTAATTATAAAAAAAAGGCTGCGATTAATTTTCATGAAAATTGATCGAATTTTAATTAAATTTTAATTAAAAAAAAAAAAAGAAAACCGATCGGCAATTATACAAATTGTATAAATATAAATTAATATAAATATACATTGAATTATTGAAATTTAAGTTAATTTTTTTAAGTTTAATTTTTCTTTCTTTTTGATTATTTAATTTTTTATTATTTTTAATCCGGGAGAGCCTAAATAACGTCGTATTTTATTTAAAAAATTAATAAATAAGCACAAAATTCATGCATTGTTCCTCTCGTGTTTAAATAAAAATCTTTCGTACTGGCTATTATTCCATATGTATAAATATAAGCTCACCGATTCGTGCACCCCTTGACTTTTGTCAATCGACATAATTTCAGAAAAATATACTCCAAAGCTCATTATAAATACTTCACAATGAAATTACAACACTCAAGGAATGATGTACGACTCGAAATCCCCTGGGGATCGATTCCTCTTTCGCATTCACCCCGATCGATCGAATTTTTCCAAATTTCCAAACACACGCGAGATTTTACATATATAGTATATTTGTATGTATGGGAAATTCTATGCAAACTTGACCTACGTTTGATGGATTTTAAAAATAATTTTTTTCTTTTTTCATAAAATTCCAAAGGAAATTTGAAAAAAAAAATATATATATTTTCAATAAAATAAAAAAATTGTTAAAAAAGGAACTGGAAATTTCTTACTAAATTCGATATCCGCGATATCCCTGTGTCATGGAGTATTCGTGCAAAAGTTTTCAAGCCTATGAATCAAAATTTACCAAAGTTTTCAAAGTTTTTCGAGATTTTCCAAAAATCAAAATTACCAAAATCTGCAATTTCCAAGCGAGAATTTTGGCCTTTTTTTTTTTGCAAAATTTCCACCAGCAATCATTTGCTTTTCAATCCCAATGGGGGAATAAAAAAATTCAAAAAAAAAACCAAAAATTTGATGAAATTTTTTTTTAATGAAAAAAAAAAAATTTCTAGAAAAAAAAAATCGTGGCCCAAATTCACACGAGGTTCGAGTGGCTCTCGAGTCGACGTGAAATGCCTCGTACGTTGATTTTTGTATAGAATTACGGATTTTTCGAAATTTCAGGATGGATTACCATTTACCCAAATTCTCTCATTCAACCACGTTTCTATTATGAAATATACATGTATATATATATGCGTATAGACGAAAATGCACAGTAAGAAAACACGTGGCCCGTGCCCCTTCCGAAAGCTGACAGTATACGTGAATCGTCGTGATGTGAAAAATCTGTCGAAATCGTGAAGCCCCGGGTCTCCCCGTTTGTTACGATTTCCATTGTAACCTCAGTTTTGGCTCTCATAGGGTGATAGATTTTTCGAGTATACTCGCGGGAGGGGACTTTGGAGTCGAGTGGATTTTTCGGAGATTCATTTTCGTGAAAGGATAAAAGTATTCGAGTGTGTGGGAGTGTATTTATTGTTATTGACTGTTGGGATTAAATTCTCGGGAGGCTCATCGATTTTCGAGTCAAAGAAAAAATGATCGATTGCCTCGAAAGAATATTGTAGAAATTTTTCTTTTAAACATATTAATTAATTAATTCGTTAAGCGAAACATTTAATTAAATATTATTTGAAAAATAAAAAAAATCGAAATAATTGATTGCACGTCTGTTCGTCGATGTAATTAATTAATTAATTAATTAATAGCAATAAATTATTTATTATTGAGCTGAGAAAAATATAATGACGAAATTGTAAATTGACCTTTATCTTCGAGCAAGCAATTATTGTTTTTGTTTTTTTTTTTTTTTTTTTCAATAGAAAAAATTGAACTAATTGTTTGTTTTTGTTAAACAACTTTTGATCAAAAAATAAATTTTCTCGCGAATTAATTAGTCGATTGATAAATTATGAAAAGTCGATTTATCTTAAAGTCAGGAAGGGGACCTGCTCATTATAATAATAATAATAATAATAATAATAATAATTATAATAATAATCATAAAAGTGTTATTGTCTCTGTTGGCAATTATTTTAAAAAAATTTTATACATCGTTATTCAATATTTTTTTTTTTTCACGAATAGACGAATAAATTAATAAATTTTAGAAAAATGGATAAATTCATCTGAAAATCAGCATGGTTCATTCGAAATTGAAATATTTTTATACTTTTTTTTGTCATTTTTAAAATTTCGTAAAAAATTTTGAAAAAAATCGTCAATATGTCACAAATTCTATAATTCCATTGATGGAATTATCTGATAACAGCAGAGTACGAATAAAAATTAAGTTTGGGACAAAATTATGCGATGATTTTCATTAAAAAATTTAAATAAAAATGAAAAAAAATAATAATAATGGATAATAGAAGAAACAGAGGGGGAGGATTAAAAAAAGGATTCATGAAATTCGACAAAAATTAAAAAATCGTTTGGGAATCAATTTTCAACGGTCATAAGCCCATTAAAAGGAGTTAAACTGGTGGCGGGAGAGGGGGGGGGGGATGAATAAAGGGGTTAAAATGAGAAAGGAGTTAGAGGCTGCTGAAAGGATTACAGGGATGATTATTGACACAAGGGCCCAGGGCCAAAGTATCTACGTAAATACATACATATATATATATATATACATGTGTGTGTGTGTGCGTATGTGTGGGTGTATATATATAATAAATTTACTCGCCACCGTTCAAAATGACACCCTATATGTTTGAACACATTTGTTGATGACCAACCCTCTCGAGAAAAATACCAAAACTACACGAAACGATCGAGTTACGAGTTAATGTCAACTTTTGGCTTTTACAAATCGAAAGGACACTTCTCGTGAGACTGTGCGCATCAGCCAGACAAAAAAATTAGTCAAGCAATTATAATAACTATTAATAAAGTAATAATAATAATAATAATAATAATAATAATAATAATAATAATAATATGAAATAAATTTGAATGTGATCCATATGAAATTGGTTAAATAATTTCAAAAAAATCTCACTCTAAAAAGCAACAAAATATTGTTATTATTATTGTTGTTGTTATTGTTGTTATTGCTTCCTCATAGGGAAGCTTTGTTTACGTGAAAAAAAAATTTCAAGTTTTTGACGCCAATGTTCGAGCTACTGCGTTGAAACTTAGTACACTATTAAAACATAGAACACCCCCTTGATTGCTGAAATTTTTTAAAAAATTTCATAACGAGTGTCCGATTTTAGATAATTTTTTCAAAAATGTCTTTGATCACTCTAGCTTTGGTAGATTTGAAGATATTCGCCTAAAACTTTTTATATGAATGGGCTAGGAGACAAGTATATGTTTGGTATTGAATTTGGCGAAAATCGCTTGAGGGGTTCAGATTTCATAAAATTATGAAATTTTATAAAATTTCAGTGATCGCTCTGACTGTCGTAAATTTGAGGTTATTGAACCAAAACTTTTTGCATCAATACACTATGGGACAAGGATATTTCATAATAAATTTGGCGAGAATCGCTTGAGAGGTTCAGATTTCATAAAATTATGAAATTTTCGAAAAATTTCAGAGTTCACTCCAGCATTCATAAGTTTGAGGATATTAAACCGAAACTTTTTGCATCAACACTCTATGGGACAAGGATATTTCACAATAAATTTGGCGAGAATCTTTTGAAGGGTTCAGATTTCATAAATTTATGAAATTTTCGGAAAATATTAGTGCTCGCTCTAGCTTTCGTAAGTTTGAGGTTATTCAACCAAAACTTTTTTTATAAGTACGCTGTAAGACCAGGATATTTCATATAAAATTTGGCAAAAATCGCTCGAGGAGTTCAGATTTCATAAAATTCTGAAATTTTCGAAAAATTTTTGCTCCAACTTTCGTAAATTTGAGGTTATTAAACCAAAATTTTTTACATCAACACTCTATGGGACACGGATATTCCATATTCAATTCGGCAAGAATCGTTTAAGGGGTTCAGATTTCATAAATTTATGAAATTTTGAAAACATTTCAGTGGTCGCTCTGACTTTCGTAAATTTGAGATTATTAACTCACAAAAATTTACATAAGTACGCCAGGAGATGGGATATTGAATTTAGCAAGAACAATTCGAATCTCGAAAACTAGCGTGCAAATTGTAAACTTTACATTACTTCCTCAATGCAAAGCTTTCTTTGTGAGGAAGCCGAAATTACGAAAGTCATCTCCACATTTACGAGACTACGAAAACCATCTCCTCATAGAAGTAACTTTGTAATAAGGATGCAATGTGCAAGTTTCAAATTTGTACCCTTTTTCATATTATTATTATTATTATAATTATTATTATTATTATCATCATCATCAGGGATAAATATTGCACAATGATCTCAGGTCCATAAATCCCTGGGCCCTGGTGTCCTATGAAAAGGGATAAGACCAAAAGAAAACGAAAAAATAAAAAATAAAAAAACCGTGCAAAATTTATGGGATTCGCGCGTGCCAATTTTCTCGTCACGTTGGATCTTCCCAGCGGGGAGTCCTCGACGTGAAATTTCCTAAAGAGGATCGAGAACGTTGGACAACTTAGCGAGGGGATGAACCCAGAAATGACCGAATGAATTATTTAATTTGCCAACACCCGAGCATATTTAATGGACGCATGAAAAAAAAAAAATAATAAAAAAAAAAATTATGTAACCCTTTCGTTGGGGCCAATGGTCAACTGGGATAATGGCATGGTCAATCGAAATTTACGAGAATTTTTTTTTTTCAACGAAATTTAATCGTAAGATTGTCATTGTTTTTCTTTTTTTTTTCTTTTTGATCCAATTAAATTAAAAATTTTATTGTCCTGTAATTAAAAAGAGAAAAAAAAAACAGAAAAATGTTTGTAAAATTGACAGAGACAAAGCAATAAGAGGGAAATGGTCAAATTTCAAGGGCTTTTATTGTTCATTAAAAAAAATTAATGACGTATATTAATTTGAGAATTTTAAGAATCGTAATTTTCTTGAGCAAAAAATTGTATAATTTTGATTAAAGAATCCTCATTTTAACGATAATTAATTTTTCGTAATTATAAGCAATGAAAATTTGAAGACTCGTTCGAATGGATCAAAAAGCAATTATAAAATTCAACCTTTTTTTCTCAGTGTACCTCAATTCCTGAATTTAAAAATTGGGAATAATACGTAAAGTGAAATTATTCGAATTTTTTTTTTTTATTTAATAATTTTCATAACTGTAGTGACAATAATAATGATAAATTTTAGAATGGATAAAAATTGTTCCAAGCCCACGAAATTTGAAATTCCAACTTTCAATTTTAATTCCACAATTTTTCCCTCAACTGTAATGATTAAAAGAATAGTAATTCAATTTTTTTTCTTGCTTTTTCAAGTCAATTAAAATCGATGGAGAAAAAAATTGACAAATTATCAAACTGTTTTTTTTTTTTTCCACGAATTCCATATCGATGTCAAGGGCACACGGGGAGGACCTCCCTTGGTCAAGGGTGAATTTTGGGGCTATGCTAGAACGAGCTCAATGAACAAGAAAAGAAAAAAAGAAGAAGGAAAAAAAAAACTGTAATTCATAAATCGTTCGAGAGATCTCACGTCTGATATAGGTCGTGACAACGATATACCTTGATGCAGCGACACGTGAAACTTCTCTTCGATTCGCGGCTCGACTCATACGGGTGCCCTAATGGGTCCAGGGGGAAGCGGGGTGAGAAAAAAAATGAGAAAAAAAAACGAAAAAATTCGTGTAAAAAAAAGTGTTTTTTGGCTTTCATTTCGATCGGAGGTTGCAAGTGGGACGTGAAAAAAAAAAAAAGTACAAAAATATAAACGCTACAGGTAAGCCATATATTCCATGAAACTAAAATACTCCCCTATCGTGGCAAGAGATCAAGACGATATCCCTTTAATTCGAAATAAAAATGTCCCTCTCGACGTTTTTCCAAACCATCAAAAAAAAAAAAAAAAATATAATAATAGCAATAACAAGGATGTAAAAAAAAAAATTTCCCTTTCACAGAGTCGAAAGGCACTGGATGAGGCTCACGGCCAATTTAAATCAATTTGAACGCCAACCCCGGATTCCTAAACGAGACTCAATTGGAGTACAATGAAAGGGGCTCGAGGGAGGCCCCGAGAAGTTTTTTTTTTTAAGGAACTTACCGCGACCACTTAAATTTTCAAACTTCCGAGACCAACTGATAAATAGGATATGGTTTATGAGTCATTAATAATGGTGATAATAATAATAAATATTATTATTATTAATAATAAATATTATTATTATTAGTAGGTATTATTATTATTATTTGATTAAACGAATTTCCAAGATTGTTTAAGTTCTCCTTGCTTGAGATAAATGCAAGGGGAATGTATATCAGAGTTGGGCAAAGTACCTGAAAGTACTTCAAGTACAAAGTACAAAGTACTCGAATATTTCGAGTACCAGATACCGTAAATACTTGAAGTACTAACTATTCAAAGTACTTGAGGTACCAAGTACTTGGAATACGTCAAGTATCAAGTATCAAATACTTTTCAAGTTTTCAGGTAAACATCTCGTAAGTTCCAGTACTTATATTTAACTTTTTACGTACTCTTTAAACTCATTTGATTTTCATTCGAGCACTTTTTGTATCAAAACACATTTTCACATTGCGCAATTCACTCAGGTTTGGCAAATTGAAAGAGAAATATTTGAACGAAGAATAAAAAATAATTTTTAAAAAAATGGCATTGACGATTTTAATTAAGATTTATTTAGATTGAGCCTTCGAATGGTCATTCCTTACAATCTCGACCAGAGATAGCGCAGAACGTTCCTCGATTTAAGGAAAAAATACTCGAAGTACAAGTCGAGTACTTGGAAATTAAAGTACAATACTTTAAGTACTTTTAAAGTACTTTGTAATTCAAGTACTGTACTTCCAGTACATCGCAAGTACCGGGTACTCAAAGTACTGCCCAGTTCTGTTAATAAATAATGCAGAGCTGGGCAAAGTACCTGAAAGTACTTCAAGTACAAAGTACAAAGTACTCGAATATTTCGAGTACCAGATACCGTAAATACTTGAAGTACTAACTATTCAAAGTACTTGAGGTACCAAGTGCTTGGAATACGTCAAGTATCAAGTATCAAATACTTTTCAAGTTTTCAGGTATACATCTCGTAAGTTCCAGTACTTATATTTAATTTTTTACGTACTCTTTAAACTCATTTGATTTTCATTCGAGTACTTTTTGTATAAAAACACATTTTCACATTGCGCAATTCACTCAGGTCTGGCAAATTGGGACAGAAATATTTAAACGAAGAATTAAAAATAATTTTAAAAAAATAGCATTGACGATTTTAATTAAGATTTATTTAGATTGAGCCTTCGAATGGTCATTCCTTACAATTTCGACCAGAGATAGCGCAGAACGTTCCTCGATTTAAGTAAAAAATACTCGAAGTATAAGTCGAGTACTTGGAAATTAAAGTACAATACTTTAAGTACTTTTAAAGTACTTTGTAATTCAAGTACTGCACTTCCAGTACATCGCAAGTACCGGGTACTCAAAGTACTGCCCAGTTCTGTTAATAAATAATGCAGAGCTGGGCAAAGTACCTGAAAGTACTTCAAGTACCAAGTACAAAATACTGAAAGTACTTCAAGTACCAGATACCTTAAATACTTCAAGTATTGAGTACTTGAAGTACTAAAATTTGAAGTACTTGAGGTATCAAGTACTTGAAATACGTCAAGTATCAGGTATTGAATACTCTTCAAGTTTTCGGATATACATTTTGTAAGTTCTAGTACTTATATTTGATTTCTTACATACTTTTCAAGCTCATTTGATCTTGATTCGGGTACTTTTTGTATCAAAATTATTTTTACATTGTGCAATTCATTCAGGTTAGGCAGATTGGAACAGAAATATTTGAAAGGAGAATTGGAAATAATTTTAAAAAATAGCATTGACGATTGTAATTAAGGTTTATTTAGCTTCAGGTTTGAAGAAGAAAAAATAAAGAATATAATACAACGGATTGTTAAAAACGGAGCCATGTACTGACAACAATGACACCATGAGTACCGTACCTTGAGCCTTTGAACGGTAATTCCTTACAATCTCAACCAAAGATGGCGCAGAACGTTCCTCAATTGTTCAAAGACGTTATACAGGCAACCATTAGCAAGACGTATTCAAAAGTACTTCATACTCGGTACTTGAAAAAGTACTTGGAGTACAGGAAAGTATTTGAAAATTTGAGTACAAATACTTAAATTACCGGCTGAGTACTTGGAAATTCAAGTACACTACTTGAAATACTTTTAAAGTACTTTGTACTTCAAGTACTGTGCTTCAAGTACATCGCAAGTACCGGGTACTTGAAGTACTCTGCTCTGACGTATAGTATACTATTCTCGTCTCATCGTATCCTCGATTCGTTTCAATCAATCCACGACTTTTGCTTCAAACAAATCGTTGTTTTTCTTGGTAGAATAATAAATGAAAAAAGTGGCCAATATTGAAAAATCACTTGACAAAGAAATCGAAATTTTGTTCCAATTTTTTCTTTTATCAATTGGATACTTAATTTTTTTTCTTTCATACGTAAACTAAATTTAAAAAAAAAAAAACAAAAAAAAAATTAAATCATTGAATCAAATTATACTGCAATTTTGATATTCAAAAATTATAAACTTTGTACGAAACGATTGACGGTTAATTCGTAAAGAATAAAATTTAGAAAAAAATCATTTACATAATTTTTTTTTTTAAACGTTCTTTTTTATTTCCAGTTTTTTTTTGTCGTGTCGACCTTTTAAATTTGTGTTTTTTTTTTAATTACGAAAAACATAACTGGTATTAAGAAAAGTCATGAAAAGAATGATTAAAAAAAAATTTTTTGAGGCCGGCTATGACCATTAAATGAAAGTACTTGAATCCTCAAATAAATAGAATTTTTCGGAAAATTCATGAGTGAATATAAAAAATAAAAAATAAAAAAACTGACGCCTCGACCATGACCATATTCATCCCCACAGCACCACCTCGTAAAATGATGACTCGAGTGAGAATCATCCATGGGGTGATTCGTGTGTGAGTGTGTGTATCTGTTTATGACCATGCAAGGGCACAAGCTGACACACACCACACACACTTATACACACGCGTGCGTGAGAGAGTCGTATTCGCCTGGGCGATAAACGATAAGATCCTGTCAGGATTCTCAGTCTCGTTGGAGGACGATTTAATGATTGTGGGAGACCGGAACAAAAAAAAAGGCGATAAGCGATTAATCGTCAAAAGTTCCAGGGGCCCATGGGACCATGGGTGAGTTAAAAGGCGTGTGAACAAAGCGGAAAACGAGCCAAGCAATCACTCGATTTCCTTCTCCATGCATCTCCGAGGGTTGATATAAATTAATTTGTCAATCGTAATAATCAATGGCGACTGGTCACGTTATATTGGCTTCGATCTAACATGCTCAGCACGATTCTGTAAATTCTACACCGTCTCAAGTATATCTCGCCACGATGAATCTTGACTTTGAAAAATAATAATTCACTAAAGATTCACCTTAACTCAAAATTGTGTTACGCTTATTGGGAATGAGTAACAAAACAAAAACAAAAACAAAAAAATAATCATTTATGCGATTGGTTGAGTCAGAATTACATTGCTAATGAGTCAATAGTTTTTCCAATGAGTACCGAACAATTGGGATGGATATAGAGATATTTTATTGCATTCCTCGTTTTAAACGAGTCATGATTCAACTATGAAAATTCACGAATTCCTGCTGCATTGACTTATTCACTCGGCCGCGATAAAATGACTCACGGTTCGATGATTTATGCTGGGAATTATCGTTGAGTTTATCGCCTGATCAACTATGGAGTCAATTTTTTAGCCAAACATCGAATCAATTTTTTTATCTATTTCTTGAGTCAATTTTTTAACGAAATCTCGAGTCAAATATTTAACCAACTTATAAGTTTACTCATACATCGAGTCAAATGTTGAGTTACAAGTTGAATCAACCATCGAGTCAATTTTCGAGCGGGTTATTTAGTCTATTAGTTAGTTAATTATTAACTTGACATTGACTGAATTATTGAATCAATTATTCAGTCAATCATAAAGTTTGGCTTACCGAGTCAGTTATTGAGTCAGCTACTGAGTCAATTATTGAATCGACTATTCAGTCTATTGGGCCAATTATCAGGTGAGTTCTGAAGTAATCTGTTGAGTCAATCATTGAATTAACCATCGACTCAACCAGTTAATCAACAATTGAATCAATGTCTGAAACAATCGTTGAGTCTACTACGAGGTCAATTATTTTCGTCGACTATTGATTCATCTACTAATTTATGTATCGAATCCAATATTTGAGTCAACTGTTGAGTTATTTGGTAGGTATAACTATCGAGTCAACTGAATCAGCGCTCATCCGTTGAGTTAATCACTGATTCACGTGTTGAGTCAATTGTTGAGTCTACTATTGACTCACGTATCGAGTTAATTAGTTAACGAATTACTAAGTCGACAAGAAAGTCAATAATTGAAATAATTAGTGAGTCGAGTGAGTGCAATCATTGAACCCAACTATTCAATCATTGACTCAATCACTACTGACACAACGATGAACTATTATTATACTATTATATAATACTATTATATAATATTGTTGAGTCCCTTATCGACTTAATAGCTGAATCAATTACGAATTTAAGTACTCAGCTCTCACGTAGACAGACCTTGAGTTACATGTTACATTTTAATTACTGAGTCAACCGACAACCGTTGACTGAGACTACCGTTAACTCTATAACTATTGATTCGACAACCAATCATGGCTGTATCTATTTAAATGCTATTATTGAGTCACTATGATTATGTTTCCTGCTATATCTCGTCATGTACATCTTTCTCTGGAATTTCAAACGAGTCAATTTCACACGTACAACTTAAGCCCTCCCCAAGGGAGTGCCCGGAAAGAACCGGAAGCAGCCGGCACGAGCCTTCGGAGAGTCCTGTTTTCTTCAATATAGATATGTTTACGCTTAGATCACATAACTCTCTCTCTCTCTCTCTCTAAATGCAACCCCTTTCTCATCATCTGCTATGAGTGCATAACTTCCCCCTCCCCTAACCCCTCCACTCGTAGTATTTACACTTTGGGGATCTCGTTCGAGGCCCTTTGAGCAAAAAAATCTTTCCTTTAGTCCAGTCACCAATGACCATTCGAAACTGCATCAATTAAATATAGCCATTTTTGTTTCTAATAATTGGCGGAAGGGGGTAATTGATCTCTAAATCAGGATTTTTGGGACTCCAACCCTTTTGCGTTAGTCGCCATCTTGAATTTAAGGATGAATAAGTTTTTATTCAATAACTCTTTTATTTCAAACTCTAGACTGATAATGGTAATAATAAAACTTGTAGAAAATTTAATTTTCTACAAGTTTGTTAATTATCATTTTTACCCTGAGATCGATATTTCTCGACTTACGAGCTAAAAAAAGAGGATGAAAGTTTAATAATTTCATTG
This sequence comes from Rhorus exstirpatorius, assembly GCA_963564615.1. NCBI lineage: Eukaryota > Metazoa > Arthropoda > Insecta > Hymenoptera > Ichneumonidae > Rhorus > Rhorus exstirpatorius. Next base: position 18,001,107 of record OY751322.1, on the reverse strand, counting down.
TCTCGTTTCTTTTTTTCCACTTTATCATTCAAACGATTAATGAACAAATTTGTAGATTCAAAGCTTTACGTTTAAAATCTTTATACTTACGCCCTTTTGTCTGTCAGAAATAACGGGAAAAAGAACAAATGGGTGGAAAAATTATGAAAAAAAAATTAACAAAGAAAATAAATTATGTATGGGATAAAATATTTTTTAAATATGTGACAAAAAAAATTTTGAAAAAAATAAAATAAAGAAAATTTCAAACGACCATTCGCCAGTGATCTGAGGGGGATTGATCGAGAGGTTTGGAGGAAGTGACGTTGTCTCGTGAATGAAAATTTTATGCAAAACGACGATGAAAAAACGGCTGCGGCGCGGGGGTGACGAAAATTTTCTGTTCCTTTTTTTTTTTTTTCCGTTCCGCACGTGCGTGCAACGGGGCATTGTACGTGTGTGACAGGTGACGTTATAACCAACGTTCCCTTCTTTTCTCTCTCCTTTTTTTCACGCCTTTTACTCACGTATGGGGCGTTTCGAGAAAATTCAACGAGGCTCGAACTCTCCAATCTTATCATGCAATATATGCAACCACGATTAACGTGATACAAATGAATAATTAACATTTAAAAAAACGAATAATTTTGCTGCACTCTTTGAAAATTGTTCATTCAACGATTTATTGTTAGTTGAGTAAAAAATTTGTTCCAGTTTCCTGTCTGATTCATTTTTATTTTTCTTAGAAAAAGAAATTTCGAGATAACAAAAAAAGGAGAGAGGAGAGAGTTCTAAAATTGTACTACAGTTTCGTGTTATCTTCTACTGTCTTCAATGAAAGTTTTATTAAACTACAATAGCTCCTTCACATCCGAAAAAAAAAAAATCTTCAACTTTTTTGGTTTTTTTTTTGTTTCCTCGCGAAGTAGGCTTTGTTTTTGTGATGAAAAAAAATTCTAATTTCCGTGCCAATACGTTCCAATACTTCGAGAAAACGCAATTAGAAAAAGTATCCGGATATGTGAGTGATAAAATCAGTGTACGTACTTTGAATTTTCGTAAATTTAAAGCTAACGAATCAGAACTTTTTGCGCAAATGGTCTAAGGGACAGTGATGATAAGTACTGAATTTGGCAAGAATCGCTCAAGCGGTTAAGATTTTAGAAAATTTTAAATTCTTCTAAAAATATTTGTGCATGCTGTACCTTTTGTAAATTTAAAGCTATCAAACCAGAACTTTTTATACAAATATTCTAGAGGTCAATGATGATGAGTACGGAATTTGGCTAGAATCGAAGCGATTCTACTAGAATCTAGAAATTTGGAAATTTTCTAAAAATATTTGTACGTGCTCTAACTTTCGTAAATTTGAAGTTATCGAGCCGATACTTTTTACAAAAATATTCTAAGGGACAATCATTATCGGTACTGAATTTGGGTAGAATCGCCTAGGCGGTACAGGTTTTAGAAAGTTTTGAAATTTTCTAAAAAATTTTGTACGCGCTCTAACTTCCATAAATTTTAAGCTATCGAGCCGAAACTTTGTAAAAAAATATTCTAAGGGACAATTATTATCGATACTGAATTTGGGTAGAATCACCTGAGCGGTTCAGGTTTTAGAAAGTTTGAAAATGTTCTAAAAATATTTGTACGCATTCTAACTTTTGTAAATATGAATCTATCGAGCCGGAACTTTTTACACAAATATTGTAAAAGACAATGATTGTCGGTAGTGAATTTGGCTAGAATCGCTTAAGCGGTCCAGATTTTGGAGTTTCGAAATTTTCTAAAAACATTTGCACGCGCTCTAACTTCCATAAAAATGAAGCCATCGAGCCGAAACTTTGTACACAAATATTCTCGGGTGCAATGATCATTGGTATTGAATTTGACTGGAATTTCAAGCGGTCCAGATTTTGGAGTTTCAAAATTTTCTAAAAACTCGCTCCAACTTCCATAAATTTGAAGCTACCGAGCCGAAACTTTCAACGCAAATAGTCTAAGGGACAATGATGATTGGTACTGAATTTGGCTAGAATCGCTTAAGCCCTCCAGATTTTAGAGTTTCGAAATTTTCTAAAATTATTTGTACGCGCTCTAACTTCCATAAATTTGAAGCAATCGAGCCGAAACTTTGCACACAAAAATTCTCGGGCACAACAATGATCATTGGTACGGAATTTGACTGCAATCGCTTATAAGCGGTCCAGATTTAAGAATTTTGAAATTTTCTAAAAATATTCGTACGCGCTCTAACTTTCTCAGTTTTTTTTCGAAATGAGCCCTTTCTTGCGGTTATAATTCACTGCTGAACAATTTTTCTCCCCGAAACACCCTGTACCCATATACGATGTACGCACTCCTACGTATTCCTTAACTCGAAACTCGGTGGCACGCGACTAGCATTGTATATCTGAATGTACAGCTCGTGAGAGGCAGATGTACGCGAAGGAAATGTTCGACCGAACCCTTTTGACGAGGTTAGAATAAGTAGTCGAGCTGTTATTTCGTTACACGATCGTCCAAAAGGATCCCATTTTTTCCCTCAAATACGTCATATAATTGTTCACGATTTTACATTTAAAAAAAATTAAAAAAAAAAAACAGAGCGATCAAAAAACGTCAGATAAAAAATGATTCCAATCACGAACAAAGTGTGGAGAGGGGATGAAAGAAGTTTTTTTTTGTTTTAATTCGTCGCGGGGAGCTTTCAACGGTTTTATTGGGTGCATATAGAAGTGAACGAAGGGAATGGGAAACGTGACAACGTTGTGTCGAGCGATGTGACGCGATTCACCGGTGAAAACATAGCTCTCTACCCCGGGGGCTCGTGCGTCCGACCACGAGATAGTGTCAGGGACAGACCAAACTGTTCTGGTGGCTGTTAAAGCGCGCTTACATCTCAGCGATAATATCCGAACCGCTTATGATGTACGTGTGTGAACACCGTAAATCGGGAACTGACACAATAATAAGCCAAAAACGACGAAAACGCATATCCCGTTTTCACCGGCTAATTTTAGAAATGAACGTTGTCGATTTTTTTCATGCTTCATCAGGAGAAATTATACACCCGGGTATAATGACCAATATAACGAAAGGACAGCTCTGTCAAATAATATTACGAGGTGCCTCGATCGACTCGAAGACAATTAGGCTTCTCAGTAATCCTAATACAAGGGGTGACCACTTCAAAAATCATGAACTTTTTAGATGCGTTTTGGTTGGAATTTTTCTTTTCCTTTTTTACTCACATACAAGGACTATCCAATTTTGAAAGAACAACCTGTTTGAGCTTCAATTTGGGCAATGCCTTTCAAAAGTTCTATACAAGGGGTGACCACTTTAAAAATCATGAACTTTTTAGATGCGCTTTGGTTGGAATTTTTCTTTTCCTTTTTTATTCGCATACAAGGACTGTCCAATTTTGAAAGAATAACCTGTTTGAGCTTTAATTTGGGTAAGGCTTTTCAAAAGTTCTATACAAGGGGTGACCACTTTAAAAATCATAAACTTTTTAGATGCCTTTTGGTTGGAAATTTTCTTTTCCTTTTTTATTCGCATACAAGGACTGTCCAATTTTGAAAGAATAACCTGTTTGAGCTTTAATTTGGGTAAGGCTTTTCAAAAGTTCTGTACAAGGGGTGACCACTTTAAACATCATGAACTTTTTAGATGCCTTTTGGTTGGAAATTTTCTTTTCCTTTTTTATTCGCATACAAGGACTGTCCAATTTTGAAAGAATAACCTGTTTGAGCTTTAATTTGGGTAAGGCTTTTCAAAAGTTCTGTACAAGGGGTGACCACTTTAAACATCATGAACTTTTTAGATGCCTTTTGGTTGGAATGTTTCTTTTCCTTTTTTATTCGCATACAAGGACTGTCCAATTTTGAAAGAATAACCTGTTTGAGCTTTAATTTGGGTAAGGCTTTTCAAAAGTTCTGTACAAGGGGTGACCACTTTAAACATCATGAACTTTTTAGATGCCTTTTGGTTGGAATGTTTCTTTTCCTTTTTTATTCGCATACAAGGACTGTCCAATTTTGAAAGAATAACACCTGTTTGGGCTTGAATTTGGGTCAGGCTTCTCAGTGAAAATCCTTATAAGAGGGATGTCAAAATTGAAAATGATCATCGCGTTTGGGCTCGTTGGGTTAGAAAAGCGTGTACGCTTGTAGCGATCCCGTGTCGCATACGAGACCCCAATGAACACGCGTATATATATATCCGTATCGCATGCGGAGATATGTGTGCGCATGGAGGATCGTACAATGGGACCAGTTCCGGAACAATAGCCGCGGCAACAATCAAATCAGTGCGCTATCGGCCCACCCCATTATCCCTTTGATCCGCGACTCGCTGCGCTCGGTTCTACTCCCCCGCAAACTCTCGCGTGTTACTCCCAGGGCGGCAAACACTCCTGATTGCCCACCCTCTCTGTGTTTAAACAGTCCCTCTCTCTCTCTCGCTCTCTCCCTCTCTCTCTCTCTCTCTCTCTCTCTCTCTCTCTCTCTCTCTCTCTCTCTTTCTCTCTCTCTCTCACTCCATCTCGCTCCTTAATGCGCGCGCTTCGATTCTGTTTAAAGAGGGTTGCGCGAGGGCAAAAGGGGTGAAATTCCGCAAGAGAAAGAGCGAGCGAGAGAGAGAGAGAGAGAGAGAGAATGAGGAAGGGATCGAGGGCGTAGGAACAAGCGATAGGGAACATCAGAGAGACTTTGGGGAAAGGATCGCGTTTAACCATCCTCGAACTTTGTTCTATATAACGGCCAACCCCTCCTCACTCTTCCCCATCCCTCCTTTAGTATTTTCCTCTTGTCCTGGACTTTTCGGAACTTCGATCAGACCAGACGTCTTAACAAATATTGAACATTACCGAAAATTAGTTCGGGGGAAAAAACGAGTCGCGTAAAGTGTGATTTTTTTTTTACCAACGTGAAGATTGTTTCATTTTAAATTGTTTCATGTTAAATGTATTATTAAATATTGTTTCATGCTAAATATATTCGCAAAAGCTTGAAATTCTTATTTTCTTAAAATTGTACGACCTATAGTTCTATGTGCAATAAAATCGTGTGCGAAAGCTCACCTTGATTAGGAACATTTTTGTTGAGCAATTAAGCGTAAACATATTTCAAAATGCTGAAAAAAAAGAGGCGTACGCTGTCGATTTCAGACGCTACGTGGACAATATGTTGCGGAACTCAACTTTTGCCGAATCAGAGGAGGCTTCTTTTTCAGAATGAAATCCTGGAGTTCTTGTTTAGCGTCTTTTCATATTAAATTGCATAAATAATAATTCATAAAATGTGCATTATCATCCCTCTCTACATTTTGGCAAGGGACAAAAATAGGAACAAAGAAAATTTGGCACTTTTTGTGCTTTAACTCGAAACGCTGCTCAAACTATACGCAATAGAGCAAAATTGCTTATGAATCATTTTCTAGGTAATTATATTCTCTACAAAAAAAGTCCCCGGTGGCGTATACCTAAAGTCAATAATTGAGGCGTGGGAGGCGTCTAAAGTTTTAAAAATAATTTACAAAAAAAAAAAAACATTTCAAGTAAGTGGCTTTATTTGAATTTAGTTATAAATAAAGTTTTTCAAGCGGTACTGGCTTCCTCGATATTTCCAGTTGACGTATGAATTTTTATGAATTTTCAATTCAACCCTAACGCGGTGACATGTAATTTAACAACTAAAACGGGTCCGGCTGTTCTGCGATTTGGCAAAAATCATGCTTCCTCGTCACGCCACTTCGAACACCTCCCGCTCATTCGCTATTGACTTTTCATCAAAGCTGTCACGAACTTTTTTTTAGAAAATTTAATTCTCTACAAAATTGTTTCCATGTAATTTTTTCTATCTTGAATATTTCGGACAGCGTTTCGAGTTGAAGCTCGGAAAACGTGAATTTTGAATTTTCTTTTTTGCAACATAAACGTTAATATTTCAAAAACTTACCAGGAATATATTCCTATAATTTTTATACGTAATTTGCATAAGCATAGGGACCCCCCTTGGACGACTTGTCCCGCAAACAAACGGAGGAACATCCTCAAGCCAAATTGGCAAATTTGTTGGAAGCAATTTGCAAGTTTCGACATTATAATTTTCATTATAATTATAGTATACCAGAGGAGGGGGGGGGGGGGGGGGGTAAAGTTAAAAAAAAAAGAAACATTAATGCATTCCCAACGATAATTCTCTCGTTTTCACAACCCTTTATCATTATTTCGAGCACCTGCGACAGTCACGTGGTAGGAAATGACTCTCCTAAGCCACACATCGAGCCGAGAAATGAAGAAAAAAAAAAAAAAAACGGAATGAGCGGTGATCGCACGTGCCAGTAAAAAACGACCATCCTCGAATCGCACATGCATGAAGTGACTTTTTTTTTTATCACATCCCCCCACCCCCCTCTCGTTCTGTTTTTTTTTTTCATCCCTTGCGTACTTTTCATGCGAACTAACATTTTCATTTCGAGAATTGGGCAAAATTTTAATCCCTAAATGACAATAATTATTATTATAATGATGACGAAAAAATCAATACCGAATCATCGCGTAACATGAATTAATTCGAATTGTCATGAAAAATTTTCGAAAAAATTGTCCGAATTTTTTTTATATTTTTATGAAACTCATAAATTTACGAAAAATCATTTTTTTTTTTTTTTTTAATTGTCAATCCAACGTTTTTGCTGCTCATTCACGCGTTTTTCAGTGTTCCAGTTTCGTCGAAAATGAAAGATTTTCGCGTTTTGGGACACATGACACATGGATGTGCTATGCGTGTGTTTGTGCGTGTGTGTGTTTGTGTGTGTGTGTGTGTTTGTGTGTGTTTGGCGTCGTCGTGGGTCGCGTGTTTCACGTTCGATCGAGGCGTAACGGGCCGTTGTCTCTTTGGATATGCGGGTACCTCGGTTGGTTTCGAAGGGAGGGAACCATGATAGAGTGAAAGAGAGAGAGAGAGAGAGAGAGAGAGAGAGAGAGAGAGAGAGAGATTTGAAATGGAAGGTAGAAAAGGTTGCTCCTAGAGAGAAGAGAGAGAGAGAGAGAGAGAGAGAGAGAGAGGGAGAGAGAGAGAGTTTAGAGGAGATCTTTGGCAAAAGAGTGAGAAAAAGAGAGAGAAAAGACTGTAAAGCGGCTGTGAACATTTTTTTTCTCGCACCAAACACTCCATTGCTATTATTAATATTATTATTATTTTTTATAATTACTTTTTATAATTATTTATATTATTATTGTTGTTGTTTTTATTGTTGTAGGGAAAAAATCAAGATGGGGACGTCATTGAGGGATGCTACGTCGTAAATTGCATAATTAACACTCCCAGATAACTGATAATCGTCCTAAAACCACAAGCCCGATAATTCATCATTTAAATACAATTTTTCACACCCTTAAACCTAAAAATCCTTAGAAAAATAAGCCTGAATTGATCCTGAGGCAAAAAATCAAAATGGCGACGTCTGCAAGGGACGTCACGTTATAAATTGCGCAATTGATATTCCAAAATCACTGAATTGTCGTCCGAAAACCTCAAACACAATAATTAATCATTCCAATACAATTTTTCAAACCTTTAAACCTAAAAGTCTTTGAGAAAACAACCCCTAAGCAATCCTAGACCAAAAAAAAACAAGATGGCAAGGTCTTTGAGGGACTCCACGTCATATATTTCACAATTAATATCTCCAAATTACTAAATTATCGTCCTAAAACCTCAAACCCAATAATTAATCATTCCAATACAATTTTTCAAGCCATTTAACCCAAAAATCCTTTAAAAAACAGCCCCCAATCGATCCTGAGGCAAAAAAAACAAGATGGCTACGTCTTTGAGGGAATCACGTCATACATTTCATAATTAATGTTCCCAAATCACTAAATTATCGTCCTAAGACCTCAAACCCAATAATTAATCGTTCCAGTACAATTTTTCAAGCCATCAAAGAAACAATATGGCGAAGTCTTTCTGGGACGTTACGTCTTAAATTTCACAATTAATATTCCCAAATCACTAAATTATCGTCATATGACCTCAAGCCCAATAATTAATCATTCCAATACAATTTTTCAAATCTTTAAATCTAAAAGTCTTTGAAAAACAATCCCTAAATTATCCTAAGCAAAAAAAACAATATGGCGACGTCTGCAAGGGACGCCAAGTCATAAATATCACAATTAATATTCCAAAATCACTAAATTATCGCCCTAAGACCTCAAGCGCAATAATTAATCATTCTAATACAATTTTTCAAGCCCTCAAATCTAAATATCCTTGAAAAAACAACCCCTAAGCGATCCTAGGCAAAAAACAAGATGACGAGGTCTTCCAGGGACGTTACGTCATAAGCTTCACAATGAATATCCCAAAATCACTAAATTATCGTTCTAAAATCTCAAACCCAATAATTAATCATTCAAATACAATTTTTCAAATCTTCAAATCTAAAAGTCTTTGAAAAAACAATCTCTAAACGATCCTAGGTCAAAAAAACAAGATGGCTACGTCTGCAAGGGACGCCACGTCATAAATTTCACAATTAATATTCGTAAATCACTAAATTATCGTCCTAAAACCTCAAACCCGATAATTAATCATTCCAGTACAATTTTTCAAACCTTCAAACCTAAAAATCCTTGAAAAAACAACCCCTGATCAATTCTGAGCCAAAAAACAAGATGGCAAGGTCTTTGAGGAACTCCACGTCATAAATTTCATAATCAATATCCCCGAATCACTAATTATGATTAAAAAACCTCAATCCCAATAATTAATCATTCCAATGCAATTTTCCAAGCCGTCAAACTTAAAAATCCTTGAAAAAAACAACCCCTGATCAATCCTGAGCCAAAAAAAACAAGTTGGCAAGTTCTTTGAGGGACTCCACGTCATGAATTTCACGATTAACATCCCAAAATCACTAATCACGATCGAAAATCTCAAACCCAATAAATCCAAAAAAAAAAAACATCCCCTCAGAGATGGTATAACATCCCCAACGAGGACGTTATTAAATCTGGAAAATATTCTCAACTCCCGCACTTCAATTTTTTGGTTTTTTTAAATCTGCATCGGGATAAACAACAAAAAAAAGGCTGAGCCGGGGCAGAAGGGCCACGAGGGGGATGTTTTTTTTTTTCTTCACCAACGTTCACCCTCGCGCTGACGAGGGAGATCTCCTGACTGTTTGCCTCACTATTGGCTAATATTGGCCACTCCCGTAGGCGTTTCTCCCGGGGCTTTGGCTCTAAAATCAGGGAACTAAAAGGGGAAACCGAGGAGGGAGACGATTTCCATGATCGAACCAACGTGGGGCCTTGTCGACCACGACAACATCGTCGTTTCTCGCGACTCAGTCCTCGGCACGACTCCGAGACGCACGCACGCAATTTCACGTCGTGTCGTTGTTGTTGTTTTTTTTTTTTTTAATTTTTTTCGTCGTTTTTTCGCCCCCCCCCTCGATTTTGCAAAATTTCACCCAAAAATTTTGCCCGAAAACGAGGGCAAAAAAAAATTGAGATTTTCCGGAAAATTTCGAAAAATCAAAAATACGAAAAAAAAAAAAAGAACGCGAAATGTATGAAAATAATTATAAACTATTATTATTATTATTATATTGAAGTTGTTGTAAAAATTTGACAAAAAAATCAAGTGCTACGCGAGTTTGACAAACGAAAGAATTTGTATAATTTTTTTTTTTTTTGGGTTCGTCGATTTTTCATCGAAAATTCTGGGATATGATTTTTTTTTTAATTTTTTTTTTCATTACGAATGTTCCGTGCATCGACGTTACGAGGGAAAAATATTTTTAAAACTGACTGGCTTTTGCCCGGTCAGTTTTGAGTGAAGCATTCTTTTTTTTATTATTTTTTTTTTTTTTTGCAATAAAAAAATAAAAACGACTCTTGGAATTTTGTGGAGTGAAAGAAAAGAACGAACTGCGACGATTGTTTTTTTTTTTTGAAACTTCGAGGAACGATTTTGCCAGCCACGATTTTTCAAGGAGCATCGAACATGGTTGTACTGTGAGTATTTTCATGAGAGTTCAATTTTAGATGTTTTTTTGTATTTCATGAAATTTGGATTTGTCTGTATCAATTTTTTCAGTGAGGTACTTTTTTTTGGAAATTCGCGGAAAAATTCGTTTAAATTTGTCGTTGATTAGAGGGGAATTGGGTTGGGAGGGGGAAGATTTTTCAAAAATTAAAAAATCGAGGATTTTTTTTTTTTTTCAAGTACTTGTTGACATTTTGGAGCATCTAAAAGCACGTGGAGTTGTAAATTGTTGTGGTATATAACACATGGAAAAGTATTTTGGAGTATTTTGAATGAATTTTGAAAAATTCGATATTTTTCGGGAAAATTTAATGAATTTTTTCATTTAATCAACAATAATTTCCTGAAAATTAAATCTAATCAATCTATTCGTAATTTAAGTTACTGATTTTGGAGTATTTGGCAAAATTATGGAGTACAGCGAAATGATTGGTTACTCCAAAATGAGCAAAACAATTATTTCGGAGTGAAATTTAATTAATTAAAAAAAAAAACAAAGAACAGTTGATTGAACTGAATTTTAATAATGGAGAATTTTTATTGGAAAATTATTCTCTGAACTTTTGGAACATTTTAGAGCTCGAAGATCGTAACGATTGCTCCAAATGAATTTTTGGAGTAAAAAAAAATTGAAGAATCGTCAATTGATCCAAAATGAAAAAAAAATCATTTCCCATCAAATTCAAAGAAATATTAATTTTAAAAAATGTCAATAGTCGTTATTATTATATTATTATTTATTATAAAATATTAATGCTAAAAAATAGAAATAATATCTCACAACTGTCATGAACATTGCTTAATTCATTCAGTCGGCATTCGGCCGACATTTTCGAGTATTTAAAAACTCTAAAATTAAAAAAATTAAAAACGCTAAATTAAGTAAGTACCAGCAAATAAAATATAAAAAAGAACGATGAATTTTCCGAAATTTATCGAAACTTTGATCAATTGGTTTTGGAGCAATCCTTGATATTTTGGAGCAACAATTACTCCAAAATGGAAATGAATAGTTTTAGAAAAAATTCAAATAAATATTTTTTAAAAAATACCAAAAAAATTTCCTTGACACTTTGGAGCAGCAATTACTCCAAAATTAAAACAAATAATTTTTAAAAGAATTCAAATAAATATTGATAAAATGCATCAAATATTATTTTTAAAAAAATCTCATAAATGCAGTTGACACATCGATCTATTTATTTTGGAGCATTGATTACTCCAAAATGAATATAAATTATTGGCATAAATTTGAATAAATATTAATAAATAAAATTTGACATGAAAAGACAAGAAAAGTTCATTAATATAAAAAATAATTCAATAAGAATTAAGTGAAGAAAAATAAATAAATAAAATTGGAAAAAAAAACAAATTGATTTTCATAAATTCTTTAAAATTTGAACAATTCTTTGTGGTGCATTTCCTGACATTTTGGAGCAATTTAACGACAAAAATCGATTTCTCTCTCTCTCTCTCTCTGCAGTTTGTCTCACTCTTTGCTATCCAATCAGTGGGCGTTCTGCTGCCTCATCATTGGTGTGTCGGCATTATTCTCAAATTTCCATTGGCCAAAGCCGAGGATAATATAGAAACTTGACAGTGGAGGGAGAACTTGACACTTGAGGGGGAATTTACTCGCGAGGAATTTTTGCTAATCAGAGCACACTGATTGGCCAAAGATTTCTCATATCATCGAGAGTGGATTTTCCCATATGGTTGAGCTTAAAACGATATGAGTTCACAATGAATAAATTGTTTAAAATAAGAACAAAAAAAAACTTGCGATGAAGAAAAATAATTTTCCAAAAAATTGTTCGAAAATTAAAAATCCCAAAGTGTCAAATTTGAGAAATCGAAAAAAAAAAAAATCATCAAATTACCTATCGAGCCTAATATTTATTTCTGTAAAATTTGGCTACAATTGGATTATACTTTAGCAAATTTTTTTCGAAAAATTTGCCAAAAAATTATGAATTTAATTTCCGGCCGCGATGAGCATTGTTTTGAGTGCATAAAAATTTACAATAATCGCAAGAAAATAAAAATAATTATATTAATTAAAAATTCATTCATCAATTTTATTTTATTTTACTGAATTAAAGCTTTTTTTTCAAATTAATTTAAAGTTGATTCAAAATTATTTTATGAATGAAAAATTATTTTATTAATTTTTTAAAAGATGGAATTTTGTATTTTATTTTCAATCGATACTCGTGTTTTTCAAGTACCAAGTACCGTAAATATTTGAAGTACCAAGTACTTCAAGTACTGAGTACTTGAAGAGTACTTGAGTAGTAAATATTTGAAGTACTTGAGGTACCAAGTACTTGAAATACGTCAAGTATCAAGTATCGAATACTTTTCAAGTTTTCAAGGTATACATCTCGTAAGTTCTAGTATTTATATTTGATTTCTTACGTGCTCTTTAAACTGCTCATTTGATCTCGATTCGAGAGTACTTTTTGTATCGAAACATATTTTCACATTGTGCAATTCACTCAGGCTAGGCAGATTGGAACAGAAATATTTAAACGAAGAATTAGAAATAATTTTGAAAAATAGCATTCACGATTGTAATTAAGATTTATTTAACTTCAGGTTTGAATAAGAAAAAATAAAGAATATAATACACGGATTGTTAAAAACGGAGTCATTCCTTGCAATCTTAACCAAAAGATGGCGTAGAACCTTCCTCAATTATATATTCAAAGGCGTTATACATGCAACCATTAGCAGGACGTATTCAAAAGTACTTCATACTTGGTACTTGAAAGAGTACTTGAAGTACATGAAAGTACTTGAATATTTAAGTACTCATACTTAAATTACAGGCTGAGTACTTGTAAATTCAAGTACACTAATTGAAATACTTTTAAAGTACTTTGTACTTCAAGTACTGTAAATTCCAGTAAATTTCAAGTACCGAGTACCTGAAGTACTGCCCAGCTCTGAAATAATGGTATTATTTTGAAAAATTAAGCTTTCACGTGGCTTTACTTTGCCTCGTTTTTTTTTTTGTTCCTGCATCTCGGATGAAATTGGCGATTAAATATATATTTATAAGATGGCCCAAAGTGGCAACGTCGTCGTTGATCAAGGCGTCGAGTTGTTCGCGCCTCTCGCGAGCACTCGACAGATCAAACAGCCACGTAAAACGATCCAAGAGCTTTTATCGGGGGAATCTACAAAGGTCGTGGAAGAACCCTCTTTTTCGTCTCACACTCTGCCCAATTTTTATATATACATATATACGTACATACATATTTACTTTTTAATTCGTTTCAAGACTCTCGCACACTCGAAGATTTTTAAAAATTTTTAATTACTTCGAGGAAATATTATAATTATAATTATAATATTATAATAATTATAATTTCTATAATTTTTTTTTCTTTTAATCACAATTTTTGGATTCATCGGATTTTAGGTTTTATTTTTCATATTTTTTGTTTTTCTCGTAATTAAATTTTACTAATATTTTCAATCACCTATTTTTTTCTTTTTTTTCTCAATAATTTGTTTGATTTTTCAAATTCTATTTGCAAGGTAATTCCGATATTTCTGGAGTTAAATTTTTTTTTTGCTCAATTTGGCTCTCTTCAAACTTTGTTTTCAGCCGATTCAATTTTTATTTCAACTCATATCACATATTTCGAGTCTCCCACTCGATTTTCTATTTCATTCAAAGCTTTTTTTTTTTAATCTTAAAAAAAATTCTCTGCCTCGTGTAATTTTTTTTTTTTCACAAGTTTCACTAATACAGTCAAATATATTTTTCTCTGCCTCGCTAGGCAATCACGGTATATAACGCGTATCGCATCGAACTCGTCCCACGTGCTTTCTCCTTTTTTTTTTTTTTTTTTTTTTTTTTATTATTCTTCCTCATTCTCCTCCAATATTACACGCAGTCAGCCAAATTTGGCTCTTGTCGTTGGGCAAATCGAGACGAAAGAACCGTTTGTTCTCGCTCGATTCACCAAAAATAAAAAAATAAAATTAAAAAAAAAAAAACAGTTACTCGCGCGCGAGGAAGAAATCTTTAAAAAAAAAAAACGAAAAATTGCAAAATATAGAATTTTATTTTTCGTGACTAACGGAATGTCGAATTGACGTGATGTGAATAATAAAAAATAAATAAATAAATAAAATGGATTGATAATTATTGGTCGATGGAAAATGAGCATCGAAAAACAAAAAATTCAAATTATCGATGAGATATTTTTCGACTATCAAAAAAAAAAATTATTACGTGTGTCTGAGAGAGAAGAGAGAGAGAGAGAGAATGAGAGAATTCAAAAAAATGAAAAAAAAAAAATAATAATATATGTTTGCTCTCGAGTGTCGAGAAATTCCATTTTTTTATTGTTTTATTTTTTATCAATTTTTTTTTTTTATGTATCCACTGCCCTTTCGAGATATTTAGTGGCTGCTCTTTTGAGATATCGCGGTTAAATATCTTAAGGAAATCCTTGCGTGCTCCTTTGTACACACACACAAAGGCACACACGTTTCTATATAGTTTCATGTCCACAGGCATTTATATCAAAACGCGTTATCCAAGAATTTCCATCGAGATAAATTTTGCAGTTTTAAGGAGTTAGAAGAATTAAGATTAATAGTTTTGATTCGAAAGGCAGGATGGAGGGAGTTTTTATATTGTTTTGAGGCTGGAAATTCGTATTCGTGACGATTTATTATCATTCTGATGAATAATAGAAATAGCAGTAGCCATAGCAATAGCAATAACAATAGCAATAACAATAGCAATAGTAATGGCAATAGCAACAGCAACGGCAATAGTAATAGTAACAGTAATAGCAATAGTAAAAGTGTACCCTCCTTTCAGGCTACATTTCACCCTCTTTTCAGCCTAAGCTTGACTCTTCTTTTAGCGAAACTTTCACCCTCCCTTCAGGCTACATTTCATCCTCTTTTCAGCCTAAGCTTGACTCTTCTTTTAGCCCAACTTTCACCCTCCTTTCAGGCTACATTTCATCCTCTTTTCAGCCTAAGCTTGACTCTTCTTTTAGCCAAACTTTCACCCTCCTTTCAGGCTACATTTCACCCTAAGCTTTTACTCTTCTTTTAGCCCAACTTTCACCCTCCTTTAAGGCTACATTTCACCCTCTTTTCAGCCTAAGCTTGACTCTTCTTTTAGCCCAACTTTCACCCTCCTTTCAGGCTACATTTCACCCTCTTTTCAGCCTAAGCTTGACTCTTCTTTTAGCCCAACTTTCACCCTCCTTTCAGGCTACATTTCACTCTCTTTTCAGCCTAAGCTTTTACTCTTCTTTTGGTCCAACTTTCACCCTCCTTACAGGCTACATTTCAGCCTCCTTTAAGCCCAAACTCCCCCCCCCCCCCTCCCTTCTCAATCAGCCTAAATTTCACTCTCTTTTCAAGCTACATCTCACATTGAATTCAGTCTGAAAGACAGTTGTGAATTTATGAACATAAAGATTGTGGATACACACGAACTTTCTGGTTTATTTTAAACGTATGTAGTATATTTCTACAGTACGATGTAAAGTATAGTACAATGTATATGTAGTAACTATGTACTGTAAACGCACATCTTTCTCCCTCTCTCTCTCTCTCTCTCTGTCTGTCTCTCTGTCTCTCTCTCTCTGCTGAATGTACACAATCTTGTTCCTGCATCACCGCCCGATGTATCATCTTACGCGGTGCTAAAGGCGATGACTTTATCACCGATCCGGGCAATCATTCACCTCGCGCTAACTTCTCGCGTCCTCATCCCTACGGTATACGCATACACGTACATATAAATATATTTTATACACATATACATGTGTATTTATATAGCTCTCACTCTTTCCAGCTTTTCATCTTATTCTCGCGGTTCATTCTTTTGGTACATATATATATATGTAATTCACACCTCTCGTTTCTTCCTCTTAAGCCTCTGTTCAGCCTAAATTTTAACCTTCGCTCAGCTCAAATGTCAGCCACCTTTCAACCTAAATTTCATCCTCATTTCAGCCGGAATTTCACCCTCCTTTAAACCTAAAATTGCACCCTTATTTTAGCTTTAATTCCACACCTTTTTAAGCGAAAATTTAAACTCCTTTCAGCCTGAACTTTACCCTACTTGAAATCGAAATTTTACCGTCCTTTCAGCCTAAATTTCACCCTCGTTAGAGCCTAAATTTCACCCACCTTTGAATCCAAATATAACCCTCTTTTCAACCTGAATATAACCCTCTTTTGAACCTGAACTTCACCCTCATTCTAGCCTGAATTTTACCCCCGTTTGAATACAAATACGATCCTCTTTTCAACCTAAATTACACCCTACTTTCAACCTAAATTACACCCTCTATTCAACCTAAATTTTACCCTCCTTACAACCTGAATTTCATCCATTTTGAGCGAAATTTTACCCTTCTCTCAGCCTCAATTTCACCCTCTTTTGAATCCAAACTTGACCCTCCATTGATGTTTTTTTTTTTTTTTTTTTCATATTTCAAACATATATTCGACAATTTATCGACGAAGGACACATAATACGAGTGCCTGGAGTATAAAGAGTTAGGTGTCCAGCGGGATCGATCGTAAACGTCCAGATTTTACGGTCGATCTTTCGATAAAATCCCGCTGGAACGATCGCGTGTAACTCGCCATGTCCGGAGACGTGCGAGAGAGCAACGTCCATTCACGATTCTCGTGTGGGACGTGGGACCACCGTACGCCTTATTAGACCGCGCGCAAAACTCAATTTTATCAATTTTAATAAATTTTACTTGCAATGAATACATAAATGGAGTAAATCTTTAAAAAAATTTCATTTAGCAAAAAATTAATATTCAAATTATTATTTAAGCATAATGAAATTTTCAAAAAAATTTCAATCCATCTTCGTGAATTATTTTTAATTAATAGAGATAATTGAACACACAAAAATTTAACCAGATTGGATCATTAACATTTTTTTTTTTTGTTTAATTAATTTTCTCGCAAAATTTTCGTCATTCTGATGACTTATTCGCGGAAATTTTTTTTTTTTCACGATGTACATATCATATACATCACTTTAATCGTGTGGATTATGCCCTTTCGTTTTTTAAACGACAATATAAAAATCGAGGACAAATTTATGTGAAACTTTTAGACGATGAATTTATTGGCATTGCTCGTAGCCGAGCAGGTTGCCCGAGAACGAATTAATGTATGTATATATATATAGGTGTGTGTATAAAAATGCGTGGGCGTTTGCTTGTCGCTATAACAAATTTCATGTTCAATGACTTCACGTTAGATACGCAATGCTGAAATTTTATATATATTATAGGAGAGATCGAACTTTTGTCTAAATCAAGTTCAAACTTGAGTTTACATTACACTATAACTCAAATTCAAATTTATACTCCAGAATCGAATTCTTGTACAAACATGAGTGTATCATTATACATATTTATAATATGTATATCGAACTTGAGTCAAAATTAAGTGCAAACTTGAGTCTAAATTAAGTTCTAAATTGAATTTAAACTTCACTGTAGATTAAATTCAAAATTATACTCGTGAGTCATTTTCTTGTACAAACGTAAGTGCACATTTATATGTAACGAGCTTGAGTCAAAATTAAGTTGAAACTTGAGTTTATATTGACCTATAATTTAAATTCAAATTTAAATTCCCGAATCAAATTCTTGTCAAAGCGTAATTGTACACTTATAAATATCAAACTTGAGTCTAAATTAAGTTCAAACTTGAGTTCACATTGCACTGTAATTTAAATTCAAATTTATACTTCAGAATTAAATTCTTGTACAAACGTAAGTGCACATTTATATGTAACGAAATTGAGTCTAAATTAAGTTCAAACTTGAGTTGATATTACACTGTAATTTAAATTTAAATTTATACTCCAGAATAAAATTCTTATAAAAAACGTATATATATATAACGAACTTGAGTCTAAATTAAGCCCGAACTTGAATTTAGGCTACACTGTAAATTAAATTTACATTCATATTGAACGATAAAATCACTTAGTGGAATTGAATGAATTTGAGTAATCACTTAGTGGATTTGGACTTGATTTTATCGTTCAATATGAATGTAAATTTAATTTACAGTGTAGCCTAAATTCAAGTTCGGGCTTAATTTAGACTCAAGTTCGTTATATATACGTTTTTTATAAGAATTTTATTCTGGAGTATAAATTTAAATTTAAATTACAGTGTAATATCAACTCAAATTCATTCATTCATTCACTCATTCAATTCCACGTTGAGCTTAAAGCTCAGCGTGGAATTGAATGAATTTGAGTAATCAGTAACAGAACCAAGAACGAAATTGAGCTTGCGCTTAGACTCATGCCTGAGATTTAATTTTATTATTGATCTGAGCATCGAACAAAGTTGAAACATGATTTCATACTCAATGAGTAAGCAAAAACTTGAATCATAACTCAAGTTTGCAGTGAAATTTTAGCTCACGCATCAATACACGTTGACAATTAAATTGAAACGATCGAGCTTAACTTTAAACTCATGATAAGATTAGAACTTGTGTCTCAAGTTCGAACTTAAGTTCCGCAAACGACTGTCGATTTCGGCCAAAAAATCCCAATCTACAGTTGAATTATAAAACTGCTGGATTTTTTTGTTAAATAAAAAAAAAAACAATGCCTCAAATGACTCAACCCAATAAGTATAAACTCAACCATCGACTGTCGAACATTATGAGAATCAGGATCCATTTTTTTTTTGTTTCGTGAATAATCGAAAAACGCATATGAAAGTATTTATCCAGACTAGGAGTGAAGAAAAAAGTAAAAATAACGATAAGTCGATTGAGTTGTATCCCGGAATGAAGATGGGAGAAAATTCATGGTTAAACCTGCTGTCTCGAGACATTCGTCGACTAATTTCGTAGACAAATCTGTATATCTGATCGAGCTTAACAAGTCGGAGTCGTGTTTTGTGGTATGTACATTATAACGGTGGTGCGGATCCGGGGTACAAAGGGGTTGAAAGGGAAACAAGAAAGAGCCGAGAGAAGGAAGAAAAAAAAAGTTGAAAAAAAGATCTAATTCGGAATTGCGCAACGTTGCGTTGTGCGCGGGAGAGAATGAGAGGTGAAGGGGAGACGACAGTCGGAGATAAAATCCCGATTTATGGTTGCGAGATTCTCGCACCGTTCGTTTCGTTTCGTATAAAAAAAATTAAAAAAAAAAAACCCGCGGGGCATACACACACGTACACACATACACATACGCGTTAGAGAGTGATAGAGAGAGAGAGAGAGAGACTCGTGGATTTCTCGCGCAAGTCTCACCTTCTCTCTCGCGCATTATACTTATGGGTACCCGTGGGTGGGCTGACAAGAGCGCGCGTGTGCACCGCACTGTTCCCGTGGCTTCCCGGAATTTCTACAAACCGCGGAGTCGAGGATTCCCGGCGTGTGACCTGGGCGAAAGAGCAATAAGAGGAAAGAGGGAAGAGAGAGAGAGAGAGAAGTTAAGGATGGATTTTTAAGCTGATCAGAGAAAAAAAGTTCGTGATTGATTCTAAATTGAACTATTGACTCAAACGTGTGATTATTGACTCAAAATTAACTATTGACTCCAAAATTAACTATTGACTCAAACGTCAACTATTGACTCGAATGACAATTATTGACTCAAAATTCAACTATTGACTCAAGCGCCAACTATATTGACTCCCAAATTAACTATTGACTCAAACGTCAACTATTGACTCAATAATTATTGACTCAAAATTTATCTATTGACTCAAGAGTAACTATTGACTCGAGCGTCAACTATTGAGTCCAAAAATAACTATTAACTCAAACGTCAACTATTGACTCGAAATTTATATATTGACTCAAGAATAACTATTGACTCAAGAGTTGACTATTGACTCTAAAGTCACCTACTGACTCAAAAATGATTTATTGACTCATAGTTTAACAATTGACTCGCAAGTTATGTGTTGACTTGAGTTATTTATTGACTCAAAAATTAACTATCGATTCACAAGTTAACTATCGAGTAAAAACTCAATTATTGACTTAAAAGCAAAGGAGTTACTCAAAAATTAACTATCGACTCAAAAGTTAACTATTGACTGGAAAATTAAATATTGAATCAAAATTTAACCATTGACTCGAAATTGACTATTGATTCGAAAATTAACTATTGACTCGAATGTTATGCGTTGATGCAAGTTATTTATTGACTCAAAAATTTACTATCGACTTAAAAGTTAACCATTGACTCGAAATTTAAATATTGACTTAACATTTAACTATGGACTCGAATTCTTGACTTAAAATTTAACTGTTAACCCAAAAGTTAACTATTGACTCGAAAGTTAATTATTGACTCGAAATTTAAGTATTGACTCAAAAGAGCGTTTTTTTTTCATTTCAATTTTCTTTTATTCTTACGAATAGCAGGTTTCGTGACATCTTGTGGTATAAATTTACGAAATGTTTATGAATTTTTGCAGGAGTCGAGTGGGCTCGCCGACAATGTCAGCGACTGTTGCCGGTAATCAACAACAGCAGCATCCACATCAGGAGTGGGACATCAATGACTCGAGTGTACCACGTGTAAGTTATTATCATTTTCATTATCATTGTTGTTGTTATTGTTATTATCATCATCCTAAATAATTAATAAATTCGAATTTTTTAAAAAAATACAAAATCCCACGATTCAAACGCCCTTGAGGCCCTTTGGGGGATTTCGAAAAATTATGAAAAAATTCAGCCGCCCTATTCTCGTTGTTGCGAACAATTTTTTTATTTATAATATTCATGAGAACTTCATATTATCGGAATTAATAAATAAATAAGAGTAAAAAACAAAAAAAAATACAAAATCCCGCGATTCAAACGCCCTTTAGGCCCTTTGAGGGATCTCGAAAAATTATGAAAAAATTCAGCCGCCCTATTCTCGTTGTTGCGAACAATTTTTTTATTTATAATATTCATGAGAACTTCATATTATCGGAAATAATAAATAAATAAGAGTAAAAAACAAAACAAAAAAATACAAAATCCCGCGATTCAAACGCCCCTGAGGTCATTTCAGGGATCTTGAAAAATTATGAAAAAATTCATCAAGATAGATCGAGTTGTGGCAAATATTTTTCATAAGAATGATTTTTACGTAAAAATCATTAATTGTCGAGATAATTGATGCAATAAGCGAAAAAAATATTAAAATTCAGAATCGATTAAAAGTTTTTCTTTTTTTTTTTTTTTTGCCCCTCTCTAAGGTCGCCGAATACGACTCGTGGTCCGAGTGGGCCGACGGTCACGTTAGAAAAGTTTACGGTCCCGATTGCGAGGAGGCGAGGAGACACGCGTCCGGCTGGGCAATGAGAAACACGAACAATCACAATGTCAGTATTTTAAAAAAATCCTGCCTCGGTGTATTGGTATGCTCGCAGGGATGCTTATTGCCCGGTGGTGGTAGAGTACACCTGAGACCGGCAATTTGCGACAAGGTGAGAATTTTCGAGACAAAAAACGAAAAAAAAAAATATATATATATATATATCAAAAATAATAATCGTGAAAGAAGAAAACGAAAAAAAAAAACATTTTTCTTCAGTGTTATGGTCGAAGAAATAAAAAAAAAATTTATATACATCGCGATGGTCACGAAAGACGAAAAAAAATTTTATGACAATATTTTACTTAACGTTTTTTTAAATTTTTTATTTTTTTTTTCAGGCGAGAAAGAAACAACAGGGAAAACCCTGTCCAAATAGACAGTGCTCCGGTCGCCTGGAGATACTGTCGTGTCGGGGTCACTGCGGTTATCCCGTAACGCACTTTTGGCGACACACCGAGCACGCGATATTCTTCCAGGCCAAAGGACAACACGATCATCCACGACCGGAAGCCAAATCTACGTCCGAGGCGAGAAGAAGCGCCGGAGCAGGCAGGCGAGTTCGCGGACTCGCCGTTTTGCTAGCTCGCGACGCCGCATTGGGAACCAAGGTAATAATATTACCGCATATATGTTGCAATGTCAGGCTTGAGGATCTTTCTGAGCGGAGAAATGGGATTTTTCACTCCGAATTCGAAATCAGCGACCTCTTAAACCCTTGGATACCAATTTTTGGCAAAATCGAATAATTTTTATATTTTTTATGAGTCCGCCATTTTGAATTTTGGTATTTTCACATTAAATTCAAAATTAGCGACTCCGAAAACTCCGGGGTACCAATTTTTGGTAAAATCGAATAATTTTTTTACTTTTAGTGAATCAAGTTGAGTCCGCCATTTTGAATTTTGTTATTTTGACATTAAATTCGAAATCAGCGACCTCGAAAACCCCGGGACACCAATTTTTGGCAAAATCGAATAATTTTTGTATTTTTTGGCAGTCAAGTTGAGTCCGCCATTTTGAATTTTGTTATTTTGACATTAAATTCGAAATCAGCGACCTCGAAAACCCCGGGACACCAATTTTTGGCAAAATCGAATAATTTTTGTATTTTTTGGCAGTCAAGTTGAGTCCGCCATTTTGAATTTTGTTATTTTGACATTAAATTCGAAATCAGCGACCTCGAAAACCCCGGGACACCAATTTTTGGCAAAATCGAATAATTTTTGTATTTTTTGGCAGTCAAGTTGAGTCCGCCATTTTGAATTTTGTTATTTTGACATTAAATTCGAAATCAGCGACCCCGAAAACCCAGGGGTGCCAATTTTTGGCAAAATCGAATAATTTTTGTATTTTTTGGCAGTCAAGTTGAGTCGGCCATTTTGAATGTTGTTACTTTTACATTAAATTCGAAATCGGCGACCTCGAAAACCCCGGAGTACCAATTTTTGACAAAATCAAATAATTTTTTTATTTTTTGACAGTCAAGTTGAGTCGGCCATCTTGAATTTTGTTATTTTAACATTAAATTTGAAATCGGCGACCCCGAAAACCGCGGGATATCAATTTTTGTCAAAATCGAATAATTTTTTTATTTTTTATGAGTCAAGTTAAGTCCGCCATCTTGAATTTTGTTATTTTGACATTAAATTCGAAATCAGCGACCTCGAAAACCCTGGGATACCAATTTTTGTCGAAATCGAATAATTTTTGTATTTTTTGTGAGTCAAGTTGAGTCCGCCATCTTGAATTTTTTTATTTTGACATTGAATTCAAAATGAGCGACCTTAAAAACCCTCAGGTATCAATTTTTGTCAATATCGAATAATCTTTTTGTGCTTTTCATTAATTATTATCGAGTCCGCCATATGAAATTTCGTTATTTTAGCATCGAATCCGAAGTCATCGATCGGACACCCCATCACATAAATTTTCATTACATATAAAAAAATCGAGTCACACTCGTGATCATATATCCGCTATTTTGGATCGTGGTCTACTTTTTTTTTTCACGCATCTTTAAATACGCAAAAACAGTCGTGAAAATCTAACAAGCTCGCCCTTCATGCCGGGCGAATCGAATGTCCTGAATTTCGACTGCTAACAAACAAAAGGGCGTAACTCACACGAGTCGTTAACGGGTTACCGCCCTTACGTTCGTTTCTTTCCCCCGATAAATCGAGAAACTCCACCGAGTAAAAAAAAGCTCAGAGAGAAGGTTGACTCTCATTACCACCCTCGATAATTAACAGACACTCACACACACACGCATGCTTGACAAATGTACATATATAAGAATCAAATCGTTCGAGGAAAAAAAAAACAGAAATGCAAAAAAAACTCACCATAATTAACGCTAAGCTGGGACGCCTCGACGTCCTCTCGAGCGGTCATCTCTTTTTGCGTACGAAGACGAACCGCCGGCATGATTTCCTGGCTGAAATCGAGCGCGATCCTCGTTCTCTTGTTGATCGCCGGCTCGTAATTATTATTGCAGCTCATGTCGCTGAGAGGCACGAAAAGATCGAACACCGATGTACTCGAGCAACCACCGAGAAACTCTCAACCACCACCGCCGCTTATATCCGACAAAGGTACGCACGAAAATGTCTTTCAATTGTTTTTATTGTTATCGAAAACACCGGGATGAACGCGCGCGTAGCGACAAGAGCAGTTAGAGAATCATACACCGCGCATGCGCATCGACGACCAAATTCCGAATGAAAAAACTTTCACGCACAATGCACGATATATATTCCACATATCCTTTTCTCTATTTCGCAATTTTTAAATCATCGCGAACTTTTTTTTTCTATTCTTCCCTAATTTCTCGAGGTTAAATTATAAAAAAATTTGGGACTCCGGGATCTTTGCAACTTTCTTTTCACCTGCCTCGGGCCTTCGACACTGTCCACGATGTATGCACACGGGGTAAAAAAAACACAATACGGGAAAACTACTGAAAAATTTTCGTGTCCAAGTCCGCGCATGCGCAGAACTCGCGCATCAATTTTATCTTCCCCTCACGATGATTTCTATTACAGCTATCATTATTATTATTATCAGCCATCAGCGTTAAATTTATTCCTAATTGCGGTTTTTTTTAAATAATTAGCACAGGTGAACTCGATTTTTTTATAAAAATTTCAATAACTACGATTTCTCGGCTAAAGCGGAAAATTGCCAGAGGCGCATGCGCGGGAAAAAAAATTGTAATTCCTTTAACGCGATTCGGCGGGATATTTTAAAATTAATTGAGTCAACAAATAGCCTTACGTACAGCTGAGACGGTTTTTTTCAATAAATACAAATTTTCAAATTTATAAATTAATATATATATATGGATATAATATAATTATAACTTGAAATTAACCCTTTGACTGGCAAGGACGTCTATATACGTCGTTTTTGAACGTCTATAGACGTTCTTGCCAGTCAAGAGGTTTAAAAAATGATATGGTAAAATAAAAATTTCGCCTAGAACGAAAAAAAAAATTAATTAATCCGCCCCTATTGAACAGTCGATATTTCGAAATTGCACAATTTCAGGATACTCGTGCTCGTGTTCGCCCTTCGAGTGTGTCTGCGATCTGCGAGCAACGATAATGCCATACAACGGTCAAACGGCGAACCAACAACAAACGTCAATTTACAACCCACAGCAGGCAACTTCGAACGATACTTATTGGTTGAACGACGATAATAATATACCCGAGATCGATCAAAGAAAGAATCACATTACCGACAGTGGCTACTGCTTACCGACGCAGCACACGATTCAAGAAGCCTCTTATCCCGATTACCCGGCATTCCCCAATGATATTTTTCAGCCCGAGGAAATATTTCAGCTTGATCAGCCGTTGCGCCCCGATTATCCATTAAATTCCCACGGCATCGACCGATCGCCACCTTGCCTCCTCGATCTCGGCAGTGGAACGATCAAATACGAGAACCGAACGAACGAACAAACGTACTGGAATCAATTGTTGAGCGACGATTCGAGCAGCAGCGATCCGTGCTCGTCGCAGCGTAACAACAACAACAACAACAACAACGACGAACGTACGAATTTTCCGAGCTACGATTCATCGAGAAGTTTATCACAGACGTACGTGAGACGTGACAATGACATTACCGGTAACGAGCATTGCGCCATCTATGCGAGACCACAGGTTAACAAAATGTACGTGGACGAGTCGCGAAAGAATTCCGATGAGACGTATTGGACCGGTGGCGCCATCAACGAGCGTAATTATCAGCATTACGACGATACGAAGCTCGTAGATGGCGCCACTGTCGCGTGTCCCGTATCGAACGATTGTTATTCATCATCGAGCAAAATAAACGTTGATTCGACGATTTATCCGACGCAGAAACATATGTCCGTTGATGCGCAAGATGAAAAGATGTTTAATGAGAAAAATACTAGTCAAAATGCGATTATGAATTATGGTAATCAAGCGATATTCGACGAATTCGATGATTATCATCGTTTGATGCACGAGCCTACCTTACCCACGAAAGCTACGATCGTCCAGTCGACCAGCAATGATCAAACGATTCTGCCACAGCAGCAGCGTATTTTGGATGATAGGTTAGGTTATGCGAGCCAGGAGATAAGAAATAACGCGACAAATGAAAATTCGATTAACGAGAGAATTTTCAATGATTCGACTGATTCGAGGCTAGGCACGCAGAGAACGAGTCACGAGGCATTTTTTTATTCGGCAAACGAGCGTTGCCGTTATACTTGCGAGATTCTCGACACGAGATTGTCCGGTTTAACGAACAACGGTAATTGCAATGCGATCAACGCTTATGGGGATGTAGGGGATCTCGAATTGCCGGCATTCGTCGATTACACGCTCGTGGGAATGCTTTGCAGTTCCGGCGATGACAATAATTCCACGAGCAACGATAATTCTACTCAGCCGATTCAAACATACGTTCCTCATAATTAGATAATAATTTTAAGGTAGATCCGTAGATATAGGACGTATCCATCAGGAGGGCAAAAAGGAGTTTATAATGCGTCTTTGACCGTTGTTGCGAAAGGAATTGCGGGTAAACTGAGCGGACGCGATCCTGGCGGACGAGATTTGTACTAAACAAGATGGCCGCTCGAGCTTCACTCTGGCGGGCCTCAGATATAATAACGGAGGGCGACAAAATCAAAAAGATAACTTTAAAAACGAAGAAAAATCGTTTAAAAAAAATTGTTATTAGACTCGTGTGTATTGTATATATAGAATTATTTGTAAATTATTATTGTACGCGGAAGATATGAATAAAAATAAATGAATGACGAGAATCCCTCATCGACCTTATTTTTAATATATACAAGTCAATGAATTCCGTGACAATGAAAAATTAATATCACAATTTTGATTTTTGACCAATGTTCCTTTTTGGGCTATTGCGGTTCTTGTAATTGGTCGTACTTGATGCTGTTGGAAATATTTTTAAGCAAAATTACATGTCGGATTTATTTTGAGATTTAAGAATGGCCTATTAGGGGTCTACCTGACCTGTATTACCTGCTTTGACCTGAAAAATGTAGCCTTCGCACCATTTTTTTTCCACGTTAACTAGTCAAATGAGTGCTAAATTGAAAGAAAATAAAAAATTATGTTTGAAAAGCTTAATCGAATTGTAATCGCAGCGATGCGTTGTTCGCACTGAAAATCAATTATGGCGCTGTACTTTTTTGCTTTCAATTAGACTCGTAACGTTTTTATGGGCGACTCTCTTCATTAATTTTGATAATTAATATAATTTCATCTTCATTTATGATTTATGCAATCTACAGTACTTGGAAGATTGTGCATAACTGCAAGACTAGTAGCGAAGAGCTTCGCAGCTGAACGGTCAAGTCCTCAACCCGACGATTGAATTTTGCTGATCATCGATTCGAAATTTCTTTGCCAAGTCATTCTGGCGGACGCTACACTTTTTCATGCAATCTATCGAAAGCTCATAATTTTCTTTAAAAAAAATTGCATATCAAAAGTTAAAGGATACTCCGGGGCATTTGAGTTCGTTGTTCAATTGAACTTTGGCGGAGAAAGCTGTTTTTTTTTTTTTTGTACATTCTGGGCGCTTGAACAGTTATTCAAAAATCGAAATTTGAAAAAAAAAAAAAACGTATTTCAGGATTTAAATATTTCAAATTTACGAAGTTCTCTAATCGGTGCGAAAGCGCAAAAGGACCTGAAATTAAATTCGTTGTTGACTGAATTGCGAAAAAAATTCCTACCGGCAATCACGATTCTTCTTCGTCCCTGCATTATTAATAATAATTACAGTAAAAATATATGTAAATATATATATGCGCGTATATTATATTCCCCTAGCGGGAAAAGCAACCGGTTGTCTGGTGTGTAAAATAACTCTGACGGACAGAAAAGTTTTGCAAAATGAGAAATAAAAAAAATCCCAGTTCTCCGTTGAGCTTGAACTCAACGGAGAGCTGGGATTTTTTTCTCTACGGACTCTACGGACAAAAAAGTTTCTTCTTTCGACTCTGCGGATAAAAAAATTTTGTTGGCAAAATAAAAAAATTAATAAAATCCCCGTTCTCCGTTGAGTTCAAGCTCAACGAAGAACTGGGGATTTTTTAAATTTCATATCTTGCAAAAATTTTCTGTCCGTAGAGTCTAAAAAAATAATCTTTTCTGTCCTTAGAGTCCGTGGAGAAAAAAAATCTCAGTTCTCCGTTGAGTTCAAGCTCAACGGAGGAACTGGGGATTTTTTTTTTATTTACGTTGCAAAATTTTTCTGTTGCTTTTTTTGCACAAAGCAACCGGTTGTCTGGTGTGTAAAATAACCCTACGAGCAACCGCGGGCAGACAACGGTTGCTTTGTGCAAAAAAGCAACTGCAAAAGTATGAAGTTGCTTTTTATTTCTTATTTTATAATTTTTCTTATCTCAACTTACCTTGTCTTATGTAATTTTTCATTGCTTATTTTGTAAAAAATTCCTGTCCGTAGAGTCTAGAAAAAAAAATCTTTTCTGTCCGTAGAGTCCGTGGAGAAAAAAATCTCAATTCTTCGTTGAGTTCAAGCTCAACGGAGGAACTGGGGATTTTTTTTTAATTCTCATCTTGTAAAATGTTTCTGTTACTTTTTTTGCACAAAGCAACCGGTTGTCTGCCCGGTTGCTCAGGACGGTTGCTTTTCCCGCTAGCGACACGAACGATTAATCGATGAGTTTTTTTTTTCCTGCGTTAAAATGTATTTGTATTACAAATAAATCTATAACCAGTTGCAAACGATCGAATTTCATTTCTCTCATTTCTCCGTGGGATCTGGAAGTTTTTTTTAATCGTTTAAACAAAAAAATCAATCTCCTTTTGTTCATAATCTTTATTTATTTCGTAAATTTTTGTGTTTTTCGTTTGAAATTATCATTATATTTCTTTTATTCGCTCATATCGCAGTTCGCAACCATCACAATTATTGGTTTTTTTTTTTTTTTTTTTAATTAAAAACGAAATTATCATCAATCTCGATTTGGAAATTTGTTTTTTTTTTCGTTTTTTTTTTTTGCCAAATTCTACGATTTCTCTCGCACGCGCACACACACGAATATCCACGCGACGACCAAAATTAGCCATTTTATATAATAATAATAATAATAGTAATATTTACAAATAAAAAATGAACGAAGCTGCCGGCTAAAGCGTGATCGATACTTTTTTTTTCTTCTTTTCGTTTTTTTTGTCAATTTTTTTTAATAAGTTAAAACTTTTTTTCGTGATGTGTCGTGTAATTATTATAACTATAAGCGCTCGTTTTCTCCTCGGGCTTTGCTATTTGTGGTGAAAAAAAGAAAAAAACAAACCGGGAATTGATTTTTTTTCGTAATTTTTGTTTGTTTTGTTTTTCGCCGAGGCACTTGAAACAAAGAAAAGATGATGGTAACAATTTTTTTTTTCCAACTGCCCATTCAGCGCTTTGCTCGTGATTTGTTTGTTATTTTTTTAAAAAAATTAATTGTTAATTGGCAGAGAAAAAAAATAATAATCAGCGATAGCCTCTCGGGGTACTCTCGAATCGTAACGAGAGCTGGATCGATGAATCGGATAATCACTTATTTTCTCTTGTTCAGGCTGCGCTTTATCGCAGATGAATTAATTGTCTACGTCTCGTTAAGCTACAAGGTCTTTTTTTTTTATTTTTTTGTAATTTTTTCCAAAGATTCGTTTTTTTTTTTTTTTCTTTCTTTTTTTCAATCGTAAAAAATCAACCCATTTACGGTTAAAATTTCCTTTTTTTTGCATATATATATGTGTATATATATATATATATATTTTTTTTTTCACGCACACTCTAAATACACACATTATCTAGGTGAAAAATTAACGCGAACCTTAACCACGCGGGATTATACACGCGCCTAGAAAAATAATAGTGACGAATTTTCATTTCACTTTTTTCGTTAATTATTCTCAAAGCGTTATTCCGCTTGGATTCTGAAAAATTCGATAAAATTTTTGTTTCCTCCGCGCCGAGGGACAATTTTTCAAACAATAAATCTCGCGGAGACTCTTATCCCCTCCGCTGTCCCCCTTTGCTCTTTTCTCAAAACGTCCGATAAATGAGAATACGGAGAAAAAGAAGAGAGAAAAAAAAAAAGAAAACAATATTTTTGAAATTCTAACCGTCAACGAGAATATTTTCGGGCGAGGGATATTCGAAATTATGCTTCAAGATCCGTAGTACAGAAATAACGAATGTGTACTAATCCTGCAGATGGCGCAACACGAATACGCGCCAAATTCAAATCAATATATTTCATAAAGTTGAAATATTTTCAAATTTTATTCAAATATTTCGTAAAGTTTTGCTTTTTTTTTACGGCTACGGTAAGCTTTATTTGTAAATTTTTTGTCTTCTCCCGTTCATTGCGATTATCTCTGAGACCGGGGCGCAAAGTTTGAGAAATAAGACGAAGAGAAAAATTCTCCGTAAATGACGAATGGTCGGATCTAAGAGGTTAGGAAAGACACGAATATGCTTGCGGAGCTACGAATTTATGCATGTTCTTTTTTTTCTTTTTTTTTTCGAGAAATTTCGTGCCAATTCGACCTGGATTCTCGAATTTGCTGGATAAAACGATTCAATAATGATTTTTGCTCAACGGCAGTTAAATTTCTCAATCAAGAATTTTAATCGAGGGAATGTCAACCGCTGTTGACGGGGTTGTTCGCAGGCTCAAACAAATAAGGCCCGTCGACTTGTCGTTCGGGCAAATATCAATCGGATTCATAGAATTCGATCTTCGATAGGCTCCGAGCTGCGTTAAAGTCTCCCGCGCTTTGTACATTTTAACGGAAGGGTCGTCTTAATTTTTGCGATTAATATTTTCTTCCCAAGAACATTGACCGAGAGATTTTTAAGCTTCCCCCTACGGGCGAGAGAGATTATCAAGCTCGAAGGATCTTCGGGAGTCCTCCCCCGATGATCTTTGAGCGGAGCCGAACGAAATTTCTGAGTTTCGCGCGCGGGGAGGGCTCGCTTTGTTCAGCGATGGAAGATCCGGCACTGAGATTACGATACTCGAAGAGTCATTGCTGGGAAATTTTTTTCCCCCGAGCGCTACAAAAAAATTGAGGGGAGTCATCTCGTCGATGAGATGCGATGCGAGAGCAACTTTTCGAAGCTCGGAGCTGATCGAAGGTCGCTTTGTCATGACACTTGTCGCGCATGAAAATGCTCGATCGACATGTTTGAGAATATTTTTGTTTTTTTTTTGTTTGTTTTTCTTGCAAAACAAAAATTCAATTGATCGAAAGAAATTTGACAAAATTGGAAAATGAATGAAAATCGTTATTTCCGGGTGGGACGCGAAATTTTTGGAGGTGGCGGGGGTCGGGCACGTTTTCATAATTCTCGAAAAATCGTGAAAATATCTCACAAAATCCCTAAATTCAACGAGTCATCGACGATTATTTACGACAATAACGATATACTTTTGTAGCAGACGATATTTCTATAGTTAATTCTTCTGTGTTTTTGTTTTTAGTATTATCATTATTATTATTTATTATTATTATTTTTTTTTTTAAGTGCAAAATTGTTACAGGACTCACTAACGATCACAGCTATATCTTACGACGAACTACGATAGTTTATAACTCCGCGAAACAATATTCACATTTAGTTTGAATATTTTTCATTTTTTTTTTTTTTTCTTTTACGGTTCATACGCGTTTTGTTTTTTTTTTTTCCCTCATTCGATTAAAAATTCATCACTACACGAGCGTCATACGATAACTCGTTGGGGGAAAGAAAAAAAAGAGAGAGATCGATATTCGAAAAGTGGAAAAATAAAAAATAAAAATCGTTCAAGTCAAAAATCGTTTTAGTCTGAGGGGGAAAAAAAAAAAAATCATCAAACGATTGAAAAATCGGTTGAAAAAAAAATAAATCGCGAGTCTACGAGAGGATTATTTGAGGAATAAAAAAAGAAGAGAACAAATTTTCCCCTCGGCTCGTTATTTCTCATAAAATTCGACGCGAATTTAATTTAATTCGCGGGCAAAATGTAATTATTTTGCTTTTTTCTTTTTCAAAAGAAATTCACGCGCGACCGCGCGACATCGATTTAAGGGTGTCAAGACTCAAAGTTGACCGCTCACTATTCGTCTTGGTCACCGTTATAACCGATTCGACGATCGCGAAAACTTTTTTTTTTCTCTTTTCTTCTAAATTCAACGCTTTTTCGAGCGATTGTGCACCCCGTGATCGCACAAGACGCTACGATTTTTTTTTTTTCCACAAAATTATCCTTTAATACATGTGTGATATATTCGTATATTAATTTATATGCAAATATCAATTAATGATAATAATAATTTAAATTATTATTACTATCAGTATTAATAATAATAATAATAATAATGATAATAATAATAATGTATTTTATTATTATTATTCAATATATACGTACATATATGTAATATTAAAATTGTAATTACGAAGCATTTTGAGTTTCGCAAAAAAAAAAAAAAAAAAAAAAAAAAAACTTACGGCTAAAAAT
The DNA here is from genome assembly GCA_963564615.1 of Rhorus exstirpatorius. Lineage (NCBI taxonomy): Eukaryota > Metazoa > Arthropoda > Insecta > Hymenoptera > Ichneumonidae > Rhorus > Rhorus exstirpatorius. The sequence goes on along the minus strand of OY751322.1, from coordinate 17,968,640 downwards.
GATAACACACGGTGCGATATAATTCAACGGAACTGGAGACGAAAAATAGGGGGGGGGGGGAGGAAAAAAGAAACGAAAATTTTGAAATTATCGTTTTTTTTTTTGAAAATTTTGAAAATTTTTGCATTTTTTTTTGTTTTTTTTTTTCAAAATTTTTGTACGCCCTTCGAAATTCGATCGGAGAATCGTTCGTTTTTCAAAATTAATTTGTTCCACAATTTTCGTACCAAATTGAGAATTTTTCTCATTTTTTTCGATTTAATTTCCTTCAAAATTCAAAATTTTCGAAATAAAAATCTTTTTCAAATTTTTCGGTTTTTTTTTTCTGCTTGCTTGCACCGAGTTGTTTTGAATTTTTTTTCCAATCATTCACTCCGACTTCCTCCGTCCCCGAAATACCGCAAAAAAAAAATTTTTTTCAATAAAAAACAAAGCGAGTTATTTTTTTTTTGTTTTTTTTTTCTTCTTTCCGGGAGGAAAAAAAAAATTACGACCGATGCGCCGTTGAATTATTTTGGTTTTTTTTTTCTTCTTGTTTTCTCAATTCTACTCGCCTATTTATTTTTTTGGGCGATTTTTCATTTGATTTGTTTTTAATTTTTAATTTTTGTTTTTTTTTTTTTTTTCGTTTTTTTCGTCGTTTAAGATTATATATCACAATGAAAACGCCAGCGCGCGCATCCATCCCTCATTTCATGTCATCAACTTGCGCGTACACCTCTCTCTCTCAGCATGCACCGATTTTGGTTTGATAATATTTTTTGTTTTTTGTTTTTTTTTTTTTTCGTTTTTCTTTTCGCAATATATTTTCAACATCGAGGATGGCGTTTCGAGGCTCTGGCAGGTTCTTGGCCTTGATCCGAGTTCACGGATGGTCGCTCAGACGTTACGTCGCCGGAATCGCGAATTTTTTTGTTTTTTTTTTTGCCTTTTTCCAAGGGCTGTTGTTTTTTTTCCCCCAAAATTCCTACGCGATTCCCCGATCACAGCGCTTTATTTACACACACGCACGCACACAAAGAATCCTTGCGAGATTCAATTTTTTTGCAAATTTCTGATTTGACGGGAAAATTCTTTTTTTTTTTTTTTTTTTTTAAATTCGTCGAAAAAAAAAAATTCTCTCAAAATTTTACCTTACGCATTTCCGGCTTTCGTTTTTCACGGCAGCCGAGGGAGCCGAAGATCCGGACGAGCGGGCTCATCGCGTGGCTCGCTCACCGTGCACGAGACTCAGAAGTGGCTTGACGCGCACTCGATAGAATTTCGTGCCCTTCGGCAGATTGTAACGATTCTCCGGCTGTAAAATTTGGGGGAAAAAAAAAAAAAAAAGGAAAAATCGCGGAGATTTTAAGGTGTGATGAGAAAAATTTTTGGAAAAAACGAAAAGATAGCGAAAAATTTTCAAACTTCGTTTGGTGAACGAAATTATTCGTAATAATTTATGAACAATGATTGGGATTGGAAAAACGAAAAGGGTAAAAACTGAGACACTCTCTGGGGATACGCGATGGTTTGAAACGAAAAATTTGTGAAAAAAAAATTCATTTTTCGTTGGAACACTGAGTTTTGTTTTTTCCATTTGTTTACTTGCAAATAACGGCGAGACGGTTGGCCGTACGGTATAGAGTAGGGGAAACGATTGTTTAGGGCATTAAACAATGAAGCGATCGCTTCGAGTTTCGCGTCGTTTCGATAATTCGAACAAAAGTTACATTGGATTTAGGAAAACAAGGACAAAAATGAAATTTCGAAAAATAATGATCGACGAAGAGCCGGGGAGAAAATTTAAAGTTAGCGAGAATAGAATTTTTTTTGAGCGTTCGGAACTCATCTTTCGTATGTTTTATTGGATTCGAGAAATTTGGAGGGTTTTTTTTTTGCATCGACATTGGCATATTCAAAATTAATTTGACAAGTGAAGTGGTTTTTTTTTCGCGCAAACCGAGCGTGATTCTGAGGTATTATCTTCGAGCTACCCTCACGGTCAAACTATCTGAGACAGAGAGATGGCGCTGCTGACTTTTTTGAAGGAAATTTTGTGTTCTATAATATTATTTCTATGCACTTTTGCCCTTTCCCCAACCGTTTTCGCAGTATTCAAGGCGAAAGTGCAAACAGCGCGAAAACCGAGCACTTTCGAGATATTATCTACGAGCTGCTCTCACGGCCAACCTATCGAAGCTAGAGACACATAGTTCCGAACTTATTTAAAGTAAATTTTGTGCTCTACAATATTAGTCCCGTACACTTTTGTCCTATCCCCAGCCGTTTTCACAGCATTCAAGGCGAAAGTACTCACAGCGCGAAAACTGAGCTCTTTCGAGCTATTATCTACGAGCTACTCTCACGGCCAAACTATCTGAGACAGAGAGATGGCGCTGCTGACTTTTTCGAAGGAAATTTTGTGTTCTATAATATTATTTGTATGCACTTTTGTCCCACCCCAGCCATTTTCGCAGCATTCAAAGTAAAAGTACACACACCACGAAAACCGAGCACTTTCGAGATAGGTATTATCTTCGAGCTGCTCTCACGGCCAACCTATCGAAGCTATAGACATATAGCTCGTAACTTTTTTCAAGTAAATGTTGTCCTCTACAACATTAGTCCCATACACTTTTACCCTATCCCTAGCCGTTTTCGCAGTATTCAAGGCGAAAGTGCAAACAGCGCGAAAACCGAGCACTTTCGAGATATTATCTTCGAGCTACTCTCACGGCTAACCTATCGAAGCTAGAGACATATAGCTCCTAACTTTTTTCAAGTAAATGTTGTCCTCTACAACATTAGTTCTATACACTTTTGCCCCAACCTCAGCCGTTTTCGCAGTATTCAAGGCGAAAGTGCAAACAGCGCGAAAACCGAGCACTTTCGAGATATTATCTTCGAGCTGCTCTCGCGGCCAACCTATCGAAGCTATAGACATATAGCTCGTAACTTTTTTCAAGTAAATGTTGTCCTCTACAACATTAGTCCCATACACTTTTACCCTATCCCTAGCCGTTTTCGCAGTATTCAAGGCGAAAGTGCAAACAGCGCGAAAACCGAGCACTTTCGAGATATTATCTTCGAGCTACTCTCACGGCTAACCTATCGAAGCTAGAGACATATAGCTCCTAACTTTTTTCAAGTAAATGTTGTCCTCTACAACATTAGTTCTATACACTTTTGCCCCAACCTCAGCCGTTTTCGCAGTATTCAAGGCGAAAGTGCAAACAGCGCGAAAACCGAGCACTTTCGAGATATTATCTTCGAGCTACTCTCACGGCTAACCTATCGAAGCTAGAGACATATAGCTCCTAACTTTTTTCAAGTAAATGTTGTCCTCTACAACATTAGTTCTATACACTTTTGCCCCAACCTCAGCCGTTTTCGCAGTATTCAAGGCGAAAGTGCAAACAGCGCGAAAACCGAGCACTTTCGAGATATTATCTTCGAGCTGCTCTCACGGCCAACCTATCGAAGCTATAGACATATAGCTCGTAACTTTTTTCAAGTAAATGTTGTCCTCTACAACATTAGTCCCATACACTTTTACCCTATCCCTAGCCGTTTTCGCAGTATTCAAGGCGAAAGTGCAAACAGCGCGAAAACCGAGCACTTTCGAGATATTATCTTCGAGCTACTCTCACGGCTAACCTATCGAAGCTAGAGACATATAGCTCCTAACTTTTTTCAAGTAAATGTTGTCCTCTACAACATTAGTTCTATACACTTTTGCCCCAACCTCAGCCGTTTTCGCAGTATTCAAGGCGAAAGTGCAAACAGCGCGAAAACCGAGCACTTTCGAGATATTATCTTCGAGCTGCTCTCGCGGCCAACCTATCGAAGCTATAGACATATAGCTCGTAACTTTTTTCAAGTAAATTTCGTGCTCTACAACATTACTCCCATACACTTTTGCCCCAACCCCAGCCGTTTTCGCAGTACTCAACCCCAAACTACCTGTAACACTAACAAAAAGAAAAAATCTCCCATCTCATCTTTTTCCCCGATCTTTCCAAACCCACAAAAGCCTACCCAATTCCAACCACCGGCTCTTCGCGATTATCATCTACCCCGTTTATACGAATTTCCCATCCCTCGCTCGACTGTGATAGAAAAAAACCAAAAATCGGTGGGGAAAACACCGAAGAATCTCTCACCTTTTTCGCGTGACAGTACTGCTTGTCGATGACCTCACCGAGTATGTGTCTCGCCTTTGGCGTCCCGTCCGAATTGAGCCAAAGCTCGAGATTATCGACGCACTCGGAATTCAATATGTACAGTGTTCTCGAGTCCTGTATCACGCTGTAGTGCCGATGAAGCGTGTCCCAGACAACGAGTACCGTCTCACCGGGATCGCAGCTCGTGAATGTACAGCCGAGCTCCTGAACTGCCGGACATGTGCCAGGATTTTTCGTCAATAAGTCGCGATAATGCGATATTATTTCCGTAAGACGCGAATTCGTCTCGTTGCCGCAGCTCGTATTGTTATCGACGCTCGATGTGTCCGAGACAATCGCAACCGAGGCGGTCATGTCCTTTTCGCGCGAGTCACAGGCCAGGCCAGCCGACGTACCGGACTGTTGATTGGCGCCGATTGTCACCGTTGACGCGCTCGTCGCTGCCTCGATACACGAATAATTTCCCCGTCTCGAGCGTTCCTTCACCAATTCAATCTCCAAACGTAACTTTTCTCCCTCGAGCGCCTCGTATCTCGCCTCGATCGCGTCCTTGCTCTCGCGCATAATTCTCAATTCACCGTTCAGCCTCTTGCAATCGTGCTCAAGCAGCTCGAGACGCCTCGGCAAATTTTCACACTCCGACGCGAGACGCACCTTCTTCGATTCCGACGCCTCGATACCACCGCCGTCATCACCGTCGCTACCATCGGGCAGCAATCTCTGATGGGACAACTCGAGACTCTGCGATTTTACGCTACCGCTGCGACTCATGCGCTCGTCGTTCAATTCTTTTCGCAATGCCGCGCGCTCGTTCTCGAGCTCGCTCATCTGATTTTCACGCAATTTCAATATCATACGATTCGCGATCATCTTACCCTGCAGACAGCTCTTCTCCTTCTCGAGATTGTCCACCTTTCGCGGGGCCAAAAAAAAAAAAAAGGGTTCGTCAAGTCGAACGAATTTTCCATGCGAATGGAAACATTTTTTTTGGGGATTATTTACGTGGATGAATTTTTTTCGTGATTCGTGATTTTCGGGGAAAGAAAATTGAGTTTTGATGACATCATTTGGACTGTAATTCGTTCGATACTCGTGGTCTCAAGTTTTTTTCAACATTTATTGTCATTGTTGTTTGTTTTTGATCGAAAAGCTCGAGACTTGGAGCATCGAAGGACGCTTTTTTTTCTTTTTTATTAACGCTTTAACAGCTGAGTTTTTTTTTGGAACGTTTGGCAAAGTCGGTACATGGTGAGTCTGAATTCATGAGTAGCCATTGTGAGAAAAAAAATTATTCCAGAGTTTTCTTACCCTCGGAAAATACCCCTAAATTAGAAAACTACCCCAATCGCTTGAAAACATCTTAATTTCATTTCACATTGTGCGGTTCTGCGAGAAATTGAGGAAAAGTCATTTCGGAACACGCAGTGGGATTCTGAAGAGCTTACGGATCAATGGACTCTCGTGAACTACCCCTCAATTGAGAGAAATTCACCCCCCTAATCGATAAATCGTTATCATCTCATTTGCCGTTATTTTATCCTGATCTGAATCGAAATAAGAGTGTTCCGGAAAGCATGAGCATATTCCGAAGGACTTACGGATAATTCCAACCCTTATAAACGACCCTTCGGTTGGGAAAAATTCATCCGCAACGCATAAAACGTTATTACTCATTTCCTATTATTTCATCCTAATCTAAATCGGAATATGAGCATTCTGGAACACGTGAATATATTCCGAGGAACTTGCGGATCATTTCAATCCTTATGAACTTCCGCTTAATTGAAAAAATATCTCCCTCGCAAGGAGAATCACGTTGAAAAAGCACCCCGACCTCACTAATGACAGTTGATTTTTAGGTGCGTCACAACTTCTAGGGGTAGTTTTCGATGTTTTGTTACCGTTGGGGGTAGTTTTCGATTCGAATTTTCTTGCTACAAATTTTTCATGAGTTTTCAAAAGTTTATATGAACTGAACATCGATAAAAGTGCATTTTTAGGCGTATTCCCAACTGCTAAGGGTGGTTTTTGGACGTTTTGTTACTGTTAGGGGTAGTGTACGATGTTTTATTACTGTTGGGGGTAGTTTTCGATTCGGATTTGCTTGCTAAAATTTTTTCATGCGTTTTCAAAAATTTATATGAACCGAAAATCAATAAAAGTGCATTTTCAGGCGTATTGCCAACTGCTAGGGGTGGTTTTTGAATGTTTTGTTACTGTTAGGTGTAGTTTTCGATGCTTTGTTACTGTTGGGGGTAGTTTTCTATTCAGATTTACTTGCTACAAATTTTTAATGCGTTTTCAAAAATTTATATGAACTGAACACCAATAAAAGTGCATTTTCAGGCGTATAACCAACTGCCAAGGGTGGTTTTTGGATGTTTTGTTACTGTTAGGTGTAGTTTTCGATGCTTTGTTACTGTTGGGGGTAGTTTTCTATTCAGATTTACTTGCTACAAATTTTTAATGCGTTTTCAAAAATTTATATGAACTGAACACCAATAAAAGTGCATTTTCAGGCGTATAGCCAACTGCTAGGGGTTGTTTTTGGATGTTCTGTTACTGTTAGGAGTAGATTTCGATGCTTTGTTACTGTTGGAGGCAGTTTTCGATTCGGTTTTGCTTGCTTCAAATTTTTCATGTGTTTTCAAAAATTTATATGAACTGAACATCAATAAAAGTGCATTTTTAGACGCATCACCACTGCCAGGGGCGGTTTTTTGATGTTTTGTTACTGTTAGGGGTAGTTTCCCATTCGGATTTTCTTGCTACAATTTTTTAATAGGTTTTAAAAAGTATTTACAAACTGAGTATCATTGAAAGCGCATTATTGGGCGTATCACCATTCCTAGGGATGGCTATCGATATCTTATTAACTGTTAGGGGTATTTTTTGGGTCCGGACCTTTTTGCTACAAATTTTCGATGTTATCCCAAAGCGCATACCCGAGATCGCGAATCTAAAAAAAATTTTGCCCCTGAGTTATGCTCGTTTCTCGTTTTTTTTTCGCAATTTTCGCACTTTTCGACAGGGTGTAAAACCGAAGGGGTGCAACCATTGCGTTCACCGAATTTTTCATCATCAGATTCATCCTAAATCCTCAAAATGCGACCTTAACGATGTCGATATGTTCATTTTTCTGGAAGTTACGATTTTCTCAAAGTACGCGGGACGCGTGTGTCCCACCAGCCGTTAAAGGGTCAATTGAACGATAAATAGATGACATAATTTTTCCAGATTTTCGTCAAATAAATTAGTAAATATGAGATTGATGAATGGAAAAATGAAAAGCGCAAGTAAACATGTCATATACACACACATATATATATATATATATATATATATATATATATATATATATATATATATTTTAAACTATTGTGAGTTGTTTGAACAACAAAATCTCACCTTCTCGTTGAGAGCCTGACGAACCTCGAGATCGTCGTCGGTAAGGCGTCTTATCATTTGCTGATACTGCTGGCACTCCTCGACAAGAGCGCTCTCCCGCAATCTGTGGGCCTCGGCTTCCTCGACCATTTGTCGAGTCGCCAGGCTCAAGCGATCGTCGAGCTTCAATTTGAAATCCAAATTTTCCTTCTCGATCGCCTCACGCACCGCCGCCTCTCTCTCGATCTTCATCTCCTCCCTGATCTTTGCTAGTATCGTCTCGTGATTAGCTCGCTCGATCATCTCGGCACGCTACCCGAGGATTCGACGAGACGAAAATTAACATATAAATACAAAATTTTCAATCAAACAAAAATTACGGGGCTATTATTACTATTACCATTGCCATTACTATTGTTGCTACTATTACTATTACCGTTACGATTAATATTACTGCTACTATTACTATTATCGTTACGATTAATATTACTGCTACTATTACTATTATCGTTACGATTACTATTGTTTCTACTATTACTATTACGGTTACTATTAATATTGCTATCAATATTGCGACTACTATTAATAGTAACATTAACAATAGTATATTACTATTACTATTACTATTACTATTACTATTACTATTACTATTACTATTACTATTACTATTACTATTACTATTACTATTACTATTACTATTACTATTACTATTACTATTACTATTACTATTACTATTACTATTACTATTACTATTACTATTACCATTACCATTACCATTACCATTACCATTACCATTACCATTACCATTACCATTACCATTACCGTTACCGTTACCGTTACCGTTACCGTTACCGTTACCGTTACCGTTACCGTTACCGTTACTATTACTATTACTATTACTATTACTATTACTATTACTATTACTATTACTATTACTATTACTATTACTATTACTATTACTAGTGCTTTTGTCGTATCTTACCTCGATTTTTTCAAGGCTCGAGTCACTCGGACTTCGCTCCATGGTCGACGATGACGTAGCCATAGCGACCATCTTGAATCTCGTTCTCATGGTATCCAATTCCGATTTGTATTGCACCTGCAATTTATCGGTAGCCTCTTTGATCGCTCTTTGACGCTCCAGACTAGCTTTTGACAAATTTTCCTCGAGCTCGCGAACATTTTCACGGCAACGCTCCAGGCTCACGGTAATTTCCTCGATTTCCGCGCTTCTCGTCTCCATCGTTTTTTCAATCGCCATTTCCTTCTCAACCCGAGCCTTCTCCAGCGCATCGTTGAGCTCGTCGCGCATGCGAGTCTGCAAATTTCTCATTTCCACGTGCTCGTCCTTAAGCTTCTGTCTCATCGTATTCACGAGATATTCACGATCGGCAAGCTCGTTCTCGATCTCTCGCACGGCGGCATACATATTCCGTATCTCGTCGTCACGATTTTCCAACAATTTCTTAAGTTCGGCACGCTCGAGCTCGTGCTCGATCGTCAAACGTGACTCGCGCTCGTGCATAGCGCTCTCGCAATCGCGCGAGTGTAGAACAAGAGCGCGACGGGCATGCTCGGTAATATCGCGAATTTCGGCATTGTCGGTGGTCAATTTTTTTCGCAAAATTGACAATTCGTCTCGCAACGAGACGATAGCATCGTTGGCCGATAATTTGACGCTACGTAGAATATTACGTAGACGCTCAACCTCGGCTCTCGTGTTGCCAAGATTTTCCTGCGTGGAGGCAAAGAAACATTTTTTTTACAAAGTTTTCATTTTTATTTTTATCTTTATAGGATCATATTGTGATTATTTTGTTTGTTTGGAGCTGGATAAACAATTTGTTTTAAATCCCTATTTTTCCATGAGAGAGAGAGAGAGAGAGAAAGAGTTGGACCGATCTGTAAAATATTAAGAATCGATTTTTTTTTTTTTTTCAAATTACTTTTTTTTCTGTACATACAAGAATACCGTAGCAGTAGAGTAATAATACTGTAAACGTAAAGTAATAGTACAGTAATCGTACGGTAGCCGTGGAGTAACAGTATAGTAGGATAAAAGTACGGTAATAATCCTGTAGGAATACAGTAATATTGGGATAATGATAAAAAAAAACAATATCGGGCGCGCACGATAATAGTATAGTTACAGTACAGTGACGTTACGGTAATGTTATGCTGAGTAAGATTATAGTTACGGTTACATTTACAGTTATAGTTATAGTTATACAGTTACAGTTATAGTTATAGTTACGGTTAGAAGTAACGATAATGCACGGTAATCGGAAAGGAACGATACTGTGGGAGTACGACAATGGTACAGTGATATTGAATTAATAAGTCTGTAACATTTGCAGTAACAGCGAAGTAATAGTTCAGTAACATTAGGGTAACAATTGCTATGAGAGTAAAGTATTGTTAAAGTAACAATACTATACCAGTACGCTAATAATACAGGAACAGTACAATACAGTAGAATGGCAGTAAGGTAATTATACCGTAAGGATACGGTAATAGTTCAGTAATCGTACGGTAGCCGTGGAGTAACAGTACAGTAGGATAAAAGTACGGTAATAATCCTGTAGGAATACAGTAATGTTGGGATAATGATTAAAAAAACAATACCGGGCGCGCACGATAATAGTATAGTTACAGTACAGTAACGTTACGGTAATTGTATGCTGAGTAAGATTATAGTTACGGTGCAGTAACGGTAAAGCAACAATACTGCAAGAGTTAAGTATTTCGTACAGTTACAGTCAGTACTGGTACAGTAATAGTGCCGTGCAACAGTACAATAGCAGTAAAGCAACATTACTAGCAACAGTGTAAAAACAGTACAGCAACGGTAAAAATAGTAACAGTGCCGTAACAATAAAACCGTAACGGTACCGTAACATTGCAGTAATAGTCAAGCAGCAATACTGCAAGAATTAAGTATTTAGTCGGTATCAGTACAGTAATAGTGCAGTAAGAGTACAATAACAGTAAATAAACGTTACATTAACAATACTGTAGCGGTACCGTAACATTGCAGTAACGGTAAAGCAGCAATACTGCAAGAATTAAGTATTTAGTCGGTATCAGTACAGTAATAGTGCAGTAAGAGTACAATAAGAGTAAAAAAAAACGTTACAGTAACAATACTGTAGCGGTACCGTAACATTGCAGTAACGGTAAAGCAACAATACTGCAAGAATTAAGCATTTCGTACAGTTACAGTCAGTACTGGTACAGTAATAATGCCGTGTAACAGTGCAATAGCAGTAAAGCAACATTACTAGTAACAGTGTAAAAACAGTACAGCAACGGTAAAAAGCGTAACAGTGCCGTAAAAATAATACCGTAACGGTACCGTAACATTGTAGTAATAGTCAAGCAATAATACTGAAAGAATAAAGTATTTAGTCAGTTTCTGTACAGTAATAGTGCAGTAAGAGTACAATAACAGTAAAGAAACGTTACAGTAACAATACTGTAGCGGTGCCGTAACATTGCAGTAACGGTAAAGCAACAATACTGCAAGAATTGAGTATTTCGTACAGTTACAGTCAGTACTGGTACAGTAATACTACCGTGCAACAGTACAATAGCAGTAAAGCAACATTACTAGTAACAGTGTAAAAACAGTACAGCAACGGTAAAAAGAGTAACAGTGCCGTAACAATAATACTGTAACGGTACCGTAACATTGTAGCAATGGTAAAGCAACAATACTGCAAGAATAAAGTATTTAGTCGGTATCAGTACAGTAATAGTGCAGTAAGAGTACAATAACAGTAAAGAAACGTTACAGTAACAATACTGTAGCGGTACCGTAACATTGCAGTAACGGTAAAGCAACAATACTGCAAGAATAAAGTATTTAGTCGGTATCAGTACAGTAATAGTGCAGTAAGAGTACAATAACAGTAAAAAAAACGTTACAGTAATAATACTGTAGCGGTACCGTAACATTGCAGTAACGGTAAAGCAACAATACTGCAAGAATAAAGTATTTAGTCGGTATCAGTACAGTAATAGTGCAGTAAGAGTACAATAACAGTAAAAAAAACGTTACAGTAACAATACTGTAGCGGTACCGTAACATTGCAGTAACGGTAAAGCAACAGTACTGTAAGAATTAAGTATTTCGAACAGTTACAGTCAGTACTGGTACAGTAATAGCGCCGTGTAACAGTACAATAGCAGTAAAGTGACATTACTAGTAACAGTGTAAAAACAGTACAGCAACGGTAAAAAGCGTAACAGTGCCGTAAAAATAATACCGTAACGGTACCGTAACATTGTAGTAATAGTCAAGCAATAATACTGAAAGAATAAAGTATTTAGTCGGTATCAGTACAGTAATAGTGCAGTAAGAGTACAATAACAGTAAAAAAAAACGTTACAGTAACAATACTGTAGCGGTACCGTAACATTGCAGTAACGGTAAAGCAACAATACTGCAAGAATTAAGTATTTCGTACAGTTACAGTCAGTATTGGTACAGTAATAGTGCCGTGCAACAGTACAATAGCAGTAAAGCAACATTACTAGTAACAGTGTAAAAACAGTACAGCAATGGTAACAAGTGTAACAGTGCCGTAACAATAATACCGTAACGGTACCGTAACATTGTAGTAACGGTAAAGCAACAATACTGCAAGAATAAAGTATTTAGTCGGTATCAGTACAGTAATAGTGCAGTAAGAGTACAATAACAGTAAAGAAACGTTACATTAACAATACTGTAGCGGTACCGTAACATTGCAGTAACGGTAAAGCAACAATACTGCAAGAATTGAGTATTTCGTACAGTTACAGTCAGTACTGGTACAGTAATACTACCGTGCAACAGTACAATAGCAGTAAAGCAACATTACTAGTAACAGTGTAAAAACAGTACAGCAACGGTAAAAAGAGTAACAGTGCCGTAACAATAAAACCGTAACGGTACCGTAACATTGTAGTAACGTTAAAGCAACAATACTGCCAGAATAAAGTATTTAGTCGGTATCAGTACAGTAATAGTGCAGTAAGAGTACAATAACAGTAAAGAAACATTATTAGTAATAGTGCAGAAATACTACGTGATAAAAGTATTAGTCCAGTGACAGTAGAATGTCAGTAAAGGAACATTAACGTAGTAAAAGTCCAGTAACGATACTTCGAACAGTACACTGGAACTCCTTTAACTGCCCGCTTTTCGGGCGGATAGGAGAGGAAAATCGGGCAGTTAACCGTCTACTACACGTCTGTCCGTGCGGCGGAGAAAGAGCCGGAGGGGACGCAGTTAAGCGGCGGGCAGTTAAGCGATTTCCAGTGTACAACAAAATCGATACCGTACAGTCATATTTTACGGTAATTCTTGACAGTGTACAGTAACATATTTCAGCAGCTATTACCGATATTATCCATAAAATATTCCAGTTTCTACATCGAACGAAATATTTATTCACGTTGTATTTTTTCGAGCAGGGCGGTCCGATGTGACATTGAAGAGAACAAAAACAAACAAATAAACAAAAAAAGTGAAGTAAATATTGCAATTTTTATTATATTCGACTGAAATTGGTATTGAGTCGTAAATATACTGTCAATAAAAACGAAAAAAATAGTACGATGATTATTATCAGTAGCTAGCCAGTACGATAGTCATGTCCTTTGAAAAAAAAAACAAAAAAAAAAAACAAATGAAATACTATTCTCGTTGTTGCCAATGGTACGAAAGGAGAGCTCAAACGTATTGCAGTATGTACAGATCGGATTAACGTCAACGTGCGAATAACAATTATCATTTATACACGGTCATGTTTAATTTTCTCGGTACTATAACGTCCCCCCTCCCCCGCTAAAGCCACGCGCGTGTTTATACATGTGTGAATGTTTTTTTTGTTTTGTTTTGTTTGTGTGTGTTTTAGGGTAAATTTCGTACGGGGAATACGAGGATAGGGATCAGAGATGTGCGACGGCATCACAGAGCTATCCTGGAAGAAAAATTATAATCGAAACGACGAACGTTCGCTCGTGTACGAGCAAACGCGACGATTTTTTTTTTTTTTTTTTTTTTTTGTGAGATTAGGAACTCTCCGGGACGTGGCTCGTGATGTTTTATTTTTTTTTAATTTTTACTGTCCCTCATAAAAATTAGAAAAAATTCTTATAAATCCCCTCGAGAGAGATATAAAAAATTGTAAGCCATAGCTCGAAATTATCGAGCGTTAATTTGTAGCATATATTTTTAAAAAACATGAATAAATGAGAAATTGAAAAATATTTTGAATTAAAAAAAAAATTATCAAAAATAATTTACAAAATCCCAGAGAGCGAGGGTCAAATGTCACATTGTTTGCTTTTGGCAAAAATCATCGAGGACGGACAAAAAAGAGAGAGAGAGAGAGAAAAGTGATTCGTATTTTCGAGGATTTTATGATCTACGTAATAATTGCATGAAAATTTTCTAGAGGATCTACCGGGAGGGGCTCGTGAATATAATAAAATATGATAAGAGATCAAAGAAATTGCGACACAGATACAACGAGATTAATAAAAAAAAAAAAAGAAAAAGTGCAATCGACGTTGTTTTTTTTTTTTTTTTACTTCTTTTTCCAAACATAATTCCGAAGAAATCGAAATTACATATTTTTTAACAGGCTCGCATACGACAAGAAAAAAAAAATGGTGCAATTTTTTTTTAAATGCGAAAGACTCAACGACCAAAATTCATTACGAGCTGCATTAATATTTTTTTTTCTCTCAATTCCCAACAGTATTCGAAATTTACGAAAAATATTTCAAAATATTTTTCAAAAAGTATTTTCGCGAAAAAAAAAAAATAATAATAAAACTGTGTTCCATGATTCTCTGCCGTTCGGCGCATATATTCATCAATTTTCGCTGCGTCAAAGAAACAAATTGACCGCGGCGAGGCCCCCCCCCCCCCCGATTCTCTTTCTTCGAAAGATATACTTTCCTCTCCGAATGTAGAATTTTTTCATTCGAAGCTCTTGCACAAAATTTACCAAACAAATTGGTACCAAACATTGCGAAGATGAAAAAAAAAAAAAAAAAAAAACAAAAAAACCAAAGAATATTGCGCGCGGAAGCTCGAAGTGAAAATTTCTAGATTCGCGGAAGAGTCGAGGAGTCTACGAAGCAAATTTGGATTTTTCGACGCAGCCCCGAAGGATCGCGAGAGAGCAAAGTTGGGAACAACGCCGGCGCCAAAGAGAAAGAGCCAGCGAAGAAATAATTATGAATCTGAGAATGGTTCGCTAATTCGTTAAAAACAAACAAAAAAAGAAACAACGATCTTATCGCAATATTTTTCATACGAGAAGTCATTAAAAATTTGCCGATTTCTCGCTCGAATCTCTGCGTCGCATCGAAGTGGCGCTCAAAGCGCCAAATAAATATGAGAAAAGTGAAGAAAAGTGTTGGGCAAATGGAAACGCTTTACCGCTACGACTAAGAATTGAAGTTAGCGAGGCCTGTAAATTCGTCCGAGTATACCTGAAGAAGGGAAACGATTGCCTGATGCTGCGCCTCGTTCGGATGCTCGCTAAGGCTGCTCGGCAATGACTCGTCCATGTAAAATTCCGTACCCAAGAAATCGTTGTTTCCCATCGGCTCGTTAGCGGGGCTGCTACCGCCGCTGAACAATTGCTGATGACGCTGGCCATCGTTTTGTTGCCGCTGCTGGTGCTGCTGCTGGTGGTGTTGTGAAATTTTTTGTTTGCCGTCGCACGTATTGGAACGTGATGGGAAATTGGAAATTGGACTCGGGGGGGGGGGGGATAATTTCATTTCGTTCATCGTTGGGCTCGTGCGGCGCGATTGCGACGAATCGATCACGTTATTGTAATTCGCGACGCGACAAGTTTTATCAATGATTATCAAATTATTATCATTATTCTCGATGTTAATTAATTTCATAGCAGCGTTAAGCTCGTTAGACTCGTCGAGAGGAGTCAGCGATGGTCGAGCTTTAGCGTCAAACGTGGGATTTGTGAAATGACATGAGAACGGATGCTCGCTAGACGAGACGGAACGATTTGTCACAACGACACGGGAATTGAGGAACGAAATTTTTTTCAAGATCAAGGAAGTCGGGGAAAAACTTCTCGAGACATCATCATCATCATCATCATCATCATCATTATCATCATCATTATCACCAACCTCCAATTGCTTCTGAAGCTTTTGCTTCGTATCGTCGTACGTATTGAGCTTCGAGTCCGGAACGATCTGGCCAATCCTCTCGAACTCCGCAGTGTCGGCCTCCGACTCGAAGCCGACACTGAATTTGAAAAAAATATTTGCTGAGCAATTCTTCTAAGGATTCGTTTTTTTTTTTTATTTTTCGCAATTTATTGTGAGAAATAATGCGAAAATTTTGGGATTTCATAGCGGATTGAGCGGCGGAGCATTTTTTTAACGGATGTTGATTCAGCGCGAGATCAAACCGAGACCGTACAAAGCTCTTCTCTGCGGAGAGCTCTGTGCGGTGAAATTCAACGCCGCTGACCTCCGGGCGAACAAAATTTTTCATCGCAAAGTACGTTTTACGGCGAAAGATTTCGGGACATTGAATTTTACAGAGCGAAGCCTTTTTTTTTGGCATGCGTAGCCTTTGGGACTCTTCGGATGTTATTTGTGAGAAATAATGCGAAAATTTTGGGATTTCGCAGCGAAGTATTTGAGCAGCGGAGCGTTTTTTTACGGATGTTGATTCAGCGCAAGATCAAACCGAGACCGTACAAAGCTCTTCTCTGCGGAGAGCTCTGTGCGGTGAAATTCAATGCTGCTGACCTCCGGGCGAACAAAATTTTTCATCGCAAAGTACGTTTTACGGCGAAAGATTTCGGGACATTGAATTTTACAGAGCGAAGCCTTTTTTTTTGGCATGCGTAGCCTTTGGGACTCTTCGGATGTTATTTGTGAGAAATAATGCGAAAATTTTGGGATTTCGCAGCGAAGTATTTGAGGAGCGGAGCCTTTTTTTACGGTTGTTGATTCAGCGCGAGATCAAACCAAGACCGTACAAAGCTCTTCTCTGCGGAGAGCTCTGTGCGGTGAAATTTAACGCCGCTGAGCTCCGGGCGAACAAAATTTTTCATCGCAAAGTACGTTTTACGGCGAGACATTGAATTTTACAGAGCGCAGACTTTTTTTTTGCATGCGAAGTCTTTAGGACTCTTGGGATTCGATGTGAAAGAAACAAAAATTAATCGCAATTAATAAATCTCGACTCACCGGTCGCTGATCATCGTCGCGCGTTCGCTACTCTCTTCCTTGCCGCTCGGCATATCGACGGGCATGGAAATACTTTCTTTTGCTTTGTTATCATTGCTGCTGACCTCGGCCAGGCTCTTGGACAGGAAAAATTGGGTGATCGTGTTGAGATCGGGCGTGGATATCGAATCCGCCAGATCAGGCAATTGATCTTTCAACGATTCCATGTCATCGATGGTCAACTGAACCGAGAGAGAGAGACCCAGAAAATTAATCATAGCCCAAAAAAACTCCGGCCCAACAGTCAAAACTTTTTTTTTTTGAGTTTTATTGCAAAAATTAAAAATTTTCTCAACGTTATTTGCAAAATAATTTCATGTTCCCGATTTCAAGACTGCGGAAAATTTATCCATCGCTATTCGGCTAAATCAATACCGCTGAACGAATAATCATTGCCCATATCGTCGATCGATCAATATACCGAAAATTATTCTTGTCCCCCGAGTTTATTTATCTGTGCAAAGCGTTGGGCTCGATAGTGGTGGATTTGCAAAAAAAAAAAAAACGAACGCATAATTTCCCATAAAAATTGTAAAGTTTCATACAATTCGAAAGATTTTGAAAATCCAAAGCTCCATTTGCCAGTTATTTTTTCAAACTCAATACCGAAAGACATCAGTATCGAATGGCTCATTTGTGCGGAATGTGCTGGACTCGAGAATTATTAAATTCAGGAATGGCGGAATTAACAGAAAAAATGTAAAAAATATTAGCAAATTCAAGATTTCATAAAATCTAAACGCTTCGATGGATTGTCGCCGAATACAATATCGAACAGCTTTGTTACCTGGCCTATTGAATCCAAGAAATTTAGACCCGATAGCCGAAAATTTAAGAAAGTTTAAAAACGAGTAGACTTTTTTTTGTTTAAATTCCAAAAAATTCTCTAAAATCTGATATTTTCGAGCAATTTTGACGAAAATTGTACCAAACCATGGTAATTTACTGTCCTACTTTTGTGAAAAATTTAGGCATGATTGCTCCAGGCGTTCTCGTGATACAATTATTTAAACTTTGCACAAGACCAGCCCATTTTTTCTAAATATAACGAATTCCAAAAAATTCTCTAAAATCTGATATTTTTGAGGAATTTTAACGAAAATTGTACCAAACCATGGTAACTTACTGTCCTACTTCTGTGAAAAATTTAAGCACGATTGCTCCAGGCGTTCTCGTGATACAATTATTTAAGCTTTGCACAAGACCAGCCCATATTTTCTAAGTATAACGAATTCCAAAAAAATTCTCTAAAATCTGATATTTTCGAGCAATTTTGACGAAAATTGTACCAAACCATGGTAACTTACTGTCCTACGTCTGTGAAAAATTTAAGCACGATTGCTCCAGGCGTTCTCGTGATACAATTATTTAAACTTTGCACAAGACCAGCCCATTTTTTCTAAATATCACGAATTCCAAAAAAATTCTCTAAAATCTGATATTTTCGATCAATTTTGACGAAAATTGTATCAAACCATGGTGATTTACTGCCCAACTTCTGTGAAAAATTTAGGCACGATTGCTCGAGGCGTTCTCGTGATACAATTATTTAAACTTTGCACAAGACCAGCCCATTTTTTCTAAATATCACGAATTCCAAAAAAATTCTCTAAAATCTGATATTTTCGAGCAATTTTGACGAAAATTGTACCAAACCATGGTGATTTACTGCCCAACTTCTGTGAAAAATTTAGGCAAGATTGCTCGAGGCGTTCTCTCGATACGGTTGTTTAAATTTTGGACAAGACCAGCTCATTTTTCTAAAATCAACAAACAATTCCGAAAAATTCTGTAAGATCTGATGTTTTTGAGCAATTTTGACGAAAATTGTATCAAACCATGGCAATTTATTGTCCTAGTTCTGTGAAAAATTTAGACACGATTGCTCGAAGCGTTCTCGTGATACGATTGTTTAAACTTTGCCCAAGACCAGTCCATTTTTTCTAAATGTAACGAATTCCAAAAAATTCTCTAAAATCTGATATTTTCGAGCAATTTTGACGAAAATTGTATCA